>OZ018338.1:24587231-24982231 GCA_963969495.1 Ceratothoa steindachneri
AAAGTCAGTAACGTCAAAAATATCAATGAACCTAAATGGTTATCTGCTGAAATTGAGAAAATCATTAAAGTTATAAATAAAGCGTATAGAATGCAAAAATCTAATAGAATAATAGAAAATCTAAAGAAGTTTTTGCTTTAGTAAATAGTAGAAAACTGATTAAAAAACAGTATTGGCCCAATAAAAACCATATGATATTTAACTATTTAACGATGTTGATGTAGCTAATATTTTAAATGGATCCATATGACTAGTGGAATTCCTCAAGGTTCGGTCCTTAGACCTTTTCTTTTTATTATTTATTCTAATGATGTAGATGATGACTTGGTGTAAAAAATAATCGGAATTCGCAAATAATTGCAAGTTAGGTGAAGGAATAGTAACTGAACAGGATGTTTTGGTATTTCAAAATGTTATGGATAAGGTAGCTAAATGATCTGCAGAAAGGGAACTGCCCTTAAAACTTGAAAAGTGCAAAGTAATGCTTGTGGGTTATGAAAACACAAGAGCACAATATACAGTTTTTGCTAAAATAATTACATTAACCGTTAATGAAAAAGATCTTAGAGTTTATGTCTCAAATGATGTTACGTTTTTTCAGCTGTGTATTGTAGTAGAAAAAGAAAGCATTAAAGCCTCTTGGCTATATCAAGCGTCAATTTAATTAGAAAAATAAAACTACAATTTTGAATATGTATAATGTATTAGTAAGACCACAAGTATAATAATGTGTCCAGGTCTGGTCAAAATACCTAAGAAAGGATATTGACAGATTGGAGTAGGTAAAAGCTAGGGCCACAAAAGTGATATTGGAATTAAGAAATTAAAACTATGAGACAAGATTAGAAAGGCTAAACTCAGTCTAGAAACAAGACGTTAGAGAGATCAATCAATAGAAGTGTTCAAAATCTTGAAAGCAATAGATAACGTAGATTATTCTACTTGGCTAAAACTCAGCACAAATTATGCACGAAATAATGGCATTAATTATTTTATCGCTCAAAAATAATTTCAAACTAATTTATGTGGAAATTATTTTTTTTCCCTAGAAAATTGTAACCACCTGGAACCAGTTACCTGAAGAAATGGTGGCTAGTAGTTCAGTTGAGACTTTTAAAACTAGATTGGACAAAATAATGAGAAACATTAGATAACAAGGGACAAAATATTGTATGTTGATAAGAAAAAATAAAAAAAAAGAGAGAGAATGTTCTAAGTTTAAATTAGTAAGATATGTTAATATTATTATTATTATTTTGTTTTGATATATTAACAAGCTATTGTAGATATTACTTTATAGATATATATCTGGAGTAGTAGATTCCATTAGTTAAGTTGAGACTTTTAGAATTAGACTGGACCTACTAAGTAAAATCATTGATATGAAGTGACAAGTTATATCATCTTGATAAGAGAAAAAGAGCAGGTTCTAAGTTTAGATTACTAAAATATGTTAATATTTTTTATGTATATAATATTATGTTCTTGCTTTCATTAACATTTCTTGGTCATGTTTATTTTTCAACAGTGTAATATATATTTTTTCACTTTTCTAAGCTTGGAAATGGTTGGGAGAGCTGGATAGGCAGAGACTACCTGTTTACTATCCTAAGCCTTAGACTTAATAGTGCATAATTAAAAACCAAAATATAAGTACCTAAGTTGTAATGAACCAAATGGTCTCTTGAAGTACTTACTTTCCTTGTAACTCCTTGTAACTTTCTCTCTCTCTCTCTGTTTCTCTCTCTTTCTCTCTCTCGCTCTAGCTCTCTCTCTCTCTCTCTCTCTCTCTCTCTCTCTCTCTTGCTCTCTCTCTCTCTCTCTCTCTCTGTTCAACTTAGTTGGTTTAATCGACAAATTGGTCAACTGCTGAGGGAGAAGAGAGCTGTGTACTGGCAGTCAAAGATTTCTAGTGACTTCGACGAGTACCATAATCTAGCTAGGATAGTGAAGTCCAGCATAAAGGTGGCAAAACGTGCCGAGAAGCTCCGAGTGGCGAGACTTTGCAAGGAGGATCCCAAGGAGTTCTTTGGTTATGTAAACAGCCGTAAACCAATCCATCTCACGATTGGCCCTTTAGTGAATGAGATGGGGGCATTAAAGCACTCAGATGCAGAAAATGCTAAACTCCTGAAGACTTCTTCTCTTCAGTGTTTACTGAAGAATGTGGTCCCATCCCCCAGCCCACGGATTCTTACTCGGGGGAAAAACTGGAGGAAATGGATCTCATCCAAGGTGAAATAAGAAAAAGGATCACTGATCTAAAGACGATTAAGTCCCCTGGCCCGGACGGGTTTCTACCTAAAGTGTTGAAAGAAGTGCGTGATGCGGACTGGATGCGTTCCTAGAGACTGGCGTGAGGCGGAGGTGACTCTTATCTTCAAGAAAGGAGACTCTAGCTAATCTTCGATAGTTGGTAAACTCATGGAAAGCATCATGGTGGACAAAATAACGTCAGTTTGGATATCGGAACAAGGAGATAGTACTGTGTTTGTACAACTCACTTGTCCGACCGCACCTGAAGTATGCCGTACAATTTTGGAGTCGTTGGTTTCGAAAGGACATTACGAGATTGAAACATGTGCAAGCCAGGGCAACCAAACTGATTCCCTCTATCATACACACTATTTATGAAGATAGGTTACGGTCATTAGATTTGTTCACGTTGGAGACCCGGAGGCTGCGTTGTCAGATTATCGAAGGGTTTAAAATACTTCGAGGCTTCGAGAGTGTAGACTACGGGGATATTTTCCAGCTTAGCGAGGGCAGAACCAGAAATCAAGGTTACAAACTTGAACTGAAGCGTTACCACCGTGATCTGTGTGGGAAACTTTTCATAAAGAGCATCTGTGATGCTTATGACGCACTTTCAGTGGAAGTTGTCAACAGCAATTCTGTTGCGCAGTTCGAGTTGCGTGTAGACAAAGTCTTGAAAAATCGCCATTTGGGCACTTAAACCTTAATGGATCGTAGGGTCTACTAGGGTAGTTCTTTTCCTTGTAACTCCCTGTAATAAAACACTCTCTCTCTCCCTCTCTTTCTCTCTCTCTCTGTTTTTCTCTCTTTCTCTCTGTTTCTCTCTCTCCCTCTCTTTCTATCCCTCTCTTTCTCTTTCTCTCTCTCTCTATCTATCTCAAAATGGACCCCCACTGAGGTTTATTACCCTTGAACCTTTGATTTTGGGACTGGAGTCTCCCTCTTCGCCTTTGCCGACGCCTACGTCCTCCCTATCCTATGCCCTCTTCCCCGTGCGGGCAGGTTAGTCACTCAGCCTCTTCTTTCCCCTTAATTTGGAACTGGACTGTTTGCACTTTTAAGATGAGAGCGCTTCGAGGAATCAAACTGTCAACTCTCCTAGTCTCAAAACACCAGAGAACTCCATCGAAATCACCAGTGGATGCCCCCTGGTTGACCAACAACTTCATTTTTCCTCACATTTGATCTGTCTCTTAAACCTCTCTCATCTTCTTTACTTTCTAATCTACTAACCTTT
Organism: Ceratothoa steindachneri; assembly: GCA_963969495.1. Taxonomy (NCBI): domain Eukaryota; kingdom Metazoa; phylum Arthropoda; class Malacostraca; order Isopoda; family Cymothoidae; genus Ceratothoa; species Ceratothoa steindachneri. The sequence goes on from OZ018338.1 coordinate 24,590,725, forward strand.
CTTACTATTTGTTTGTGCCTATATTAGGTAAAATCAATTTCATATATGTAAGTTAACTGGTAAGTTAACCTGTTATATTTAATTTTCTACGTCAATCATACAGATTATTTAAACCCAAATATAAAATATTTAAACCTTTTACTATTTTTTTAACTTTATTTCTACTAACGAAGGAATCTAGGAACTAAAAACTGGTTTTAGGTACCTCTGAAACAGGTTATAATCCTTTTTTTTAAACCAAAATTAATTCATTTTCGATGGTTTATTTTTTTCCCCATTTTTAACTTCAAATGCCTAAGTAATACGTTGATTTCGGCTTTCAAATCGCAGCTATCGCACAAACAAATTTGTAAAAAAATGTTAATTTATTTACAATCAACAAATGACTAAGTAATACGTTGATTTCGGCTTTTAAATCGCAGCTATCGCACAAACAAATTTGTAAAAAGAAGTTCATTTATTTACAATCAAAAAATATGTTCAGTTCGATAAAGTGCGTCTCTTCAGGTAAGCTCCTCCATTGGTCTTTCTCACAATTCCACTATTGGGTTTTCTTAAAATTCTTGTTCCATAAGACTCCACGTGTCTTTTCTAATTTAATATCTCAATCAAAATTGAAAAAGATTGATTTTATTAACGATTCAAAATTGAGTTCGGTTCGAAAAAGAATCTCCGCAAGTTCCTCCATTAGTTTTATTTACACTTTCTTTTAAATTATTTAGGTAGCTTAAAATGGTGTGCCCCAAGGCTGCGCATTTATTTTCCTGTATTGTTTTTTTAATCAAAATGGTGTGCTAGAATTGTCTTTCTTTCCTTTCGAAATTCGAGCATTTAGTCGGGAGAGAGAGAGAGAGAGAGAGAGAGAGAGAGAGAGAGAGAGAGAGAGAGAGAGAGAAGAGAATCTAGTTAAAAGTGGTAGCTTAATTCAAATAAGGATTATTTTACTCCTTAATAAAGCTATTGTTGAGGTCAAATCTGTACCCATATCGGAAACTCAATTGCGTCATAGAATATCGTCCGTATTCTTCATTTCTTCTCTGGACAAATGGAACGAATAAATAAATCAAATTTCTCATTCAACATTGATGAAGTAAATGAATTCTTCCTCGAAGGGAAATTATCTTTGACTTCGAGTTCAAAGTCAAAATCAAATTAACCGCTCTTTTGAAGAACAAAAAAAATCACTTCTGTTAACTTTACCAATTCCACCGGCTCCTCGAAAGTGGATCTCAAAGAACCTTTAAGCAACCGTGGTCGGAATGAGCCGTTCAAATCACCGGTCGCTCTGGGGAGGGTACGAGCTCCTTCCTTACCCAGACGTTTGCCGCCCAAGTGGCCGGTGACTAGGGACAGCCGACAGTCATCAACCGGCCACTGGTGGCCACACGTCACACTTATGCCCTACGTAATACATTGCATTCTCTGATAATAGAGGGATGAGAGGTGTACACTAGTGTGTACAAGTTTTGAGGAATGTAGGGGGAATGCGGTCATTTGTTTTTGTTCGGGCCTTTCTCCGTGCGCTGCCTGGCGGCGCCGAGTCGTCCCCCTGTACACGACGCTTTGGCAGATAATTCCACGGTTGGGACCCAATCGGGGGATCACGTGACAACCGCCCTGTCTCTCCAACCAAGTTGGCCCCGGGACACCTCCTCATCACTCCATTTACCGAAGAAAATGCCAACAACTTGTAATTTACAAGCACAAGGGATCACACAGCTATACATACTGTACGTATGTAAGCCTCTAATGTAAGTATACATGGGCATGTGTATATATGTAGTTGTATGTATATCTAGGTTTCTATCAAGAAAGTGTTTTTTGCGTCAGCATCATTTCTGAGGACATGGATGGATCGATTTGTATGTAAGCAAAAGCGCCTACATGGTTTGCTGTTGTTCTTCTCTTTAATCTTATTCCCTTTTTTCTTTTACATCTTTCTATTCTTCTTCTTACTCTTCTTTTTCTTCCTTTTATTTTTATTCTTTTTCTTCTTCTTCCTTCCCTCTCTTGTCTGTTTCCTCTTTTTCTCCTTCTTCCTCTTCTTTTTTCTTATTTTTTTCTTTTTTTCTATTTTTCTTTCTTCTTTTTTTCTTATTCTTCTTTGTCTTTTTCATTATCATTTTTTTAATTCTTCTTTAATTATTATTTTAATATTCAATTTTTGCCGTTAGTCTACTGTATTATGTTCATTAGTAACTCTCACGTCCCTCTGTAGTGTGAGTGAAAGAATACCAAATTGTGATGACATCACTGCGTCGCAGAAGGTGACTGAAACTAACCGCATCCACATGTAAGACTCTGGGTCCCGCACTCCCTCCTTAATAATCTCATGAAGCGTTAAATCACCCTATGTTCACTCTGGAACTCGACGTCCCGACCATACCTTAAAGCGACCTAGTTCATCTATGGTTAACAATAGTTTAATTATTAAATCCATTGAGAATAATATTGGCTCGAACTCTGAGACTGCGATTAATTAAATTTATTGTTTAAAAAGAATAATCATTTATGCATGATTGAGGGAAAATACAGCTTTAAGTAAATAGACCCTTATTCTCGGTAGGTCAAAGTATCATTTTTATTTGCATTGAAAGTGGTCTATAGTCTATACCACTGAAGAGATGTAGAGTATCGGAGTGCGATCAGGGCAATGAGTTGCTGGCTGGCGGTTGCCGGCACACAGAGGAAAATGAGAAAGGGAGACGAGGGTCTATGAGCTCGACAACAATCGAAGGTTCCGGGCGTAACATGGAGTTGGGGTGGTGGCACCGCTGGACTTGAAGGTTCTACATATCAGGGGACTGGAGGACAAAGTGGCCGAACTATAGACAATTTCCCGTTTGTTCTTTCAGACGCAGAAGTATGTAACTCTCATTAGACGGAATACTCGAACGCAACCTTTAGGGGAGCGAATTCTAATGCCGAATTCTTATCTCGAGTCTCGAACCCCGTTTTGTTTTGTTGTATCTTTGAAAGGCGATATAAGGGAGCCAATTATATATTTCTTAATCTAGTTCTTTGCTAACAACAGCCCCGTAAACAGTTATATAACTCCAAATATTGTTTCCTCAACTTTATCTTCTTTCTTTCTATCTCCTACAACGAAGAGATCCCAGCATTCTGATAAAGAACCATAAACTACGAACTCCATTGTGAAGTAGTCCTTAATTATTAAGGATTCATAGAATACCAAGAACCAAAGAACCTAATTAGGAGCCAAAATTAGAACTAATTTTGCGATCATAGCGAACGAACGAAGTCTCGTCTAGCCTGAGAACTAGTTAGGTGGTGCGGAGTGCAGTTGATTTAGGACTCCAGGTGTTCTGCAGCCTGCCCCTGTCCCTATCAGAGTTATACAATAGGCGCACCTCTTATTAATACATGTTAAGTAGGTTAGGTTAGGTTAGGTCGTCTTCTTGAGACCCACCGATGTAACTAACGAAGGTGTTTTCCCCTCAGTGCTTTAAGAATGGTGGGATGGACAGATATGTAATGAAAGTAGTGAAGACTCATGATATAAAAGTGTGGAAGATACGAGTATATACCCAAAGATTCACCTACATAACTTATGGTGAGGATGGTACGCAATTGGGTTGAGAAATTCGTCTTCATCCTCAAAATTCAACGGACATTTGCACCACCTGATTACCATTTATGCTATTACCACATCACCTAAATGGTAATGATTACTCAGAAGGTGGAAAAGAATAGCAAATCGTAAATTTAAAATAAAATCGAAGGAATTCTTCAAAAAAGGTAGCCACTTGCGTAGTGGTGGCCTTCCTAGTAGCTGGCCACCTCATACAGAGTTAGCCACTTGCGTGGTGTAATCCTAGAGGCCGGCCACATCGAAAAGAGAGGTAGCCACTTGTGTAGTGGCCTTTGCAAAGATAGGTAGCCAATTGTGTGGTGGGCTTCCTAGCCACTGGCCATCTAGCAAAGAGAGGTAACCACTTACGTGGTGGACGTTCTAGCTGCCGGTCACCTCGCAAAGAAAGTAGCGACTTGGGTGGTGGCCGCTCTAGCCGCCAGCCACCTCGCAAAGAAGGTAGCGACTTACGTGGTGGCCGCTCTATCCGCCGGCCACTTCGCAAAGATAGGTAGCGACTTGCGTAGTAGGCGTTCTAGCCGCCAGTCACCTCGCAAAGAAGGTATCGACTTGCGTAGTGGCTATTCTAGCCGCCCACCACTTCGTGAAGATAGGTAGCGACTTGCGTAGTGGTCGATCTAGCCGCCGGTCACCTCGCAAAGAAGGTAGCGACTTGCGTCGTGGCCGTTCTAGCCGCCGGTCACCTCGCAAAGATAGGTAGCGACTTTCGAGGTGGCCGTTCTAGCCGCCTGTCACCTCACAAAGAAGGTAGCGACTTGCGTGGTGGCCGTTAATGCCGCCGGCCACCTCTCAAAGATAGGTAGCGACTTGCTTGGTGGCCGTTAATGCCGTCGGCACCTCGCAAAGATAGGTAGCGACTTGCGTGGTGGCCATTCTTGCCGCCCGCCACTTCGAAAAGATAGGTAGCGACTTGCGTAGTGGTCGATCTTGCCGCCGGTCACCTCCCAAAGAAGGTAGCGACTTGCGTGGTGGCTGTTCTAGCCGCCGGTCACCTCGCAAAGAAAGTAGCGACTTGCGTGGTGGCTGTCTTAGCCGCAGGTCACATCGCAAAGAAGGTAGCGACTTACTTGGTGGCTGTTCTAGCCACCGGTCACTTCGCAAAGATAGGTAGCGACTTGCGTGGTGGCCATTCTAGCCGCCGGTCACCTCACAAAGAAGGTAGCGACTTGCGTGGTAGCCGTTAATCTTGCCGGCCACCTCGCAAAGATAGGTAGCGACTTGCGTGGTGGCCGTTAGTGCCGCCGGCCACCTTGCAAAGAAGGTAATGACTTGCGTGGTGGCCGTTCTAGTCGCTGGTCACCTCGCAAACAAGGTAGCGACTTACGTGGTAGCCGTTCTAGCCGCCGGTCACTTCGCAAAGATAGGTAGTGACTTACGGGGTGGCCGTTCTAGCCGCCGGCCACCTCGCAAAGATAGGTAGCGACTCCCATGATGGCCGTTCTAGCCGCCGGTCACCTCGCAAAGAAGGTAGCGACTTGTGTGGTGGCCGTTCTAGCCGCCAGTCACCTTGCAAAGAATGTAGCGACTTGCGTGGTCGCTGTTCTAGCCACCGGTCACCTCGCAAAGAATGTAGCGACTTGCGTGGTGGCTTATCTAGCCGTCGGTCACCTTGTAAAGAATGTAGCGACTTGCGTGGTGGCCGTTCTAGCCACCGGCTACCTCGCAAAGAAGGTAGCGACTTGCGTGGTGGCCGTTCTAACTGCCGGATGCCTCGCAAAGATAGGTAGCGACTTGCATGGTGGCCGTTCTAGCCTCCTGCCACCTTGCAAGCAAGGTGGGGGAAGGCTGGAAAGTAATAAGACCACAGCTTAGCTAAGCAATGGGAGAATATTGTCAATATTGATGAGAAATACTTTACTGAATCGATGTATTTTTTTGTATATTAGAATTATCATAAAGAATACGAATATTGAACAATGTTAAGAATGACATCTCAAAATACTGGAAACTGAGGGGCTAGGATGAGCGAGAGTGGGGGGTGAGATGAAGGGAAAATGATTGTTTCTTCAAGGGAAAGATTTATGTCCCGATATTTTAACAGAAAATATAATAATAATATGCAAAATACCTTTCATTACTAGCTGCTCTACCCCAGATCCTTTCTCCATCTCCCTCGGAATTCCAGAAACGTGGTATAATTAAAACAAAGAAAACAACCCTTATTAATAAGATCATCTTATAACTTGGAAGAATTTAGATCCATGACTAAACCATCATTTAGATCATTTAGATCATTTGTACGTTCGAATGTGGGTGAGTTCAAGTGAGTAAGCGAGATTTAATGGTAATAAAATTAATTTTATCGTGTTCTATAGGCTACCAAGGCAAGGGGAAGAGTATGATATTGTTTTTTTTGTTTTTTTAACGCTTTCGGTCTTAATTAGAAGAGAAAGCAACGTTAGATAGCGTGATTTCAATTTCCCGAACGTGTATTTACTAAATGAAATGGTAAACACTGTAGGAAATCGACGTATTAAATTATAAATGATAACTTCCTACATTAAAAAGTAGACGAACCAACACGCGAACAGAATATCTTGACTCAATTTTAGCAAATGAACAGAAATTAATAGAAAGTATACAAGTTAGTGAAATACTCGGGAACAGTAATCACAATAATCTGTTATTGGACTCTTGTTTCTTAAATATATATATATATATATATATATATAAACGACCTTGACAAATTTATTATGTAAAATTTCAAAATTTGCCAATGACACTAGGTCCTATGGACAAATATATAGTAACTTTGAAAACCTGCCTACAAACTTGCATAGAATAGTCAAGTGATCGGAGAGATGGCAGATGCATTTTACTGCAAACAACTGCAAGGCGATGCACATAAGTTTTTGTAATCTCCGACGACATTAGTGATGTTCATGTTTAAAACATAGTCAACAGGGAAAAGAATTTAGGCCTCTTAATCTCGAGTGATATAAAATTTTTCAAATAATGCACTGTGGTTTGACAAATGGTAATACGGGCGGGCTTAAGATACACAGCGAGACATTTTGGGTATAAATCGAAGGATATTATATTTCCCTTATATAAAGCGCTTGTAAGACCTCATTTGAAGCATGCGATACATTTCTGGTCTCGATACATGCGAAAGGACATTGTACTATCGGAACGCGAACATCGTCGAGCGACGAAATTAATTCTTGAAATTAGAGATAGATCTTAAGAAGACAGACTGAGGTACCTCACTTTACTGTCACTGGAAGATCTACATTTGCCCTACCATATGGTTAACTAATTTGAATTATGGCTCAAACATTGAGATAGATAAGCGAGAGGACATTAAAAATAACGGTTTGAGACGTAAAGATTTAACACTGCGATAGCATAATAATATATCTTCTTAGAAAATTAGGCAAACTTGAAATAGCTTTTATACGAGTCATCGAAATCACTACAATAAATATTTTAATAATAGAATTAATAAATAATCCTCTAAAATATCACCTTACAGACAATATGAGTTACGAAACTAATTCTTTTTCAATACCCTCCTTTCATTTTACCGGTCTCTTACCTGTAACTTCAATCTTTTTCCCACTTTATGACAGCCACGAGTGGAACTTAAGGTCTTTGTTGGTTTTCAATTCTGGGATACCACGAATTCTTATAGTACTCTGTTCTAGACCTCACAAGCGGCGTACTGTTTCTCTCTTCTCTCGGGGGAATGAGTCAACTTGTAAGGGTGAGGTGGAATTCTTTTAAGGAATATCTTTTATGCCTCTGCGGACACATTATTTAAGGAGACGGTTTAAAGGGGGGAGGTTTTAACGCCTGGGAGGCTGAACTCTACACCTCGATTGCTTCCCACCCGCCAAACTTCAAAATGAAACTGAGGGATGCACCCAGTTTTCCAAGGTCATACCCTCATTCTTTCGAGTTTCTGTCAACTTTAGGAGCTTTTTTTTGCCTTTTTTTATTATTATTATTTGTTTTTGTGCATTTTTTCTTTGTTTTTAATCTAGACTAATATTAGGCTGTGATGTGGAGTACGGCGACCTTTACCCTAAAGGAACCTAAAGTTCCTCATAGGATGCAAACGACGGGGGGAGGGGTTACAACATACCGGGTGCCCCCCCCCAAAAAAAAACCAGACCCACAAATCTTTGAATAAAACTGTTAATTTTTCTTCTTTTCTTTTTCAGAATATAAAAGTCGACTTTGTTAATGAAATATTGGAACACTTTTTTTTTCCCCAACATCTCTTCGTCAACCTAGGAAAAGACATTTTTCTTGGAAGCCTATTTTGTCAACAAATCATATACTGTAGGGCAAGCAAATTTTCGGAGAAAGTTTCGGTGTCGTCATGCTTCATCAAAAAGCCGAATTTTTGACTGAGTTCAGAAGTTTAGAGAGTATGGGACGGTGCTAAACCTTAATTCTAATGGTCCTTGGGACACTTATTCTAGTCGGAGGGTTGAGTGCTAGGACAAAAAGGAAAATTGATGCTGTACCGGACTCAGTGGGGTGGATCCCAAAGAAATCACTTCGAAGACGCAGTCAAGAGCTGGGACTCTCTCTCGAGTCTTTGAGGCGAATTCTTAAATCAGATCTTCATTTGTATCTTTACCAGATCCAAATAAAGCAAAAACTTACGGAGGTGGACATGGAAAAAACGCGTAACTACGTGTGAATGGTTTTGTGACACAATCGAAGACAATCCAGACTTCTTGGATTATGTTTGGTCCTCTGACGAAGCGCACTTTGTGCTGTCAGGACATGTAAACAGCAAAAATAATGTTTATTGGGGTACAACCGTACCAGAGGATGTGTTACAGAGGCCGTTACAGTCAACAAAGTGCACAGCATGGGTAGCAATCTCTAAAAATAGGGCATCATGGGCACATATTGATTCGAAGACGAAAATAAGAGACCTCAAACGGTGAATACGGAGCGCTATGTGGCAGCGCTGAGGAAGGTTTGGGCATCCCTGGAACGAGGCAGAGGGATCGATCAAGATAAACAGTGGTTCCAGCAAGACAGGGTCACCCCCCTACACATCAAATGACTCCCTCTCCCGGCCGAGAGAGCGATTTTAGGAGTGACTGATCAGTAGGAAGTGTGACGTTGAGTGGGCACCGCATTCAACGGACTTGAACCCCTCCAGATTTTTATATGTGAGGGTATCTCAAGGATAATGTGTACCAGAACAACCCTCAAACGATTGGTGAACCGAAGGCAGCAATCACAGCAAAGATCAGGGAAATCACCAAAGAGGAATTTGTTCCAGTAATTGCCAATTTTGCGCGATGTATGCAAGTTTGCCTCTAACTCCGCCGAGCCCATTTGGGGCATAATTTGGAAAGAACATGACTTTTATTTAAAGCGACCAAGATAACTGAAACTTTGGGGAATGATCGTAGCAAGACTGAAGTTTGAGTCCAGTAAATTTCTTGAAATTTGCTGGAGCTTTGTAGGATTTAATAAAATTTTTATGGGTTCCGTTTTTCGAGGGTCACCCAGTATATCAGCCGACGAAAAAAAACAAAAAACTCGAGACACCAGCCAGCAACTAATCACATCCGATGTGGTTTAACTTTTACTTCGTTTGAGTAGTAGTACATAAAGCTTCTTCAGGGTATACTCAGCCGAGTCATATCTACTTCAGCGCATTCACACCTCGGCAAACCACCTAAGCCTACTCGATGCAAGCTGGATCACTACCCGATAGTACACTTGACCCAGGTTCGAATACCAATCAAGCTGTAGTCCTTCAGTCCCAGGAAGGGCATTATTTTTATATCTTGATGCCACAGTTGGGTATACCAGTGGGTAGGCAAGAAGGGAGTAGAGACAGAAGAAGGAACAAGGTCTGCTGACCAAAAAGTAACTTATTCTGTTTTATGACCACACCTACCATAATAGAGCCAAGCGTATCATATTATAGCCTAGCCGACTATATCCTAGACTAGTATAGCATACCATACCCTATACTAGAATAACCTTGCATAGCTTAGCCTATTATAGCCTTGGTTAGCTAGCCTATCGTAGCCTAACATAGTATTACCTAACATAGCCTAGCATAGAAGAGCATAGCCCTCGCTAGCCTATTATACTTTAGCCTACCCTCGCATAGCATAGCATAGCCCACTCTAGCCTAGTATAGCTTAACATAGCTTAGCCCAGCCTAGCATGGCATAACCTAGCCTAGCATTAACTATCCTAGACATGTATAGCCTATACTATCTTATTATACCCTAGTCAAGTATAGCTTAGTATTGTCTAGCCTAACATACTATATGCAATCCGAGCATAGCATTTTATAGCCTAAATTAGCATAGTATATCTTATCCTTGTACATTATATCTTAGCATAGCTTAGCATAGCCTATAATAGCCTAAAACCGTATAGGCTATTCTAGGCTTGCCTAGCAGATTATAGCCTAGTATAGTCTAGCAGAGTATCGGCCGAATAGTTATGATGTTATTGCCAAAACAAAATAATTCCCGACTAACCTTGGGAATACTTTGGCAAGTATACCATTCGAAAGAGAATGTAAAACAACATAAAGGTTTTAAATTTCGTTAGAATCGGCCGAATAGTTACGATGTTATTACCAAACAATTCCCAGACTAACCTTGGGAGGACTTTGGCAATTATATCACTCGAAAGAGAATGTAAAACAAAATAGGGGTTTCAAATTTCGTAAGAATCGGCCGAATAGTTACGATGTTATTACCAAACAATTCCCAGACTAACCTTGGGAGGACTTTGGCAATTATATCACTCGAAAGAGAATGTAAAACAAAATAGGGGTTTCAAATTTCGTAAGAATCGGCCGAATAGTTACGATGCTATTATAAAAACAAAGAAAAGCAAAACGGGCACCGACCGACATAGTGAGATGTAGAGTCGCACGCAACTAAAAAGCAGGAGTTGGATAATTGGGAAAAAGTAGTGCTATGGTAGACCACATCGACTCTGAGGGGTGGGGCCGAGGCAGTGTACTCCACCCTTAAGGTACAAGTAGGTAGGTAATTGAGTGCTGAGTATCAGCGTATCCGCCCAATGGGTGACGAGCTCATGACACCGCGCTTGCTGGGATCGAACCCGGAAGTGCGACCAATACAAGTTTCATAATTTTGTGGAAAGAAGCGTTATAATCCAACGAGGGAAAATTTGTGCAAAGCCGAGACAAGTGGTGCAATTAGTATATAGCCAAAATTGACAACCGACACTACTTAGGGGCTGTTGGACTGGCAAGGTCCTCGCCAGGGTAAGTAGATTCAAAGTCCTTTTCTAACACCCCCTCCCCCTAAAAGTGTATTAATTAGTCTTTACATAATAATATACCTTTGCTGTAAGAGAAAATGGAAATCCTTCTATTAGTAGGTCCGTAGGTCAGTCGGTCAGATGGTAACCATTTTACTTTTTAATGTTTTTTTGACAATAACATCGTAACGATTGGGCCGATTTTAACACTATTTTAAACCCTTATGTTGTTTTACATTCTCTCTCGAATGGTATAATTGCCAAGGTCCTCCCAAGGTTAGTCCGAGAATTATTGAAAGTTTTGGAAGTCGTATGGTCATAAGTGAGAATAATTGAGAGCACGCGACTTAGGTCTGTTGACCTTTTATAATGATTAAGTGAAACACTCCTTTTTGTTGGAAGGTGTGAAAAGGGGACTTTGAAACTACCTTCTCTAGCGAGGACGATGCCTGTGCCCCAGGGGACTTGAAGATGCCTCGAAGGGGGAAATTTAGTTAGAAAAAAGGGACAAAGATAAAGTAAAAAACTAACACACAAAGACAAGAGATTTCCCGAGTAAACCTCGTAATCAGGTTTCAAGATAGAGGTCGTACTTGAAAGGAAGACTCCAGGAAGAAGTAGCATGAAGAAGCGAATCAAGGTTTTGTTACAAATACCTTTTGAGGGGTGGGGTTCATGCTGCGTCAAAAGACCTCACCCAGGGATTGAACCCAATTTCGACACTCCCTTGAAACTACCATAGTTTTGGTGAGGAATGAGGGAAGCCACAAATACCTAAAAAATAATGTAGAAAGGGTCCAGTAAATATGGCCCCCTAATGGAAGTTTTAAAAACTGTATATATATCATCATCATCATCACTAACTCTATAATTTAAGAAGGGGATTTTTTTAAGTATTTGAATAATAATTCCATCTTAGTTTGGTTATGACTTGTTTTTTTATCAAAGTTATTTCTAATAATTATTTTAAAAAATCGAAAAACAAAATGGTGAAGTTCAGAAATAAATATAAGTATCGAAATTTTGTGAACTTTTTAAAACCCAAAGAATTAAAAATGGTAAAGTTCAGAAAATTTCTGTTTATATATCTTCCTTCCTTCTATAACTATATTTTAGCAACGCGATATTTTGAAAGGGGGGAACTTTATTGTAGAGTTCCTTTTTAAAATTATTATAATTGGTGAAGTTCAGAAAATTTCTAAAAATTAACCATGGCTGCTTTTTTTTTAGATTTGAAATTTTAATCTTAGTAGCGAAGCTATTGCCTGGTATATATATATATATATATATATATATATATATATATATATATATATATATATATATATATATATATATATATATATATATCCCGCTCCTCCAAATTACATAGAAAATCATGCATAAAACATGTTCGGGTCTGTTTTATGTTTGAGCTACAAAATGAATATATGTTGAGTACGGCGACTTATGCCCAAGCAGGCAGTCGCCAGATGGGCTCCTAAAATTAAAAACAAAATAAGAACAAAATGAATATGTCAGAAAAAATATGTAGTTTTTCTTTAGGATGAAGTTTAAGGTGCCGTATTAAATGGACACTGTATAAAATCCTGCAATAGGTTCAGCTTGAACATGCACAATGTTCAGGACAGAATATAATTAGGGACTAATAAAGATCCTATGATTCACTCGGGGGCAATCCACAAAAGAGGACAGAAGATCAGAGTCGAAGGAAACGGGGGTGGAAAAGGGTGGAAATTTAAATCGAATGTACGAAAGGTCTTCAAAAAGTTCATAGAAAAATTAATAAAATTAAAACAAAAATAAGTCTAAATTTTAATTTTCAACATAAGCTTCAATGAGGTCAAAACACTTTTCAAGCGATGATACAATTCATTTAAAACCATTTCAAGAGTACCTAGGAGTCAGAATTAATGGAGTTAAAACCTCTTTTAGGATTAACAAATGAAAAACGATGGGGCTATGTTAAAAACGCTCCGGGATTAAAGAAGGCAAACGAGCTAGCTTCTACAGGGTTAGAGAAAACAAAAAGAAGAACAGAAGAAAAACGAGTACCCTTCGTGTTTCTTTTTTTTAAGGCTTGGAAACAAAAAAGTAGGATGGAGTTAGGTAATCCGACTCCCCGGGATTAAAGAAGGCAAACGAAGTAGCCTCTACAGTGTTAAAGACGACAAAAGAAATTGCGACCTTGCTAAAAGAGGTTTTTAACTTGGTTTAATTGTGGGTTTTATAGAAATGGTCTAAATGGATGGTATCATCGCTTGCAAAAGTGTTTTGACCTCAATAAAGCTTATGCTAAAAATTTAAATTTATAATTTTTTTTGTTTTAATTTGATCCACTCTTTCTAAGAACCTTTTGAAGACTCCTTTTCTGTTATACCTAATACAGGGTGCGCCCCCTAAAACGGGCCCAACTTTCGATAGGCCTCATTTCTTAATTTTCTGCAAGGATTGAATGAAACATTGGTGATAACTAATTTATTGTGTTTAAAAACATCATATGAAAACATGAGAGTTTTGGGACTTTTCTTTATTCTAGAGCACATGTTCGAGATGACCTCCATTTAGCTCTGTTGATTCCTTGAGGCGCACCAAAAAGTTGTCCATGACGTCCTTACAATCCGTCCGACAAATGGCTCTGATCTCCTCCCTGATGGCTTTCTTGAGTTCCGTGATGGTCCTGGGTCTCCTTGCGCACACTCTGTCTTTAAGGTAGCCCCAGAGAAAGAAATCTGGGGGGCAAAGGTCTGGGCTGTGAGGTGCCCACTCAAAATCACTCTTGAGACTGATCACACGGCCACCAAAGTTCTCTTTCAGCCAATCTCGGGACAGGTTTGAGGTGTGAGAGCTTGCTCCATCTTGCTGGAACCAGAACTTCCCCATCAGCGATGGGAACAGGGTCTACATTTCCTTGTTGAAGGTTTTGAGGACCTCAACATACCTCTCCTTGGTGACCGTCACTGTCACGCCAGATTCATCGAAGAAGAAAGGTCCGATGACGCCTCTGGCTGAGATTGCAGTCCATACCGTGCACTTAGAGGAGTGTAGGAGCTTGGTGGCTACCTCATTTTGTCTGGAGATCCCACAGAAGACATTTGTCTTCTGTGTGTGTGTAGAAGGACTTTACATATGATTTTGGATCGAATTGGAGGTAATGTAGATTGTAAAGCAAGAGGTTTGCAGGAGAGAAACGTTCCCGGCGGAGAACAGTAATGGCTGTAGAGTTTTAACCAATTGGAGATGTCGGAGAGTGGGAGCGTGAAATCGAGCGAGAATGGAGTTGTAGTAATCGAGGCGGGATGAGACAAAGGCTTGAATGCCAATCTCAAAGCTGTGGTGTTAAAAGCGGAGCAGATGCGGCTGAGATTACGAAGCGGATGCGGTTAAGATTACGGAGAAAGCAGAGAGTTTTCACGCGTTGTCAAAAGGGTTTTGAGTGATAACTGCCAAAACTATCCCTGACACCTGTATTTTTAAATGTACTTAATGTATTTTAAATGTTCGTTCTAATTATTCCTTCATTAATTGATTTAATTAAAAAATCACATAATGGATTTTAAATGCTCGTTCTAATTATTCCTTCATTAATTGATTTAATTAAAAAAATCACATAATGGATTTTAAATGCTCGTTTTAATTATTCCTTCATTAATTTATTTAATTAAAAAAATCACATAATGGATTTTATATGCTCGTTTTAATTATTCCTTCATTAATTTATTTAATTAAAAAAATCACATAATGGATTTTAAATGCTCGTTCTAATTATTCTTTCATTAATTGATTGAATTAAAAATATCACATAATTGATTTTAAATGCGCGTTCTAATTAGTTAAGATCAATTAGAGTCTATCAAAACCCGGTGCTTTATATATTTAAATTGTCTTTATACACATATTTATTTTATTTTCCCGTTCACACCCAACATAGTGTGATCAAAGCGCATCAGCACCACATAAAAAAAGTACTCCTCCACTCCATGTTTTGCTAAGCACAAATCTACCCATTGTTGGCTCTGCGCCAACTAAAAATACCCTCCTCTCTACGCTTTTACCCCTTATTAAACACTAAGTTACCCATGGATGGGTAAAAATTAATCCACCAATGAAGAACGTCCCTTCCTTTTCCACTCACTATTAATAATTTTATCCCGGGTCAAAACCTACGACACACAAGAATCACGACGGAGGAGCAAGAAATAGTTATTATATGGTATTTCTAAAGGTTTTCTTAACCTTTACATCTCGTGGAACTAAATATTGCAAGTCTTTTTAATATATTTTTCGCCTCGATGTAATATTCTTGATATAATATCTTAAAATGCTTTTAGTATATTTAGTTGATACCATCTCTTCATGAATTCTTTTGGCATCGAGGATATAACCAAGAATTAAGCGGTGTTTAAAAATCCCGAGAATACCGTTCAGAAGAATACAATGACCCCCGAATCAAGCGGTATTTACGAAGACGTTGGATAACGTTTATAGAACACGAATCTACTATTCTTTAAGCAGTGTCTACCAATGAAGAAGTTCGCTTATTTAAATTTCTATAGATATTGCTCTTATTTGTTCGTAATCTTCAAATCCTCAGGTTGAAGCACTTCGATGATTCTCAAGATTTTGTTCGTATTTGTGTTTAGGTTTTAAATGATAAGGGAATCCCTTAACATTTTTTTATTTGTTCGGGCGTTTAAAATACTCAGTCATGATTGGTAGGATTTTGTTAGTGTTTGTTCGTAATTTTGAAATCCTCATTAGTGAAACACTTGAGAATTTTGGTTGAGTTTTTCATTTGATGATTCTCAGACGTTAATCCCAAAGATTTGTTCGTGTTTGTCCTTACGTTTTAAATGCTCTGTGAATCCTCCAACATAATTATTTGTTTTTATTTGTTCGGTGTTTAAAATGATTAGTCATGAATAGCTTGTTATTAATTAGTTAGTGCTTGTTCTTAAATTTGAAATAGTCAATTGTCACTCATTCTTATAAGTGGGGTTTGTTCCTCTTTTGTCTTACATTTAAAATTTACAAATGAAAATTCCTGTAAAGGATTTTGTTCGTCTGGTCAATTTCCAATCCCTTTAGGGAATTCTATTCAGTTTTTGTTCGTTTGAAATTCCCTGTCTTTTAATGCTTTAAGAGGATTTTTTTAGTGTTTGTTTGTACGTTTAAAATACTGTAATAGATAACTCAAGCTGATTTTGTTCGCCCTTGTTCATAGATTTGAAATGTTCACTGGTCAATCTTTTAAGAGGATTTTGTTTGTGTTTGTCCGTACGTTAGATATGATTAGCCTTAAATCCCGTTTATAAAGGATTTTGTTCGTGAATTTGAATTCTCCTTTGTTAGTAGATTTAAAATGCTAAATTGTGTTTGTTTGTTTTTTGAGGTTTTGCGTTTGAAATTCGTAATCATGAATCCCTAACAATATTTTGTTTGTATTTGTTCGTGCGTTTGAAATAGCCAATCTCGAAATCCTTGAAAAACATTTTGTTTGTACTTTTCATACATTTAAAATTTTCACTCTTGGTTCCTGTAATCGCATCTTGTTCGTGTTTGTTCCTGCATGTTCATAGGTTCTAAATAATAATGAAACTATAATAGCTAAAAAGGATTTAGGTATAGTGACTTTAATCCGATAAGAAGAGATTTAAAGCCAAATATTTTGTTCTTTGCATGAATTTGTTCCTGGAGAATTATGACAAAATTACTAACCAGCAAAGAAGTAAAAACCTAAGACAAACAAATACCTTGGATGTACGCATGGACACTCGGTAAATCAGGAAGTGGAATGCTATAGCAAACCAACTATCTACATTATCTATGTACATATTTAGGAACTATAATTATGATTATTTTACTTTATCTAGAACTACGGTACATACTTATCTCCATGTGTACATGTGATTCATGCAAGGCTCTACTATAGCTCAAGATTCATCGAGACAATCGTCCAATCATACAAAAGAGAGAATAGGACAGAACTTATCGCGCAAAGCTTCCCCTCCTACTGTTGAAAAGAGTAGAGTGACTGGAAACTAGGAAAGAAATACGGAAAACTCACCTACACACACACTTTACAAGGGACTAATCTCGGAAATAATTTGAATTCTTTATTATTTTTATGCCCAACTTTTACTGATTTTTTACTAGACGTTCTCATTTGTGTCTCTTACTAGGAAATATTTACACTTGGAAAAATACTCCTCAAGTCGAATTATAAGTACGTGATTTTTGAATACTCATTCATGTAATCTATTGCATGTTTGTGTGGTTTTATAACAAAGGTCATTTTGAGATATGGCCGGGTTGAAGCCCTTGTTTCCTAATTTGGATCTTTCGACGAATGTTAAGCCCTACAATCAATCTCAAACAGTATAATTTTATTAGTGAATCCTTATAAGATTTTAAATACTTCGATCATTGTCCAAGTAATCGTCTACTTGCAATAGATAATGGGTTTAAGGGGCGCAGTCTTTATTAAAACGGCTTAATTCTAAGCTCAGGAATTAGTTTAGTTGCCTTACGTTGCATTATTTCTATCAGCACTACGCTTTTGTTAAGGTAACAAGACCAAAATTGCACCGCTTACTCGAGATGAGTTCGAACGAGCATTTTATAGTGAGGTAAGGTTATATCTGTCGAACTAAAAGTGAAGTTTCGCGCCATGCTTACATTTTATGGAATAAACAACGCCTAATTTTAAAAATGTAGAGATTGCCCAGAAGTATACATAGAACAATCTGGAAAAGAATTGCATGTACGCGTTAAACAACACTTAACCAATGTACCCAACTATAACACAAAAAGCGTCTTGTTTGTATATGTGTTCACAATCGATCATGTAATTAATTGGGACATTATTGGTTCCATCACAAATTGTAGCAATACCGTTTCACGAAATATTTTTCGAATGTATTGATATAAATTTTATTGACAACTTTAACATAAACTCCTGTCTTTTCGCCTTAGATCGTCGTCATGTATCTAAGTAAAATACGCAAACAAATCTATTTCCTTAATTTCACTTAGCCCCATCCAAACAGCATCAAGTCAAAATGCCACTGTTTTCATTCCCAGAAGACGTTTTTGATAATAAAGAGAAAAACACTCGGAATGACTTCGCAATCATAATTATGAAGTTAAATTCTGTTGCTCGCTAATATGCATTTGAATTCTGTTGCTCGCTGATATCCAGCTGAAAACTGTTGCTCGCTAATATGCATTTGAATTCTGTTGCTCGCTGATATCCAGCTAAAATCTGTTGCTCGCTAATATGCATTTGAATTCTGTTACTCGCTGATATCCAGCTAAAATCTGTTGCTCGCTAATATGCATTTGATTTCTGTTACTCGCTGATATCTTGCTAAAATGTGTTGCTCGCTAATATACATTTAAATTCTGTTGCTCGCTGATATCCAGCTAAAATCTGTTGCTCGCTAATATGCATTTGAATTCTGTTGCTCGCTGATATCCAGCTAAAATCTGTTGCTCGCTAATATGCATTTGAATCCTGTTGCTCGCTGATATCCAGCTAAAATCTGTTGCTCGCTAATATGCATTTGAATTCTGTTGCTCGCTGATATCCAGCTAAAATCTGTTGCTCGCTAATATACATTTGAATTCTTTTACTCGCTGATATCCAGCTAAAATCTGTTGCTCGCTAATATACATTTGAATTCTGTTGCTCGCTGATATCCAGCTAAAATCTGTTGCTTGCTAATATGCATTTGAATTCTGTTGCTCGATGATACCCAGCTAAAATCTGTTACTCGCCAATATGCATTTAAATTCTGTTACTCGCTGATATCCAGCTAAAATCTGTTGCTCGCTAATATGCATTTGAATTCTGTTGCTCGCTGATACCCAGCTGCAATCTGTTGTTCGCTAATATGCATTTGAATTCTGTTGCTCGCTGATATCCAGCTAAAATCTGTTGCTCGCTAAAATGCATTTGAATTCTGTTACTCGCTGATATCCAGCTAAAATCTGTTGCTCGCTAATATGCATTTGAATTCTGTTGCTCGCTGATATCCAGCTAAAATCTGTTGCTCGCCAATATGCATTTGAATTCTGTTACTCGCTGTTTTTCAGCTAAAATCTGTTGCTCGCTAATATACATTTGAATTCTGTTGCTCGCTGATATCCAGCTAAAATCTGTTGCTCGCTAATATACATTTGAATTCTGTTGCTCGCTGATATCCAGTTAAAATCTGTTGCTCGCTAATATGCATTTGAATCCTGTTGCTTGCTGATATCCAGCTAAAATCTCTTACTCACTAATATGCATTTGAATTCTGTTGCTCGCTGATATCCAGCTAAAATCTGTTGCTCGCTAATATACATTTGAATTCTGTTGCTCGCTGATATCCAGCTAAAATCTGTTGCTTGCTAATATAAATTTTAATTCTGTTGCTTGCTGATATCCAGCTAAAATCTGTTGCTCACTAATATGCATTTGAATTCTGTTACTCGCTGATATCCAGCTAAAATATGTTGCTCACTAATATGCCTTTGAAATCTGTTACTCGCTGATATCCAATTAAAATCTTTTGCTCGCTAATATACATTTGAATTCTGTTACTCGCTGATATCCAGCTAAAATCTGTTGCTCGCTAATATGCATTTGAATTCTGTTGCTCACTAATATCCAGCTAACATCTATTGCTCGCTAATATGCATTTAGGTTCTGTTGCTCGCTGATATCCAGCTAAAATCTGTTGCTCGCTAATATGCATTTTAATTCTGTTACTCGCTGATATCCAGCTAAAATCTGTTGTTCGCTAATATACATTTGAATTCTTTTACTCGCTGATATCCAGCTAAAATCTGTTGCTCGCTAATATGCATTTGAATTCTATTGCTCGCTTATATCCAGCTAAAATCTCTTGTTCGCTAATATGCATTTGAATTCTGTTACTCGCTGATATCCAGCTAAAATCTGTTGTTCGCTAATATACATTTGAATTCTGTTGCTCGCTGATATCCAGCTTAAATCTGTTGCTTGCGAATATACATTTGAATTCTGTTACTCGCTGATATCCAGCTAAAATCTGTTGCTCGCTAATATACATTTGAATTCTGTTGCTCGCTGATATCCTGCTAAAATCTGTTGCTTGCTAATATGCATTTGAATTCTGTTGCTCGCTTATACCTAGCTGAAATCTGTTGCTCGCTTATACCTAGCTGAAATCTGTTGCTCGCTAATATGCATTTGAATTCTGTTACTCGCTGATATCCAGCTAAAATCTGTTGCTCACTAATATGCATTTGAATTATGTTGCTCACTGATACCCAGCTGCAATCTGTTGCTCGCTAATATGCATTTGAATTCTGTTGCTCGCTGATACTTAGCTAAAATCTGTTGCTCGCTAAAATGCATTTGAATTTTGTTACTCGCTGATATCCAGCTAAAATCTGTTGCTCGCTAATATGCATTTGAATTCTGTTGCTCGCTGATATTTAGCTAAAATCTGTTGCTTGCTAATATGCATTTGAATTCTGTTACTCGCTGATATCCAGCTAAAATCTGTCGCTCGCTAAATACATTTGAATTCTGTTGCTCGCTGATATCCAGCTAAAATATGTTGCTCGCTAATATGCATTTGAATTCTGTTGCTCGCTGATATCCAGCTAAAATCTGTTGCTCGCTAATATGCATTTGAATCCTGTTGCTCGCTGATATCCAGCTAAAATCTGTTGCTCGTTAATATGCATTTGAATTCTGTTGCTCGCTGATATCCAGCTAAAATCTGTTGCTCGCTAATATACATTTGAATTCTGTTACTCGCTGATATCCAGCTAAAATCTGTTTGCTCCCTAATATACATTTGAATTCTGTTACTCGCTGATATCCAGCTAAAATCTGTTGCTCGCTAATATACATTTGAATTCTGTTACTCGCTGATATCCAGCTAAAATCTGTTGCTCACTAATATGCATTTGAATTCTGTGGCTCGCTGATATCCAGCTAAAATCTGTTGCTCGCTAATATGCATTTTAATTCTGTTACTCGCTGATATCCAGCTAAAATCTGTTGCTCGCTAATATAGATTTGAATTCTGTTACTCGCTGATAACCCGCTAAAATCTGTTGCTCGCTAATATGCATTTGAATTCTGTTGCTCGCTGATATCCAGCTAAAATCTGTTGATTGCTAATATGCATTTGAATTCTGTTACTCGCTGATATCCAGCTAAAATCTGTTGCTTGCTAATATGCATTTGAATTCTGTTACTCGCTGATATCCAGCTAAAATTTGTTGCTCGCTAATATGCATTTTAATTCTGTTACTCGATGATATCCAGCTAAAATCTGTTGTTCGCTAATATACATTTGAATTCTGTTGCTCGCTGATATCCAGCTAAAATCTGTTGCTCACTAATATGCATTTGAATTCTGTTACTCGCTGATATCCAGCTAAAATCTGTTGCTCGCTAATATACATTTGAATTCTGTTACTCGCTGATATCCAGCTAAAATCTGTTGCTCGCTAATATGCATTTGAATTCTGTGGCTCGCTGATACTTAGCTAAAATCTGTTGCTCGCTAATATGCATTTGAATTCTGTTGCTCGCTACTATGCATTTGAATTCTGTTGCTCGCTACTATGCATTTGAATTCTGTTGCTCGCTGATATCCAGCTAAAATCTGTTGCTCGCTAATATACATTTGAATTCTGTTGCTCGCTGATATCCAGCTAAAATCTGTTGCTCGCTAATATACATTTGAATTCTGTTACTCGCTGATATCCAGCTAAAATCTGTTGCTCGCTAATATGATTTTAATTATGTTGCTCGCTGATATCCAGCTAAAATCTGTTGCTCGCTAATATAGATTTGAATTCTGTTACTCGCTGATATCCTGCTAAAATCTGTTGTTCGCTAATATGCATTTGAATTCTGTTGCTCTCTGATATCCAGCTAAAATCTGTTGCTAGCTAATATGCATTTGAATTCTGTTGCTCGCTGATATCCAGCTAAAATCTGTTGCTCGCTAATATACATTTAAATTCTGTTACTCGCTGATATCCAGCTAAAATCTGTTGCTCGCTTATATACATTTGAATTCTGTTTCTCGCTGATATCCAGCTAAAATCTGTTGCTCGCTAATATACATTTGAATTCTGTTGCTCGCTGATATCCAGCTAAAATCTGTTGCTCTCTAATATACATTTGAATTCTGTTGTTCGCTGATATCCAGCTATAATCTGTTGCTAGCTGATATCTCGCTCGCAAAACCTAGTAATACATTCGGATTTATAAGCTCGATTTTGTTTGATATGACACATCGGGCAAAGCCCATGACAACCACATATACATCATTTAAAAGAGATTGTCTGTAATCCGCCATGGAAACTTTAAAAACCAACAGAAAATATGTTTTTCTAAAAATAATAATCTAGATTCAAATTTGTTATACATCCCGTTAAATTCCTTTGCTTAACACATAATCTTTTCTTTTTTCCAATAAATCCATATTTGTAAGCTGAATTCTGTTATAACTTAGTGGACAAGGCGCAGGATGGCCACAGAGACCATATAAAGAAGGCAACTCATTAATCTTCCATTTGAAACTACACCCTATGGTTGACCCCAAGACCTTCATAGCTTTTTTTCCACTTTATGAGACCTTATATCTATTTCCAAGTAAATACCCCTTTAGATGTTTTGATGACTAGCGAGAGGAGAACTTGGTTAAACACATGAGGATTATAAAACCATAGAAAGGCATGTATGGGCATCCCATGAAACGAAGAGAGCGATAAGGAAGAGGGGTAAATTTAAGGGTTGAGACGAAAGATGGAGAGAAAGGGAGAGTTAAGTGGTTATTATGGGTATTTGCACACAATCATGACTATTGCTTCGACGTGGGTAAATTTGAGTCAACTTCGGTAAACTTGAGTCAATATGAGTCAACCGAGACTTCAGCTCTCCTTTGAGTCAATGATGAAAAGGATTATACCCCGGTTACTCAGGAAGTTAATTCCCTTGTTACTCTCATTTACCATAAGATTACCCTGAATTATTCACCCTATTAATGCTTTGTGTATTCACCTGGTTACTCCGGTGAGTACTGAATTTAGTAAGTGATTACTCATGTACTCGGTGATTTGTCTCCTCACGCCAATTAATGATTTAATGATTTTGTTAGCGGTGAGGAAGTACAAACGAAGCACAAAAGTGGTGGAATGGAGTGAAAGAAAAGTGAGTAGCATTGTGCCAGATTAAGCAGAAGGGGTGAGAGAGGATGGGTTATTTAAGTGGAAATAATGCAAGCCGATCACAGTGTAGGGGAAAAAAAATGGTCAAGAAGTTAAGAATTTTCACTCACTGTTGAGTGAGGCAACTCAGGTGTGGACGTAGTATAATGGAAACCTTTATTCGGAAACTAGTTTCGAAGGAAGATGAGAGCAAGAACACCTTGAATCTATGTAGTCTCAGAATAAACAAGATCAACAGACCTAAGTCGCGTGTTCTCAATTATTCTGACTTATGACCATAAGCCCTTCAAAATGTTCAATAATTACCGGGCTAACTCTGGGAGGACCTTGGCAATTATATCACTCAAAAGAGAATGTAAAACAACATAAGGGTTTCAAATTTCGTTAGAATCGGTCGAATAGTTATGAGGTTATTGCCAAATAATTCCACAGCTAACCCTGAGCGGACTTTGACAATAGTATCATTTGGAAGAGAATGTAAAACAACACAAAGGTTTCAGATTTCGTTAGAATCGGCCAAATAGTTACGATGTTATTGCCAAATAATTCCTGGACTAACCTTGGGAGGAACTTGTCAATTACATCATTCGAAAAAAAAATGTAAAGTAACATAAGGGTTTCAAATCTCGTTAGAATCAGCCGAATAGATTAGATGTTATTGCTAAAAAACACATTAAAAAGTAAAACAGTTACATCTGACCGACCGACCTACGGACCTACATAATAACTTATAGAATTGCGTCCACGCGACTAAAAACGTTTCTTACCTGCTGCGTCTAAACCCAAAATGTTGCTCAATTTCTCTTCCCGCTCAACTGGTGGTGATCAGAGAGGAATATATGGGGATCGAGTGGTTTAGAATGAGAAATTGCATAACTACTAAAGGACTACGAACATAGATTCTAAGATGCACTTATAGTAGTCAACACCCATTGAAAGAACCAACTGTATACATCAAGTGGAGGAAAAAAATGCTTTTCCGTAGGTAATGGTGCACACGTATCTATTTGTCACACTTATTTACATGTGGGGCAATACAGGGGGGAGACAGTATTTGTTCGCATGATGACTGTCTCAGGAAACGGTCTGCTGACCAAAAGTCGCGTGCTCTAACTTATTATGATTTATGACCTTAAGACTTTCAAAACTTTTAATAATTCCCGGACTAAAGTTGAGAGGACCTTGGCAATTATATCATTGAAAAAAGAACTTAAAGCAACATTACGGTTTTAAACTTCGTTAGAATCAGCCGAATAGTTATGATGTCATTGCCAAAAGAAAAATAATTCCCGGGCTAATCTTGGGAGGACCTTGGCAATTATATCATTCAAAAGAGAATGTAAAACGACATAAGGGTTTCAAGTCTCGTTAGAATCTGCCAAATAGTTACAATGTTATTAACAAAACAAAAAAAATGCAAAACTGGGACCGACCGACTGACTGACCGACATAGTGAGATGTAGAGTCGCCCGCAACTAAAAATAAGTGTTTATACTAATGGAGATATATTCGTCAAATTTGGGTTAGTTTGTTTCCATGACATGTTATGTCGATCTTACTTAATGAACTCACCTGTGGCCTCGAGGAAAGCTTCCAGTTGACCCAAGAACCAGCTACAAGCCTTCTTCACTATCTCTCGTTTTAGGTCTCTGAAGGCGCTGGGAATCCTGGCGCTCCTCCTACTTGATGCAGATGGATTTGTTGGTCTCTCGTTTTACCGTGCCCAACACAAATAAGTCGAGCTGGTTGCAGCTAGGCAAGTTGAGAGGCTAAATGCCAGGTGCTGTGTTATCGGAGAAATTCTCCGACAGACAGGCCTGGGTATTTCGGCTGGTGAGGGAGGCGTAGAATCTTGCTGCCACGTTTAAGTTCCCTCTGAAGCTACCCGATCGATTTAGGACTTCAGCACCCTGCTCAGAACATGGATATAGCCGGTGGTGTTCAGCCTGAGGCCCTCAGGAAAGAAGTGGTGTGTGGCATGACGTCACCTTCATTGCTGACGACAGAGACGACCATGATTGTCGCTGTAAATTTCATGTACATGACTTTGGGCACATCTTTGAGTGCGACAGCGAGCCACCTGTTGTTTTGGGAGTTGATCCTCTGTTCTTGGAAGAAATTCCTCTCGTCGGAGAAGAACCACAGCATGTCTGGCTCCAACGGATGTTTCAACTTGTTGATCTGCTTTTTAGTCTGGTTTAGTCTCTTTTCCTGCATTGCCTTGGACAGGAATTGTCATATCCTCATTTTACATGAAAAGTAGCGAATGTCTTTATGCCCTACCATCCTGATGAGTTTTTTTATCCGCACCTTTCTCTTCTGCAATACCACGCATTGACTTTTGGGATCATTGTTTATAATCTCTTGGATTTCAATGAAGAATTCATGCGTTTTAATGGCGCCAAATCGTCGACCATGGGTATTCCTCTCTGCTGTCGCCTCGTAGTCGATTCCTGAATCTTTTTACTTCTTTTCTAACCTTTTTCACTATCCTTCAGCTGATGTTGAGAAAGTCTAAAAGCTCGTTGTTTGTCCTTTCGGCGTGGATTCCAATGAGGACTTCATGTCTCTTCCACAAATTTGGGAGGTTCACAATTTTCCATAGTTAATTATTCTGCAAAAGAAAAAAGCAAAATGGTTATTGTTTTTAAGAAGAAAAATATCAACAACTAAGGTAAAAAAAATATGCATAAAATTAGCAGTTGAAATTTGCCAAAAAAAAACGTCCCAACCCTCTAAATGGATCATAAAAGTGTTCAAATGCATGAGAGGTGAAAACCATTCTTAACGGCAGGAATTCAATATATATATATATATATATATATATATATATATATATATATATATATATATATATATATATATATATATATATATATATACAGTTAGGTAAGGGTAATAATGAGAATTACTTAATCAGCTAGAGAAGTCTCCTGGAGTTCCTTAACCCTCTTCAGGAGCGTTATATATATACGACTAGGCAACCATCCATTCCCTTATAAAGAGAAATTTCAACAAGCCTTTTGTATAAGTTAACGTTTAACTTTAACATAAAATAAAGAATGTGAATTTCCCCGCCAGAAAAAAAGGCGAAGATCCGCAAGAAAATTCACTTTCTCCGTTTTCTGTTAAAGTTAAACGTTAACTTATTTAAAAGGCTTCTTGAAAGTTATCTTTATAAGGAAATGGATGGTTGCTTAGTCGTATATGTAACGCTCCTGAAAGGGTTGAGGAACGGATTAAGGGATTCTTATTATTACACTTACCTAAACACGTTGAATAGAACGTTATTGTTCATTTATATATATATATATATATATATATATATATATATATATATATATATATATATATATATATATATATATATATATGGTCACCTGAGTATAATCCAATTTAAAATCAAAAGAATGGTCGGGTCTGGTGTGATGTGAAGATTAAGTTGAGATATGAAAACCGAGGGGGGAAATGTGTATGTGTTGGGAGAAATGGCTGATAGAATGAAGTTGGGATAAAAGAGTAGGTCCCCAGGGAAATCGAGGAAACCGGGGCGGTAGACCAAATGTCTTTTAATAAGGTCGATACACAACCTCTCTCTACCTACACCCTCAAACACACTAACCTACACTTTCGCCAAGCACTCCTATACACATAGACAACTTGCTTGTGTGAACGACAGCATGTTTATGTGCGTGTAAGGATAATTAGGGTCTATGGGGTAGGCGGGGGTGAATGGGTGGTATCTTAATGGCACCTTAAGATTGGGCGAAAGAAGTCAAAGTGAGAAATAAGGAGGCACGGCCCCTTTTGATGCTCTGAAAGAGGAAGTCTCCGTCTTCCTTCAATCTTATCGCAAGACCCCAAGAACACGCTGCCCCCCCCCCCCCCCCTCCTCTCTCTCTCTCTCTCTCTCTCTCTCTCTCTCTCTCTCTCTCTTTTGATCAGTTGAAGTCACAACTGGACAAAGTTTTGAAAAGTGGCCGTCTGGGCACTTAAGTCGTTGTGCAGAACTGTGCCTGCTTAACTGTTAGCCCAAAGGTACCCTCTTTGAATAGACCGCAAGGTCTCCTAGGGTACTTTTTATCCTTGTAGCTCCTTGTAGCTCTCTCTCTCTCTCTCTCTCTCTCTCTCTCTCTCTCTCCTGCCAGTGCCATCGTGTCCTTGACATCTGCTTCCTCCTTTATGGGGCGCTTCCGTCCCCGTTCGTGGCTGTAGTAGTGAAGGGGGAGCGGATCTATCGAAAGCGTGGGAACCCACGCGTTTCCCCCCCCCCCATTTGAAAACCGTCAATAACAGAAACTCTTTTGTTCCATTTTTTAGTCAACTCAAATTTACGAACGATGAAATTAGCATAGAACAAAAGGAATAAAGAAAAGGTGAAAAAAGGAGAACAAACCAAATGAACGAGACTAAATGAGAATAAAGATTAAAAGCGAGACTAATGTGGAATGAAGAATAAATTAGAGGACACTAAAGAGAATAAAATATAGTAGAGGGGAATAAAGAGAATGAAAGAGAGTAAAGCAGAATAAAGAGGATAAAAGAGATTAAAGGAAAATAAACTAGAGTGAAAGAGGAGAGAAATAATAAACGAGACTATCGAGAATAAAGAGATTAAACGAGTCTAGAAGAGAATATCGAGGACCACCGACAGTAAAGGTGAATAAACGAGACTAATGAATAATAAGGAATAAATGATACTAATGGAGAATAGGAGAATAGAATAAACGAGACTGATGGAGAATAAAACATATGGAGGATAGAGATTAAACGAAACAAATGGATAAAAATGACAACAAACTAGACCCAAGGAGAATGGAAAGAATAAACTAGATTAGTGAATAATAAAAGAATAATTTGCATTAGATATTAAAAAATACTAATGGAGATTAAAGAGCATAATCGAAAAAAAATGGAAAATAGAAGAATAAGGGAGAATAGAGAATAAAAAAGCCTAATGGAGAATAAAAAAATATATACGAGCTTAATGAAGAATAAACAAAATAAATCACAATAAAGGGAATAAACAAGCCTAATGGAAAATAGAGAATAAACGAGTCTAATGGAGGAAAAATAATAAAATAGAATAAAGTAGAATAAAGAGAATAAACGAGGTTAAAGGAGAGGAAGAAACTGAATAAAGAATATTAACAAACCTTCACAGATTTTGCCTAAGCCGGAATAATTCAACAAAAGCGCCCATTAACGGAGGAAGAAATTCCTCAACCCGATTTTCGGGGGTATGGAGCCATAGAGGGTAATTATAGAGGTAAAGAACAGACAGAAGAAAAAATAGATCGAAAATGTGAGACTCTCCGAAGGCAGGTTAAATCAGAGCGCAGGAGGGAGGGGGAAATCTTCTGGGGATTTTGTTTGTACTTGACAGCAAAGATACTTGAAAGTACGAACGCAAGTCCAAGGTGGGGAAGATAGGATAAGGATCAGAATGATAGCGAAGCTCGAGAGGAAAATGAAGGAAGGAAGGCAAAATTAAAATGAAGGAGAAAAGGAAGCAGGAAATGATAAAGTTAAGAAAATAGAGGCGATAATAAATGAGGAAAACGAGAAGATAAATGACAAAAAAGCGAAGATAACCTCAAAAATTAAGAATAAAGTAATTGAGAGAATGAATAAGAACATAAAGATGAAAATATATAAATTAAAAAATAAAGCACAGAGGGAAGAAATAAATGAAAAAAAAATGAGAAAGAAAAATGAAGAAAGTGAAAGAGAAAATTTAGAAGTAAATCGAAAGAAATTTAGGGAAAAACTTCAAAAACAACATATCGTTATGGAGGAGGTTTTTGTATTTATATTAATACATTTTATGCTACTTATTATGTTGTTTATGTTACAATTGGTAATATTTTTTTATATTTTAGTTATATTCCTTTACTATCCATTCCTTTTTATTCATTTTCTTCTTCTGTCTGTTCTTTAGGTCTGTAATTACCATCTCTGGCTCCATACCTCTGATAAACGTGTTGAGGAACCTCCTCCTCAGTTAATGGGTGCTTTTGTAGAATATTTCGATACATTTATCGGTACAAATTAAATTTTGTGGTCTATGTTTTATGCTACAGTTGTTTGGTTTGTTTGTTTTTGGGGGGCGGGGGGGTGAGGGGGTGTTTATATTGTTTTTACATTTTTCAAACTCAATGGGTCTGTTTTGCCGTCTTGCACGAGCAAATCATTATTCAATCATTTGCTTCTTCTGTCTGTTCTTCTGTTCTTTACGTCTGTAATTACCATCTCTTGGTCCATATCTCTGATAACCGTGTTGAGGAACCTCTGCCTCAGTTAATGAGTGCTTTTTTAGAATATTTCGATACATTTATCGGTACAAATTAAATTTTGTGGTCTATGTTTTATGCTACAGTTGTTTGGTTTGTTTGTTTTTTTTTGGCGGGGGGGGGGGGGGGTGAGGGGGTGTTTATATTGTTTTTACATTTTTCAAACCCAATGGGTCTGTTTTGCCGTCTTGCACGAGCAAATCATTATTCAATCATTTGCTTCTTCTGTCTGTTCTTCTGTTCTTTACGTCTGTAATTACCATCTCTTGGTCCATATCTCTGATAACCGTGTGAGGAACCTCTGCCTCAGTTAATGGGTGCTTTTTTAGAATATTTCGATACATTTATCGATACAAATTAAATTTTGTGGTCTATGTTTTATGGTACAATTGTTTGGGGTTTTCTTTGGGGGGGGTGGTTACATTGTTTTACAGTTTTCAAACTCAATGGGTCTGTTTTGCCTTCTTGCACGAGCAAAAAATTTCTGTTATTTTTGTTATTTTTCTTTATTCTTTTTCTCTCTTTTCATTCTCATTAAACATATGCATGATCATTGCATTGAGTGAACCAGGCAGTGAATGAAATGAATGAATTAACTAATTAATCGTAATGAATTTCAATGAATTTCTCGTTCAATGAACGATCAAATCTGTTGAATTATGAAATAATCTATGAATAAACCAAGAAGTGTATTGATAAAGATGATTGAATAATAATGAATGATTGATGAGTTAATGAATCAATCAAAGAGTTAAATGATCAATAAAGTTAAGCAATCAAATGTATCAGTCAGCAGAAATGTACCTAAATGATAAATGTGTAAAATAGTTAATTAATCCACTATTCGGTCTATCGAGAGAATCGGTTAATCGATAAAAGTATTAGAAATCAGGGTTGCTATTAATACCTTCCGCGGAAAGACCGTGACAGGTATTCAGCACCCTGTAGATGCTGAATAAGATAAGTTGTGGGTTGACATCCATTAGTCAACCCGGGGTCAAATTTTCAGAGTTGCTATTAATACTTTCCGCGGAAAGACCATAACAAGTATTCGGCATTATGTAGCTGCAAGAGTCCTATACCTCTGTTGACGTTTGATTTCAGTAGACTGTTTCTATTTTAACATAACTTTTGAGAAATATAAAAAGCTTGGATTACTTCTTCTCTTTGCCGCTTTGTTCCCAGGGATTCGAAGTTGAATTCCTTAAAGTTTGTGTTTAACTCGTTGGGACATTTATTTATTTTAGCGAGTGTTTCTTTTGGAGGTAGTGGATTTTTTACCTATTAGTAACCCATTTCCATATGCCCCATTCAGTTACCTCAAAATGAAACAGAAAACATGACCTAATTCGCTTATGTACAAAATTATAAGTTAAGGTTTGAACTCCCCCCACAAATAATAATAATAATAATCAGCAAGTAAAGATATTTGTGTCACAATATAAGAACTTCAAACAATATGCATCTGTATTGATTTGCGACAGGACTTTTTATCCCGGGGAACCCCAGTTACCTAAGCTAGTCTCTCTTATAAATTTCCCCCGCTTGGCTTGAATAAGAACAAGTAATTCAGGGCTTGTTCTAAAAGCGAACAAATGGCATGCGATAAGTGGCTTGCAATATATTCCTTAAGAAAAGATACTGAAAAGATCTGAAAGATTTTATTGTGAACCTAAAACAGGAAATGGGACTTCTTGGATATGAGATGAGAAACTAATGAGGGTTTAGAAAATCCTGAAGGACATTGACTAAATAGAAATATATCCATTTTCCCTCAAAAACCAAAAATGTAAAATTATTGTGGAAAATTATTAAACTCAAAGTTTTGAAAACCTATTTTGCTTCCATTACTGTGGTGGAGTTGCCATTCCGAACGGGCTAGTGAACTACATTAATGGTTAGCTTACATGAAACCTGACAAATGTAGAGATAAGATCAAGAGAGTTGCGTTCACTTTCGGAACGTGGTTTCCTATGTAATTTCATTCATTCACCGTAAATATGTTCCTTCCACACATTTTTACTTTTAGTATCTTCTCTATTTATCTTTTCCCAAAGGTTTTGGTAGCATGCTCCTATTGGCTTTGGCCATTTCCTGCCATCATCAGCCACATTATTACAGCTCACTACATAAAAACTGTGTTGACATGTACCATTTCACGTTCCTCTTATGCACCTCCTGGGTCTACCATAACATTTATCCAATCGGGTGCTGCATTTGTTATGGCATTAAGCTTTTCCAGAGATCGACCCTACCAGCAAGAGGACTCTAACCTGGCCTCCTACACAGTCTCGAACTTCCACTATACATAGGTCCACCACTTTTTCATGTGACACCTGTTTCTCGCGCACACACTCCAACAGAGCCAATCCATGGGTGTTTTTTTTATCTCTGCAGGCCCACATTTCTTCTGCCATAGCACTCATCTCATATACCATTTTCACTAACCTTCTCAGGTTGACTGTTTTCGCCACGCCACCTTAAAATATTACCATCAATCTTCAACTTCAACAATTTCAAATACTGGGGTTGGCGCGCAGCAACTCCATTATAAAAAGCTCACTCTTTCACAGCAATCACCTCACTAATACCTTCTTATACTCCAAAAATTTATCTCCCATATTCTTTCCCCCATTTATTTCTTCTCACACCCAGGCAACTTTTCAACTCATCTACTTGAACGGCTCTCGTTCATTATCTTTCACTTTTCTTATACACTTAATCTCACTCACATTAAAGTTGGCAGTAACATTCGCATGCAGACTGCATCTCTACTTAACACTCAGACATTTCTACACTCTCCCACTAGAGTTCACAGCTTTAACTGCTCCCACACAATTACATATACTTCCATGAAAATGAAATTTATTTCAACATTTTACGTCCTTACCATTTTTAGATACATTCAATACTTCAACAACTTCAACTTCAATTATCATTACCTTACTCTCGTTTAATTTCAGAAAGATTTAGTAACATATTTATCATTTAATTGACCCTCATATACATATAAGATGGATGTAAAGATGTTAAGTAGACACAGAAAACCAATGTTATCCAACCAAAGCACCTTGAGACGGAAAAAAAATAATAAAAGATGATCAGAAAAAAACAAGGGTTAGAAAGGAAAGAAAAAAAAAGTCAAAAAGATGATAGAGGATAAAATTTGTGAGGCATCCCCAGGTGTCATTAAAGCTGACTGGACCAAGTTTGTACAAAGAGCACAATCACATATAAGTACAAATTTGTACTCCTATATGAGGAAATTATTGGTTGGTCTTAACTCTCCCTCTCTCTTCCTCGTATAGAGGTGTGCGTACGTACGTACAAATGGACGTGATTACAAGTTCCTACTAAATGTTACCTTGATAAATAAACTGTCTATAAATTATAAGTGGCACTAATTCCCATGGCACTAAATATCACAAACCCAGTATTCCGGCCTCATCTCTAATTGTCTCTCTCGCTCCGGAGATTCCGAGGCCACCTCACGTATCGAGCGTAAATCAGCCGCATTTGGCCGACTTCAAAGATAGATGGTTCTCTCCCCTCGGAGACGGGGTAGGTTAGGGGTGAAAGAGGAGGGGGGGGGGGAGAAACAGCAGGGTTTTTTGGGGGGGAAAGGACCATAAGAGGTCAGGTGTTCTGATTATTGCGGAAGTGGTTTCCTTTTCCCTATTATTATAATTATTATTAGTTTTGTCTCATCTACATGGTGGTAAAAGCATGTCCAAGAAGTTTTCACTGATCACGATTCAACGCTTGAGTTTGCCCTGTTATTCCAGTCATTGAGTAAATTTCATTTTCTCACCTACCAACAGTCTTCTGGGTCATTATATATATATATATATATATATATATATATATATATATATGCAACAAAGCCCCCAGGGAGAATTAATACGAGGATTCCAAGTACTTTCGAACTTTATTTCGAGGTCTTTATCAAGGAATAAAGGAAGTAATTAAAATTGTAACATTCATAAGGATGATACAGAGGAGAGTGAACGCTCTCCTCTGTATCATCCTTATAAATATTACACTTTTCGATATTTCTGTTATTCCTCGAGAAAGAACTCGAAATAAAGTTCATATGAGAATTAAAAACTTTAGAGAAATTAAAGACCAGATAAGTCAGTAGAACCTTTAAGGAAGCTAATAAAGACCACAAACAGGTTAATAAAGACTTCAAAACCTTGACTTCGAATTAAGTAAGAGTCAGGAAAGAGTCACGGAAGACCACAGTATTCTGAAGGTCTTTCTTAAGAGGTGTGAACTTAATACCCTCTTTCCCCTGTACAGAGAACTAACTAAGCGTGGGGGATTAAGAAAAGAGAAAGAGAAACAAAAATGATAAACAGAATATGAAATATCAGTAGTAAAAAGGAGTATCAGAGCAAAGCTAAGGATTGAGTGTTAGGGTGGGAAGGGAGTGGTGGAAAGGGAGTGGTGGAAAGGGAGTGGTGGAAAGTGCAACAAAAATTTTGTAACCAAAAATGAGCTGATGCTGACAATTATGCAAAAAGAAGAATACATCAAAGAGGATGAAGAGGAGTAAAGAAGGAGGTGAAGAATGTGAAAAAGAGCATGTTGAGGATAAATATTGCGCAGAGGAGTACAGTGAAGATAAAGATGAGGAAAAGAGGCACGGTAAAATCAAGTTGGTAAAGAAGGATGAATGGATATGGGGCGAAGATAATCACGTTAAAGAGGAAGACGATGAAGATAAAAGTGAGGATGAGAAGAACGCTAAAATGAAGATGGTGAAGAGAAATATTATCAATATGAAGAAAGATGAATGGATATGGGGTAAAGATAGGCACGTTAAAGAGGAAGACGATGAAGATAAAGGTGAGGATGAGAAGAACGCTGAAATGAAGATGGTGAAGAGAACTATTGCCAAGATGAAGAAGGATGAATGGATATAGGGCGAAGATAAGCACGTTAAAGAGGAAGACGATGAAGATAAAGGTGGAGATGAGAAGAACCGTAAAATGAAGAGGGTGAAGAAAAATATTGTCAAGAAGAAAAAGGATGAATAGATATGGGGCGAAGATAGGCACGTTAAAGAGGAAGACGATGAAGATAAAGGTGAGGATAAGAAGAACACTAAAATCTAGATGGTGACGAGAAATATTGTCAAGAAGAAAAAGGATGAATAGATATGGGGCGAAGATAAGCACGTTAAAGAGGAAGACGATGAAGATAAAGGTGAGGATAAGAAGAACGCTAAAATGAAGATGGTGAAGAGAAATATTGTCAAGATGAAGAAAGATGAATGGATATGGGGCGAAGATAAGCATGTTGAAGAGGAAGACGATAAAGTTAAAGGTGGAGATGAGAAGAACCGTAAAATGAAGATGGTGAAGAAAAATATTGTCAAGATGAAAGAGGATGAATGGATATGGGGCGAAGATAAGCACGTTAAAGAGGAAGACGATGAAGATAAAGGTGAGGATGAGAAGAATGCTAAAATGAAGATGGTGAAGAGAAATATTATCAATATGAAGAAAGATGAATGGATATGGGGCGAAGATAGGCACGTTAAAGAGAAAGACGATGAAGATAAAGTTGAGGATGAGAAGAACGCTGAAATAAAGATGGTGAAGAGAACTATTGACAAGATGAAGAAGGATGAATGGATATAGGGCGAAGATAAGCACGTTAAAGAGGAAGACGATGAAGATAAAGGTGGGGATAAGAAGAACCGTAAAATGAAAATGGTGAAGAGAAATATTGTCAAGATGAAGAAGGATAAATAGATATGGGGCGAAGATAAGCACGTTAAAGACGAAGACGATGAAGATAAAGGTCCGGATGAGAAGAACGCTAAAATAAAGATGGTGAAGAGGGGGTTGCTGAAGATAAATATGAAGATAAGTATGATAAAGAGCAATGCAGTAAAGATGTAAATGGTGATTAGGAATACGGTGAAGATAAATATGGCGAAGTGGGTTACAGATGAATATGAGTACGGTGAATAACGAAGACGGTGAAGAAGATAGAGAAGATGAAGAGAGTAAAAAGGTGTATGGTGAAAATTTGGCGTGGTGGAAGGTTGTCCACCCTAAGGTTTGTGAAAAGTGTTGAGGTTAGGGTATTTGAAAATGTGCGAAAGGCGTTTTTAGAGCATCGAGTAGCTTAAATTGGAGACTACCTGGAGAGCTCTGCAACAAGAGGACCTGCAACCCTCGAGAACCTGACAAGCCTTGACATTATGACCCTTCCTCATGCGGACGTTCAGGTCTGAAGAGTCATAACAAAGTTGTAATAGTATCAGGATTATTATTAGTATCAACAGCAGTAGTATCAGGATTATTATCAGTATCAACAGTAGTAGTACTAATTAAAGTAGTATCAGTATAAGCAATATAAGTATTAAAATATTAGTCATAGTAATATTAGTAGTAGCAATAGTAGTTGTAGTAATGTTAGTATTAGCATAGTAGCAGCAGTATTAATAACAGTAGTGGTAACAGAAGCAGTATTAGTAATTTTAGTATTTGAATATTAGCAGTAATAGTAGTAGCAGTTGGATTATGTCAATTTACTTTTCATTGGCATTAACTGGTTAATCAATGTAGAGCCCAAAGTGGATTGGGTAAAATACCCTAAGGAAATCCAAGAATATGAAAGTTGAGTAATACGAGGGCTGGTACTGGTGCGAGTGCTTATGCGACTACTGGCGTTAGTACTAGTAATATACAGCTGGTGCTAGTAGTAGTGTTATTACTGCCGCTTGTACTAGTGCTACTAACATGGACTACTAGTGTTATGTGTTAATGCTACCACTCAAGAAAGTATGAGTGCTCGCAGGTATATTGTGGTGGCGATGAGTGGTAAGAATTTGACTCACTCGTGTTTGCAACTTAACACCGCTTCCGATTTTAGTGAATTTAAGCCACATCGGGTGTGGTTAGTCATCGGATGGAGCTTTAATTCGAGTCCCCTTCCCACTGGCTTTCATACGCTATAGATAACTGTGGTTTGGAACCCACGGTATTCAGTAGGCCTACTAAATAGAAATAAGTGCATCTCAATTGAGTGCAGTTCGTAGGTAAAATCACTACTATTTAAAAAAAATAATAAAATATATATAATGTGTTTGTTGTGTGTGCTGATGGAGTGAGCGTGTTATGACAAAATAACTTGCCGCTAAACCTCATTTCCCTTCGTTCTCAAAATGACTCAACTTTCCGTTTATCCAAGAGTCGGGAGTCCAAGATTTCGGCTCAGGGTGCCGGATTATCGGCCACCCAATTACACGATAGGGAAACACAGCGTCTATTTCCTCCTGCCATAACCATGAAATATGTCCCTAAACTGTCCCTTTCTCACCCCCCTCCCACGCCATTTCTATCTCTCTCTCCAAACTCATACGTGAAGGAATGAAGCCTTCTTTTGTGGACGACTACACCCTCCATTCAACACACGACACACATCCTCCAATTTGACACCCGCACTCACAGACTACTCTGTGTTTGAGTCGTATATCTCTTATCGGGCTGTAGGCAGGCACAAAAAAGGCGGGGTGGAGTAGAAGGTATGTTAAAGCGAATTTTCCCCTCGGTGGAAGAGTGTTACAAATACGTTCAGAGGTCAGAGAACATACAACGTGTGGCAGATAACGGCCTCGGCTTTAATTAGAGGTCCGGCGGTGGAGACAAGCACAGAACGCTGAGAACGGCAATCCGACCCCGACATTCAGCAAAGCCCCGCTCCAGATTAATTGGCCAATGTCATGCAGTTCCTCTATCGTGCGATTTATTAGCATCAGAGCGCGCCACTCTTTCCCCCCTGGCTCTTGAAAGTCCCCGGGATACGAGTAAACAGGGAAGGAAAAAAGAGAAATAAGGGGATGGGGCAACATACCCCATTCACTGACCTCCCTCGTCCCGACAGTTCCCGCTTAAGAACCGAGAGGGGAAAAAAGAGGCAATAAATTTAATTTTTTTTCCCTGCGTTCTCGACGTTGAGTTTTCATTCGCGTTTTTATCGCGACCAGCGCTTTTGCCCGCTTAATTGGGGAATTATTTGATTCTCTGTTGAATTATTATGAGCAGCCGCTACATGGTGTATTGCCTCAGCTGGGACGGAAAGAAAACTACTGTTGTGCTTTCCGCTGCACGGAGGTAGAGTACCGCAATGTTGGTTTTGGTTCCGCTCTTGTTTATCCTATTTCACCGTGACCTTTTAAACGTAGCAAGTAGGCAATGTTGAAATTTTGAAGGTGAACCAAGATAGTTTACTACTATGATATGACCTTTTACCAGATATAAAATTATCGGCTAAAAATAAAGACTTTAACTTGAAGTTTAAGAACGGATGTCTCTGCTACCATAACCTAGATGTTTTAGAATTGGAATTACCCGTTAATACTGAGTTCACACACCTTTCCACGCCATTCTTAATTCGCCTACTGTATTACTGAGCCTTGCATTTACTGGTAATAGTTTGGATAATTCTTATATAGTTTTAATATTTGTTCATAATTCATTTAACAAGATAACATTAGGTAATCAATTCCCTGTCCGTCGTCATTCTGGGATACTTCGCAAGCCCCATCTTTTGGTTGATGACATTTCACATATTGGTAGCTCACGCAATCTTACATTTTAACTGACAGGAAACTTCACATTTAGATATTTGCCCATCTTCACAATTTGAGGGTACATAACCCTCAAATGTTAAAGATTGGTATTTTGGCACATACTTAATGCTTCAAAGGGTATTAAGTCGTCTTTTTTTATTTGATTTAAATATTATAATCCATAACACTATATTTTAAGAACGGGATTTTGGGGAGGGTTTGAATAGTAATAGATTTTCTTCTTAATTTAGTTATGACTTAGGTATATTTTAAGTTTTTAGCCAAGTTTTTTCTAAGAGTTCCTTTAGAGTTTGATAAAACAATATGGTGAAGTTTAGAATAAAACAAATATGATTATCCACTGTTTGGGAATTTTTTTTAAACAAAAAGAATGACAAATGGTGAAATTCAGAAAATTTATTAAAATTTTGGCATGACTGTATTTTTTTGTGGATGGGGGTGGTCGTATATTCGAAAATTTTATCAAAATTATTTCTAAAATGGAATTTTTTATAACAAAGAATGACAAATGGTGAAATTCAGAAAATTTATTAAAATTTAGACATGACTGTATTTTTTTAGGGGGGGGGGGTCGTATATTCGAAAATTTTATCGAAGTTATTTCTAAAATGGAATTTTTTTAAACAAAAAGAATAACAAATGGTAAAATTCAGAAAATTTATTAAAATTTAGGCATGACTGTATTTTTTTGTGGATGGGGGTGGTCGTATATTCGAAAATTTTATCGAAATTATTTCTAAAATGGAATTTTTTATAACAAAGAATGACAAATAGTGAAATTCAGAAAATTTATTAAAATTTAGACATGACTGTATTTTTTTAGGGGGGGGGGGTCGTATATTCGAAAATTTTATCGAAGTTATTTCTAAAATGGAATTTTTTAAAAACAAAAAGAATAACAAATGGTAAAATTCAGAAAATTTATTAAAATTTAGGCATGACTGTATTGGAGGGGAGGGGGAGTGTGGTCGTATATTCTAAGATTTTAACGAAGTTTTTTCTAAAATGGAATTTATTTAAACAAAAAGAATGACAAATGGTGAAATTCACAAAATTTATTAAAATTTATGTATAACTATTTTTTTTGGGGGGGGGGGAGTCGTATATTCTAAAATTTTATCGAAGTTATTTCTAAAATGGAATTTATTTAAACAAAAAAAATGACAAATGGTGAAATTAAAATTTTTTATTAAAATTTAGGCATGACTGTATTTTTTTAAGGGGGGGGCGTATAATCGAAAATTTTATCGATGTTATTTTTAAAATGGAATTTTTCTTAAACAAAAAGAATGACAAATGGTGAAATTCACAAAATTTATTAAAATTTTAGCATGACTGTATTTTTTTAGGAGGGGGGGGAGATTCGTGTATTCGAAAATTTTATCGAAGTTATTTCTAAAACAGATTTTCAATTTAAATCTTTATCCTGAGGAAATAGATCTGGACCCTAAAAATGAATAGAGCCAAAATGAAATTATTAGGCCAAATTTAGATGGAGAGAAAAAAAAGAAACGTGAGGATTATTTTGTACATATTCAAAAAGAATGCTGATAAAAACAAGGTTAACAGACCTATGTCGCGTGTTCTCAATTATACTGACTTATGATCTTGTGACCCATATAACCTTATGACCTTCAAAAACTGATTAAAAAGTAAAATGGTTAACATCTGACCGACTGACCTACGGACCGACATAGTCACTTATAGACTCGAGTGCACGCGACTAAATATCTGGCCTTTAGACCTAGAAAATACTCATTGATATAAAAAAAGTAGACCAAGAGTAAATTATTAGATCTGTAATGGAACCTTTTAAAAATATTAAACAAAAAGGCCTTTACCAAAGCCAGATAGTCCGTAGGCCATAGAGCGAAGATCTGCCTGCGAAGCTCAAGCTCAGAGTGGCAAAGCCGCTCCTCTTGTTTGTTTATTAGTGTTTCTGTTGTTGGGCGAATTGGGTGTTTTTCTTCACACTATGATCTGATTATTCTCTTATTGTGGTGTTGTTCCTATTTGGTCTGCAGAGGCTGTTTGTGCTAAAACCAGGGTAGGATGTTTCATCGTCTTTACTTATATCCATTTTTTACAGCAGGAAAATTGATATACACAAATAGTCTGTTTTAGATGTAAGGGTCGTAGCAGCAGGCAATAATTTTGATAGCAGGAGAATTGATATACACAAATGGTCTGTTTTAGATGTAAGAGTCGTAGCAGCAGGCAATAATTTTTATAGCAGAAAAATTGATATACACAAATGGTCTGTTTCAGATGTAAGAGTCTTTGCAGCAGGCAATAATTTTTATAGCAGGAGAATTGATATACACAAATGGTCTGTTTTAGATGTAAGAGTCGTAGCAGCAGGCAATAATTTTTATAGCAAGAGAATTGATATACACAAATGGTCTGTTTTAAATGTAAGAGTCGTAGCAGCAGGCAATAATTTTGAGAGCAGGAAAATTGAAATACAAAAATGGTCTGTTTTAGATGTAAGAGTCGTAGCAGAGGGCAATAATTTTTATAGCAGGAGAATTACAATACCAAATGGTCTGTTTCAGATGTAGGAGTCGTAGCAGCAGGCAATAATTTTTATAGCAGGAGAATTGATATACACAAATGGTCTGTTTCAGATGTAAGAGTCGTCGCAGCAGGCAATAATTTTTATAGCAGGAGAATTGATATACACAAATGGTCTGTTTTAGATGTAAGAGTCGTAGCAGCAGGCAATAATTTTTATAGCAAAAGAATTTATATACACAAATGGTCTATTTAGATGTAAGAGTCGTAGCAGCAGGCAATAATTTTTATAGCAGGAGAATTGATATAAAAAATGGACTGTTTTAGATGTAAGAGTCGTAGCAGCAGGCAAAATTTTTATAGCAAGAGAATTGATATACACAAATAGGCTGTTTTAGATGTAAGAGTCGTAGCAGCAGGCAATAATTTTTATAGCAGGAAAATTGATATACACAAATGGTCTGTATTAGATGTAAGAGTCATAGCAGCAGGCAATAATTTTTATACCAAAAGAATTGATATACACAAATGGTCTGTTTTAGATGTAAGAGTCGTAGCAGCAGGCAATAATTTTTATAGCAGGAGAATTTATATACACAAATGGTCTGTTTTAGATGTAAGAGTCGTAGCAGCAGGCAATAATTTTGAGAGCAGGAAAATTGATATACCAAATGGTCTGTTTCAGATGTAAGAGTCGTAGGATCAGGCAATAATTTTTATAGCAGGAGAATTGATATACACAAATGGTGTGTTTTAGATGTAAGAGTCGTAGCAGCAGGCAAAAAATTTTAGGCGAGAGAATTAATATACACAAATGGTCTGTTTCAGATGTAAGAGTCGTTGCAGCAGGCAATAATTTTTTATAGCAGGAGAATTGATATACAGAAATGGTCTGTTTTAGATGTAAGAGTCGTAGCAGCAAGCAATAATTTTCATAGCAGAAAAATTGATATACACAAATGGTCTGTTTCAGATGTAAGAGTCGTTGCAGCAGGCAATAATTTTTATAGCAGGAAAATTGATATACACAAATGGTCTGTTTTAGATGTAAGAGTCGTTGCAGCAGGCAATGATTTTAAGAGTAGGAAAATAAAAATACACAAACGGTCTGTTTCAAATGTAAGAGTCGTAGCAGCAGGCAATAATTTTTATAGCAGAAAAATTGATATACACAAATGGTCTGTTCAGACGTAAGAG
Organism: Ceratothoa steindachneri; assembly: GCA_963969495.1. Taxonomy (NCBI): domain Eukaryota; kingdom Metazoa; phylum Arthropoda; class Malacostraca; order Isopoda; family Cymothoidae; genus Ceratothoa; species Ceratothoa steindachneri. Next base: position 24,632,411 of record OZ018338.1, read on the forward strand.
TCGTAGCAGGAGAATTGATATACAAAAATGGTCTGTTTTCAATGTGAGAGTCGTAGCAGCAGGCAATAATTTTTAAAGCAGGAAAATTGATATAACAAACGGTCTGTTTCAGATTTAAGAGTCGTAGCAGCAGGCCATATTTTTATAGCAGGAGAATTGATATACATAAATGGTCTGTTTTAGATGTAAGAGTCGTAGCAGGAAGCAATAATTTTTATAGCAGGGGAATTGATATACACCAATGGTCTGTTTCAGATATAAGAGTCGTTGCAGCAGGCAATAATTTTTATAGAAGGAGAATTGATATACACAAATGGAATGTTTCAGATGTAAGAGTCGTAACAGCAGGCAATAATTTTTATAGCAGGAAAATTCATATACACAAATGGTCTGTTTCAGATGTAAGAGTCGTTGCAGCACGCAATAATTTTTATAGCAGGAGAATTGATATACACAAATGGTCTGTTTTAGATGTAAGAGTCGTAGCAGCAGGCAATAATTTTTATAGCAAAAGAATTGATATACACAAATGGTCTATTTAGATGTAAGAGTCGTAGCAGCAGGCAATAATTTTTATAGCAAAAGAATTGATATACACAAATGGTCTGTTTGGGATGTAAGAGTCGTAGCAGCAGGCAAAATTTTTATAGCAAGAGAATTGATATACACAAATGGTCTGTTTTAGATGTAAGAGTCGTAGCAGCAGGCAATAATTTTTATAGCAGGTAAATTGATATACACAAATGGTCTGTATTAGATGTAAGAGTCATAGCAGCAGGCAATAATTTTTATAGCAGAAAAATTGATATACACAAATGGTCTGTTTTAGATGTAAGAGTCGTAGCAGCAGGCAATAATTTTTAAAGCAGGAAAATTGATATAACAAACGGTCTGTTTCAGATTTAAGAGTCGTAGCAGCAGGCCATATTTTTATAGGAGGAGAATTGATATACATAAATGGTCTGTTTTAGATGTAAGAGTCGTAGCAGGAAGCAATAATTTTTATAGCAGGGGAATTGATATACACCAATGGTCTGTTTCAGATATAAGAGTCGTTGCAGCCGGCAATAATTTTTATAGAAGGAGAATTGATATACACAAATGGAATGTTTCAGATGTAAGAGTCGTAACAGCAGGCAATAATTTTTATAGCAGGAAAATTCATATACACAAATGGTCTGTTTCAGATGTAAGAGTCGTTGCAGCACGCAATAATTTTTATAGCAGGAGAATTGATATACACAAATGGTCTGTTTTAGATGTAAGAGTCGTAGCAGCAGGCAATAATTTTTATAGCAAAAGAATTAATATACACAAATGGTCTATTTAGATGTAAGAGTCGTAGCAGCAGGCAATAATTTTTATAGCAGGAGAATTGATATACACAAATGGTCTGTTTTGGATGTAAGAGTCGTAGCAGCAGGCAAAATTTTTATAGCAAGAGAATTGATATACACAAATGGTCTGTTTTAGATGTAAGAGTCGTAGCAGCAGGCAATAATTTTTATAGCAGGAAAATTGATATACACAAATGGTCTGTATTAGATGTAAGAGTCATAGCAGCAGGCAATAATTTTTATAGCAGAAAAATTGATATACACAAATGGTCTGTTTTAGATGTAAGAGTCGTAGCAGCAGGCAATAATTTTTATAGCAGAAGAATTGATATACACAAATGGTCTGTTTTATATGTGAGAGTCGTAGCAGCAGGCCATATTTTTATAGCAGGAGAATTGATATACATAAATGGTCTGTTTTAGATGTAAGAGTCGTAGCAGGAAGCAATAATTTTTATAGCAGGGGAATTGATATACACCAATGGTCTGTTTCAGATATAAGAGTCGTTGCAGCAGGCAATAATTTTTATAGAAGGAGAATTGATATACACAAATGGAATGTTTCAGATGTAAGAGTCGTAACAGCAGGCAATAATTTTTATAGCAGGAAAATTCATATACACAAATGGTCTGTTTCAGATGTAAGAGTCGTTGCAGCACGCAATAATTTTTATAGCAGGAGAATTGATATACACAAATGGTCTGTTTTAGATGTAAGAGTCGTAGCAGCAGGCAATAATTTTTATAGCAAAAGAATTGATATACACAAATGGTCTATTTAGATGTAAGAGTCGTAGCAGCAGGCAATAATTTTTATAGCAGGAGAATTGATATACACAAATGGTCTGTTTTGGATGTAAGAGTCGTAGCAGCAGGCAAAATTTTTATAGCAAGAGAATTGATATACACAAATGGTCTGTTTTAGATGTAAGAGTCGTAGCAGCAGGCAATAATTTTTATAGCAGGAAAATTGATATACACAAATGGTCTGTATTAGATGTAAGAGTCATAGCAGCAGGCAATAATTTTTATAGCAGAAAAATTGATATACACAAATGGTCTGTTTTAGATGTAAGAGTCGTAGCAGCAGGCAATAATTTTTATAGCAGAAGAATTGATATACACAAATGGTCTGTTTTATATGTGAGAGTCGTAGCAGCAGGCAATAATTTTTATAGCAGGAAAATTGATATAACAAATGGTCTGTTTCAGATGTGAGAGTCGTAGCAGCAGGCAATAATTTTGAAAGCAGGAGAATTGATATACACACATGGTGTGTTTTAGATGTAAGAGTCGTAGCAGCAGGCAATAAATTTTATAGCAAGAGAATTAATATACACAAATGGTCTGTTTTAGATGTAAGAGTCGTAGCAGCAGGCAATAATTTTAATAGCAGGAGAATTGATATACACAAATGGTGTGTTTTAGATGTAAGAGTCGTAGCAGCAGGCAAAAATTTATATAGCAAGAGAATTAATATACACAAATGGTCTGTTTTAGATGTAAGAGTCGTAGCAGCAGGCAATAATTTTTATAGCAGAAAGGTTGATATACACAAATGGTCTGTTTTAGATGTAAGAGTCTTTGCTTGGCAATAATTTTTATAGCAGGAGAATTGATATACACAAATGGTCTGTTTTAGATGTAAGAGTCGTAGCAGCAAGCAGTAATTTTCATAGCAGAAAAATTGATATACACAAATGGTCTGTTTTAGATGTAAGAGTCGTAGCAGCAGGCAATAATTTTTATAGCAGGAGAATTAATATACACAAATGGTCTGTTTTAGATGTGAGAGTCATAGCAGCAGGCAATAGTTTTGAGAACAGGAAAATTGATATACACAAATGGTCTGTTTTAGATGTAAGAGTCGTAGTAACAGGCAAAATTTTTATAGCAAGAGAATTGATATACACAAATGGTCTGTTTTAGATGTAAGAGTCGTAGCAGCAGGCAATAATTTTTATAGCAGGAGAATTAATATACACAAATGGTCTGTTTTAGATGTGAGAGTCATAGCAGGAGGCAATAGTTTTGAGAGCAGGAAAATTGATATACACAAATGGTCTGTTTTAGATGTAAGAGTCGTAGCAGCAGGCAATATTTTTTATAGCAGAAAAATTGATATACACAAATGGTCTGTTTCAGATGTAAGAGTCGTTGCAGCAGGCAATAATTTTTTTAACAGGAGAATTGATATACAAAAATGGTCTGTTTCAGATGTAAGAGTCGTAGCAGCAGGCAAAATCTTTATAGCAAGAGAATTGATATACACAAATGGTCTGTTTTAGATGTAAGAGTCTTAGCAGCAGGCAATAATTTTTATAGCAGGAAAATTGATATACACAAATTGTCTGTTTCAGATGTAAGAGTCGTAGCAGCAGGCAATAATTTTTATAGCATGAGAATTGATAAACACAAATGGTGTGTATTAGATGTAAGAGTCGTGGGCAGCAGGCAAAAAACTTTAGGCAAGAGAATTAATATACACAAATGGTCTGTTTTAGATGTAAGAGTCGTTGCAGCAGGCAATAATTTTTATAGCAGAAAAATTGATATACACAAATGGTCAGTTTCAGATGTAAGAGTCGTTGCAGCAGGCAATAATTTTTATAGCAGAAGAATTGATATACACAAATGGTCTGTTTTAGATGTAAGAGTCGTAGCAGCAGGCAATAATTTTTATAGCAGGAAAATTCATATATAAGAATGGTCTGTTTCAGATGTAAGAGTCGTTGCAGCAGGCAATAATTTTTATAGCAGGAGAATTGATATACACAAATGGTCTGTTTTAGATGTAAAAGTCGTAGCAGCAAGCAATAGTTTTATAGAAGAAAAATTGATATACACAAATGGTATGTTTCAGATGTAAGAGTCGTAGCAGCAGGCAATAATTTTTATAGCAGGAGAATTGATATACACAAATGGTCTGTTTTGTATGTAAGAGTCGTAGCAGCAGGCAAAATTTTTATAGCAAGAGAATTGATATACACAAATGGTCTGTTTTAGATATAAGAGTCGTAGCAGCAGGCAATAATTTTTATAGCAGGAAAATTGATATACACAAATGGTCTGTATTAGATGTAAGAGTCATAGCAGCAGGCAATAATTTTTATAGCAGAAAAATTGATATACACAAATGGTCTGTTTTAGATGTAAGAGTCGTAGCAGCAGGCAATAATTTTTATAGCAGAAGAATTGATATACACAAATGGTGTGTTTTAGATGTAAGAGTCGTAGCAGCAGGCAAAAATTTATATAGCAAGAGAATTAATATACACAAATGGTCTGTTTTAGATGTAAGAGTCGTAGCAGCAGGCAATAATTTTTATAGCAGAAAGGTTGATATACACAAATGGTCTGTTTTAGATGTAAGAGTCTTTGCTTGGCAATAATTTTTATAGCAGGAGAATTGATATACACAAATGGTCTGTTTTAGATGTAAGAGTCGTAGCAGCAAGCAGTAATTTTCATAGCAGAAAAATTGATATACACAAATGGTCTGTTTTAGATGTAAGAGTCGTAGCAGCAGGCAATAATTTTTATAGCAGGAGAATTAATATACACAAATGGTCTGTTTTAGATGTGAGAGTCATAGCAGCAGGCAATAGTTTTGAGAGCAGGAAAATTGATATACACAAATGGTCTGTTTTAGATGTAAGAGTCGTAGTAACAGGCAAAATTTTTATAGCAAGAGAATTGATATACACAAATGGTCTGTTTTAGATGTAAGAGTCGTAGCAGCAGGCAATAATTTTTATAGCAGGAGAATTAATATACACAAATGGTCTGTTTTAGATGTGAGAGTCATAGCAGCAGGCAATAGTTTTGAGAGCAGGAAAATTGATATACACAAATGGTCTGTTTTAGATGTAAGAGTCGTAGCAGCAGGCAATATTTTTTATAGCAGAAAAATTGATATACACAAATGGTCTGTTTCAGATGTAAGAGTCGTTGCAGCAGGCAATAATTTTTTTAACAGGAGAATTGATATACAAAAATGGTCTGTTTCAGATGTAAGAGTCGTAGCAGCAGGCAAAATCTTTATAGCAAGAGAATTGATATACACAAATGGTCTGTTTTAGATGTAAGAGTCTTAGCAGCAGGCAATAATTTTTATAGCAGGAAAATTGATATACACAAATGGTCTGTTTCAGATGTAAGAGTCGTAGCAGCAGGCAATAATTTTTATAGCATGAGAATTGATAAACACAAATGGTGTGTATTAGATGTAAGAGTCGTGGGCAGCAGGCAAAAAATTTTAGGCAAGAGAATTAATATACACAAATGGTCTGTTTTAGATGTAAGAGTCGTTGCAGCAGGCAATAATTTTTATAGCAGAAAAATTGATATACACAAATGGTCAGTTTCAGATGTAAGAGTCGTTGCAGCAGGCAATAATTTTTATAGCAGAAGAATTGATATACACAAATGGTCTGTTTTAGATGTAAGAGTCGTAGCAGCAGGCAATAATTTTTATAGCAGGAAAATTCATATATAAGAATGGTCTGTTTCAGATGTAAGAGTCGTTGCAGCAGGCAATAATTTTTATAGCAGGAGAATTGATATACACAAATGGTCTGTTTTAGATGTAAAAGTCGTAGCAGCAAGCAATAGTTTTATAGAAGAAAAATTGATATACACAAATGGTATGTTTCAGATGTAAGAGTCGTAGCAGCAGGCAATAATTTTTATAGCAGGAGAATTGATATACACAAATGGTCTGTTTTGTATGTAAGAGTCGTAGCAGCAGGCAAAATTTTTATAGCAAGAGAATTGATATACACAAATGGTCTGTTTTAGATGTAAGAGTCGTAGCAGCAGGCAATAATTTTTATAGCAGGAAAATTGATATACACAAATGGTCTGTATTAGATGTAAGAGTAATAGCAGCAGGCAATAATTTTTATAGCAGAAAAATTGATATACACAAATGGTCTGTTTTAGATGTAAGAGTCGTAGCAGCAGGCAATAATTTTTATAGCAGAAGAATTGATATACACAAATGGTCTGTTTTATATGTGAGAGTCGTAGCAGCAGGCAATAATTTTTATAGCAGGAAAATTGATATAACATTGGTCTGTTTCAGATGTAAGAGTCGTAGCAGCAGGCAATAATTTTGAAAGCAGGAGAATTGATATACACACATGGTGTGTTTTAGATGTAAGAGTCGTAGCAGCAGGCAATAAATTTTATAGCAAGAGAATTAATATACACAAATGGTCTGTTTTAGATGTAAGAGTCGTAGCAGCAGGCAATAATTTTAATAGCAGGAGAATTGATATACACAAATGGTTTGTTTTAGATGTAAGAGTCGTAGCAGCAGGCAAAAATTTATATAGCAAGAGAATTAATATACACAAATGGTCTGTTTTAGATGTAAGAGTCGTAGCAGCAGGCAATAATTTTTATAGCAGAAAGGTTGATATATACAAATGGTCTGTTTTAGATGTAAGAGTCTTTGCTTGGCAATAATTTTTATAGCAGGAGAATTGATATACACAAATGGTCTGTTTTAGATGTAAGAGTCGTAGCAGCAAGCAGTAATTTTCATAGCAGAAAAATTGATATACACAAATGGTCTGTTTCAGATGTAAGAGTCGTTGCAGCAGGCAATAATTTTTATAGCAGGAGAATTTATATACACAAATTGTAGGTTTTAGATGTAAGAGTCGTTGCAGCAGGCAATAATTTTTATAGCAGGAGAATTGATATACACAAATGGTCTGTTTTAGATATAAGAGTCGTAGCAGCAGGCAATAATTTTTATAGCAGGAAAATTGATATACACAAATGGTCTGTTTCAGATGTAAGAGTCGTTGCAGCAGGCAATATTTTATAGCAAAAGAATTGATATACACAAACGGTCTGTTTCAGATGTAAGAGTCGTAGCAGCAGGCAATAATTTTAAAAGCAGGAAAATTGATATACCAAATGGTCTGTTTCAGATGTAAGAGTCGTTGCAGCAGGCAATTATTTTTATAGCAGAAGAATTGATATACACAAATGGTCTGTTTTAGATGTAAGAGTCGTAGCAGCAGGCAATAATTTTTATAGCAGGAAAATTCATATATAAGAATGGTCTGTTTCAGATGTAAGAGTCGTTGCAGCAGGCAATAATTTTTATAGCAGGAGAATTGATATACACAAATGGTCTGTTTTAGATGTAAGAGTCGTAGCAGCAAGCAATAGTTTTATAGAAGAAAAATTGATATACACAAATGGTATGTTTCAGATGTAAGAGTCGTTGCAGCAGGCAATAATTTTTATAGCAAGAGAATTGATATACACAAACGGTCTGTTTCAGATGTAAGAGTCGTAGCAGCAAGCATCAATTTTTATAGCAGAAAAATTGATATACACAAATGGTCTGTTCAGATGTAAGAGTCGTAGCAGGAGGCAATAATTTTTATAGCAGGAGAATTGATATACACAAATGGTCTGTTTTAGATGTAAGAGTCGTAGCAGCAGGTAATAATTTTTATAGCAGGAGAATTGATATACACAAATCGTCTGTTTTCAAAATGAGAGTCGTAGCAGTAGGCAATAATTTTTAAAGCTGGAAAATTGATATACAAACGGTCTGTTTCAGATTTCAGAGTCGTAGCAGCAGGCCATATTTTTATAGCAGGAGAATTGATATACCAAATGGTCTGTTTCAGATGTAAGAGTCGTAGCAGCAGGCAATAATTTTAATAGCATAAAAATTTATATACACAAATAGTCTGTTTCAGATGTAAGAGTCGTTGCAGCAGGCAATAATTTTTATAGCAGGAGAATTGATATACACAAATGGTCTGTTTTAGATGTAAGAGTCGTAGCAGCAAGCAATAATTTTCATAGCAGAAAAAATGATATACACAAATGGTCTGTTTCAGATGTAAGAGTCGTTGCAGCAGGCAATAATTTTTATAGCAGGAGAATTGATATACACAAATTGTAGGTTTTAGATGTAAGAGTCGTTGCAGCAGGCAATAATTTTTATAGCAGGAGAATTGATATACACAAATGGTCTGTTTTAGATATAAGAGTCGTAGCAGCAGGCAATAATTTTTATAGCAGGAAAATTGATATACACAAATGGTCTGTTTCAGATGTAAGAGTCGTTGCAGCAGGCAATATTTTATAGCAAAAGAATTGATATACACAAACGGTCTGTTTCAGATGTAAGAGTCGTAGCAGCAGGCAATAATTTTAAAAGCAGGAAAATTGATATACCAAATGGTCTGTTTCAGATGTAAGAGTCGTAGCAGCAGGCAATAATTTTTAAAGCAGGAGAATTGATATACACAAATGGTGTGTTTTAGATGTAAGAGTCGTAGCAGCAGGCAAAAATTTTTATAGCAAGAGAATTAATATACACAAATGGTCTGTTTTAGATGTAAAAGTCGTAGCAGCAGGCAATAATTTTTATAGCAGAAAAATTGATATACACAAAGGGTCTGTTTCAGATGTAAGAGTCGTTGCAGCAGACAATAATTTTTATAGCAGGAGAATTGATATACACAAATGGTCTGTTTTAGATGTAAGAGTCGTAGCAGCAAGCAATAATTTTTATAGCAGAAAAATTGATATACACAAATGGTCTGTTTCTGATGTGAGAGTCATAGCAGCAGGCAATAGTTTTGAGAGCAGGAAAATTGATATACACAAATGGTCTGTTTTAGATGTAAGAGTCGTAGTAACAGGCAAAATTTTTATAGCAAGAGAATTAATATACACAAATGGTCTGTTTTAGATGTAAGAGTCGTAGCAGCAGGCAATAATTTTTATAGCAGGAGAATTAATATACACAAATGGTCTGTTTTAGATGTGAGAGTCATAGCAGCAGGCAATAGTTTTGAGAGCAGGAAAATTGATATACACAAATGGTCTGTTTTAGATGTAAGAGTCGTAGCAGCAGGCAATATTTTTTAAAGCAGAAAAATTGATATACACAAATGGTCTGTTTCAGATGTAAGAGTCGTTGCAGCAGGCAATAATTTTTATAACAGGAGAATTGATATACAAAAATAGTCTGTTTTAGATGTAAGAGTCGTAGCAGCAGGCAAAATCTTTATAGCAAGAGAATTGATATACACAAATGGTCTGTTTTAGATGTAAGAGTCTTAGCAGCAGGCAATAATTTTTATAGCAGGAAAATTGATATACACAAATGGTCTGTTTCAGATGTAAGAGTCGTAGCAGCAGGCAATAATTTTTATAGCATGAGAATTGATAAACACAAATGGTGTGTATTAGATGTAAGAGTCGTGGGCAGCAGGCAAAAAATTTTAGGCAAGAGAATTAATATACACAAATGGTCTGTTTTAGATGTAAGAGTCGTTGCAGCAGGCAATAATTTTTATAGCAGAAAAATTGATATACACAAATGGTCAGTTTCAGAAGTAAGAGTCGTTGCAGCAGGCAATTATTTTTATAGCAGAAGAATTGATATACACAAATGGTCTGTTTTAGATGTAAGAGTCGTAGCAGCAGGCAATAATTTTTATAGCAGGAAAATTCATATATAAGAATGGTCTGTTTCAGATGTAAGAGTCGTTGCAGCAGGCAATAATTTTTATAGCAGGAGAATTGATATACACAAATGGTCTGTTTTAGATGTAAGAGTCGTAGCAGCAAGCAATAGTTTTATAGAAGAAAAATTGATATACACAAATGGTATGTTTCAGATGTAAGAGTCGTTGCAGCAGGCAATAATTTTTATAGCAAGAGAATTGATATACACAAACGGTCTGTTTCAGATGTAAGAGTCGTAGCAGCAAGCATCATTATTTATAGCAGAAAAATTGATATACACAAATGGTCTGTTCAGATGTAAGAGTCGTAGCAGGAGGCAATAATTTTTATAGCAGGAGAATTGATATACACAAATGGTCTGTTTTAGATGTAAGAGTCGTAGCAGCAGGTAATAATTTTTATAGCAGGAGAATTGATATACACAAATCGTCTGTTTTCAAAATGAGAGTCGTAGCAGTAGGCAATAATTTTTAAAGCTGGAAAATTGATATACAAACGGTCTGTTTCAGATTTCAGAGTCGTAGCAGCAGGCCATATTTTTATAGCAGGAGAATTGATATACCAAATGGTCTGTTTCAGATGTAAGAGTCGTAGCAGCAGGCAATAATTTTAATAGCATAAAAATTTATATACACAAATAGTCTGTTTCAGATGTAAGAGTCGTTGCAGCAGGCAATAATTTTTATAGCAGGAGAATTGATATACACAAATGGTCTGTTTTAGATGTAAGAGTCGTAGCAGCAAGCAATAATTTTCATAGCAGAAAAAATGATATACACAAATGGTCTGTTTCAGATGTAAGAGTCGTTGCAGCAGGCAATAATTTTTATAGCAGGAGAATTGATATACACAAATTGTAGGTTTTAGATGTAAGAGTCGTTGCAGCAGGCAATAATTTTTATAGCAGGAGAATTGATATACACAAATGGTCTGTTTTAGATATAAGAGTCGTAGCAGCAGGCAATAATTTTTATAGCAGGAAAATTGATATACACAAATGGTCTGTTTCAGATGTAAGAGTCGTTGCAGCAGGCAATATTTTATAGCAAAAGAATTGATATACACAAACGGTCTGTTTCAGATGTAAGAGTCGTAGCAGCAGGCAATAATTTTAAAAGCAGGAAAATTGATATACCAAATGGTCTGTTTCAGATGTAAGAGTCGTAGCAGCAGGCAATAATTTTAAAAGCAGGAGAATTGATATACACAAATGGTGTGTTTTAGATGTAAGAGTCGTAGCAGCAGGCAAAAATTTTTATAGCAAGAGAATTAATATACACAAATGGTCTGTTTTAGATGTAAAAGTCGTAGCAGCAGGCAATAATTTTTATAGCAGAAAAATTGATATACACAAAGGGTCTGTTTCAGATGTAAGAGTCGTTGCAGCAGACAATAATTTTTATAGCAGGAGAATTGATATACACAAATGGTCTGTTTTAGATGTAAGAGTCGTAGCAGCAAGCAATAATTTTCATAGCAGAAAAATTGATATACACAAATGGTCTGTTTCTGATGTAAGAGTCGTTGCACCAGGCAATAATTTTTATAGCAGGAGGATGGATATACACAAATGGTCTGTTTCAGATGTAAGAGTCGTTGCAGCCGGCAAGAATTTTTATATTAGGTGAATTGATATACACAAACCGTCTGTTTCAGATGTAAGAGTCGTAGCAGCAGGCAATAATTTTTATAGCAGAAAAATTGATATAGACAAATGGTCTGTTCAGACGTAAGAGTCGTAGCAGCAGGCAATAATTTTTATAGCAGGAGAATTTATATACACAAATGGTCTGTTTTCAATATGAGAGTCGTAGCAGCAGGCAATAATTTTTAAAGCAGGAAAATTGATATACAAACGGTCTGTTAAAGATTTAAGAGTCGTAGCAGCAGGCCATATTTTTATAGCAGGAGAATTGATATACACAAATGGTCTGTTTTAGATATAAGAGTCGTAGCAGCAGGCAATAATTTTTATAGCAGGAAAATTGATATACACAAATGGTCTGTTTCAGATGTAAGAGTCGTTGCAGCAGGCAATAATTTTTTTTGCAAGAGAATTGATATACACAAACGGTCTGTTTCAGATGTAAGAGTCGTAGCAGCAGGCAATAATTTTAAAAGCAGGAAAATTGATATACCAAATGGTCTGTTTCAGATGTAAGAGTCGTAGCAGCAGGCAATAATTTTAATTGCAGGAGAATTGATATACAAAAATGGTCTGTTTTAGATGTAAGAGTCGTAGCAGCAGGCAAAACTTTTATAGCAAGAGAATTAATATACACAAATGGTCTGTTTTAGATGTAAAAGTCGTAGCAGCAGGCAATATTTTTTATAGCAGAAAAACACAAATACACAAATGGTCTGTTTTAGATGTAAGAGTCTTTGCAGCAGGCAATAATTTTTATAGCAGGAGAATTGATATACACAAATGGTCTGTTTTAGATGTAAGAGTCGTAGCAGCAAGCAATAATTTTCATAGCAGAAAAATTGATATACACAAATGGTCTGTTTCTGATGTAAGAGTCGTTGCAGCAGGCAATAATTTTTATAGCAGGAGAATTGATATACACAAATGGTCTGTTTCAGATGTAAGAGTCGTAGAAGCAAGCAATAATTTTTATAGCAGAAAAATTGATATACACAAATGGTCTGTTCAGAGGTAAGAGTCGTTGCAGCAGGCAATAATTTTTATAGCAGAAGAATTGATATACACAAATGGTCTGTTTTCAATATGAGAGTCGTAGCAGTAGGCAATAATTTTTAAAGCAGGAAAATTGATATACAAACGGTCTGTTTTAGATTTAAGAGTCGTAGCAGCAGGCCATATTTTTATAGCAGGAGAATTGATATACATAAATGGTCTGTTTTAGATGTAAGAGTCGTAGCAGCAGGCAATAATTTTTATAGCAGGGGAATTGATGTACACCAATGGTCTGTTTCAGATGTAAGAGTCGTAGCAGCAGGCAATAATTTTTATAGCAGGGGAATTGATGTACACCAATGGTCTGTTTCAGATGTAAGAGTCGTAGCAGATGGCAATAATTTTTATAGCAGGTGAATTGATATACACAAATGGTGTGTTTTAGATGTAAGAGTTGTAGCAGTAGGCAAAACTTTTATAGCAAGAGAATTAATATACACAAATGGTCTGTTTTAGATGTAAAAGTCGTAGCAGCAGGCAATAATTTTTATAGCAGAAAAACACAAATACACAAATGGTCTGTTTCAGATGTAAGAGTCTTTGCAGCAGGCAATAATTTTTATCGCAGGAAAATTGATATACACAAATGGTCTGTTTTAGATGTAAGAGTCGTAGCAGCAAGCAATAATTTTCATAGCAGAAAAATTGATATACACAAATGGTCTGTTTCTGATGTAAGAGTCGTTGCCGCAGGCAATAATTGTTATAGCAAAAAAATTGATATACACAAATAGTCTGTTTCAGATGTAAGAGTCGTAGGATCAGGCAATAATTTTTATAGCAGGAGAATTGATATACACAAATGGTGTGTTTTAGATGTAAGAGTCGTAGCAGCAGGCAATAATTTTTAAAGCAGGAAAATTCATATACACAAATGGTCTGTTTCAGATTTAAGAGTTGTTGCAGCAGGCAATAATTTTTATAGCAGGAGAATTGATATACACAAATGGTCTGTTTTAGATGTAAGAGTCGTAGCATCAGGTAATAATTTTTATAGCAGAAAAATTGATATACACAAATGGTCTGTTTCAGATGTAATAGTCGTAGCAGCAGGCAATAATTTTTATAGCAGGAGAATTTATATACCAAAATGGTCTGTTTCAGATGTAAGAGTCGTAGCAGCAGGCAATAATTTTTATAGCAGGAGAATTTATATACATAAATGGTCTGTTTTAGATGTAAGAGTCGTAGCAGCAGGCAATAATTTTTATAGCAGGGGAATTGATATACACCAATGGTCTGTTTAAGATGTAAGAGTCGTTGCAGCAGGCAATAATTTTTATAGCAGGAGAATTGATATACACAAATGGAATGTTTCAAATGTAAGAGTCGTAGCAGAAGGCAATAATTTTTATAGCAGGAAAATTCATATACACAAATGGTCTGTTTCAGATGTAAAAGTTGTTGCAGCAGGCAATAATTTTTATAGCAAGAGAATTGATATACACAAATGGTTTGTTTTAGATGTAAGAGTCGTAGCAGCAGGCAATAATTTTTATAGCAGGAAAATTGATATACACAAATGGTCTGTTTCAGATGTAAGAGTCGTTGCAGCAGGCAATAATTTTTATAGCAAGAGAATTGATATAAACAAATGGTCTGTTTCAGATGTAAGAGTCGTAGCAGCAGGTAATAATTTTTATAGCAGGAAAATTGATGTAAACATATTGTCTGTTTCAGCCTTAAGGAGTCGTTGCAGCAGGCAATAATTTTAATAGCAGGAGAACTGATATACACAAATCGTCTGTTTCAGATCTAAGAGTCGTTGCAGCAGGCAATAATTGTTATAGCAGGAGAATTGATATACACAAATGGTCTGTTTCAGATGTAAGAGTCGTTGCAGCAGGCAATATTTTTTATAGTAGCAGAATTGATATACAAACGGTCTGTTTCAGATTTAGGGAGTCGTAGCAGCAGGCCATATTTTTATAGCCGGAGAATTGATATACATAAATGGTCTGTTTTAGATGTAAGAGTCGTAGCAGCAGGCAATAATTTTTAAAGCAGGGGAATTGATATACACCAATGGTCTGTTTCAGATGTAGGAGTCGTTGCAGCAGGCAATAATTTTTATAGCAGGAGAATTGATATACACAAATGGAGTGTTTCAGATGTAAGAGTCGTAGCAGAAGGCAATAATTTTTATAGCAAGAAAATTCAAATACACAAATGGTCTGTTTCAGATGTAAGAGTCGTTGCAGCAGGCAATAATTTTTATAGCAGGAGAATCGATATACACAAATGGTCTGTTTTAGATATAAGAGTCGTAGCAGCAGGCAATAATTTTTATAGCAGGAAAATTGATATACACAAATGGTCTGTTTCAGATGTAAGAGTCGTAGCAGCAGGCAATAATTTTAAAACCAGAAAAATTGATATACCAAATGGTCTGTTTCAGATGTAAGAGTCGTAGCAGCAGGCAATGATTTTAATAGCAGGAGAATTGATATACACAAATGGTGTGTTTTAGATGTAAGAGTCGTAGCAGCAGGCAAAAATTTGTATAGCAAGAGAATTAATATACACAAATGGTCTGTTTTAGATGTAAAGGTCGTAGCAGCAGGCAATAATTTTTATAGCATAAAAATTTATATACACAGATATTCTGTTTCAGATGTAAGAGTCGTTGCAGCAGGCAATAATTTTTATAGCAGGATAATTGATATACACAAATGGTCTGTTTTAGATGTAAGAGTCGTAGCAGCAAGCAATAATTTTCATAGCAGAAAAATTGATATACACAAATGGTCTGTTTCAGATGTAAGAGTCGTTGCAGCAGGCAATAATTTTTATAGCAGGAGAATTGATATACACAAATGGTCTGTTTCAGATGTAAGAGTCGTTGCAGCAGGCAATAATTTTTATAGCAGGAGAATTGATATACACAAATGGTCTGTTTTAGATATAAGAGTCGTAGCAGCAGGCAATAATTTTTATAGCAGGAAAATTGATATACACAAATGGTCTGTTTCAGATGTAAGAGTCGTTGCAGCAGGCAATAATTTTTATAGCAAGAGAATTGATATACACAAACGGTCTGTTTCAGATGTAAGAGTCGTAGCAGCAGGCAATAATTTTATAGCAGGAAAATTGATATACCAAATGGTCTGTTTCAGATGTAAGAGTCGTAGCAGCAGGCAATAATTTTAATTGCAGGCGAATTGATATACACAAATGGTCTGTTTTAGATGTAAGAGTCGTAGCAGCAGGCAAAACTTTTATAGCAAGAGAATTAATATACACAAATGGTCTGTTTTAGATGTAAAAGTCGTAGCAGCAGGCAATATTTTTTATAGCAGAAAAACACAAATACACAAATGGTCTGTTTCAGATGTAAGAGTCTTTGCAGCAGGCAATAATTTTTATAGCAGGAGAATTGATATACACAAATGGTCTGTTTTAGATGTAAGAGTCGTAGCAGCAAGCAATAATTTTCATAGCAGAAAAATTGATATACACAAATGGTCTGTTTCTGATGTAAGAGTCGTTGCAGCAGGCAATAATTTTTATAGCAGGAGAATTGATATACACAAATGGTCTGTTTCAGATGTAAGAGTCGTAGCAGCAGGCAATAATTTTTATAGCAGAAAAATTGATATACACAAATGGTCTGTTCAGAGGTAAGAGTCGTTGCAGCAGGCAATCATTTTTATAGCAGAAGAATTGATATACACAAATGCTCTGTTTTCAATATGAGAGTCGTAGCAGCAGGCAATAATTTTTAAAGCAGGAAAATTGATATACAAACGGTCTGTTTTAGATTTAAGAGTCGTAGCAGCAGGCCATATTTTTATAGCAGGAGAATTGATATACATAAATGGTCTGTTTTAGATGTAAGAGTCGTATCAGCAGGCAATAATTTTTATAGCAGGGGAATTGATGTACACCAATGGTCTGTTTCAGATGTAAGAGTCGTTGCAGCAGGCAATAATTTTTATAGAAGGAGAATTGATATACACAAATGGAATGTTTCAAATGTAAGAGTCGTAGCAGAAGGCAATAATTTTTATAGCAGGTGAATTGATATACACAAATGGTGTGTTTTAGATGTAAGAGTTGTAGCAGCAGGCAAAACTTTTATAGCAAGAGAATTAATATACACAAATGGTCTGTTTTAGATGTAAAAGTCGTAGCAGCAGGCAATAATTTTTATAGCAGAAAAACACAAATACACAAATGGTCTGTTTCAGATGTAAGAGTCTTTGCAGCAGGCAATAATTTTTATAGCAGGAGAATTGATATACACAAATGGTCTATTTTAGATGTAAGAGTCGTAGCAGCAAGCAATAATTTTCATAGCAGAAAAATTGATATACACAAATGGTCTGTTTCTGATGTAAGAGTCGTTGCCGCAGGCAATAATTGTTATAGCAGAAAAATTGATATACACAAATAGTCTGTTTCAGATGTAAGAGTCGTAGGATCAGGCAATAATTTTTATAGCAGGAGAATTGATATACACAAATGGTGTGTTTTAGATGTAAGAGTCGTAGCAGCAGGCAATAATTTTTAAAGCAGGAAAATTCATATACACAAATGGTCTGTTTCAGATGTAAGAGTTGTTGCAGCAGGCAATAATTTTTATAGCAGGAGAATTGATATACACAAATGGTCTGTTTTAGATGTAAGAGTCGTAGCAGCAGGTAATAATTTTTATAGCAGAAAAATTGATATACACAAATGGTCTGTTTCAGATGTAATAGTCGTAGCAGCAGGCAATAATTTTTATAGCAGGAGAATTTATATACCAAAATGGTCTGTTTCAGATGTAAGAGTCGTAGCAGCAGGCAATAATTTTTATAGCAGGAGAATTGATATACATAAATGGTCTGTTTTAGATGTAAGAGTCGTAGCAGCAGGCAATAATTTTTATAGCAGGGGAATTGATATACACCAATGGTCTGTTTAAGATGTAAGAGTCGTTGCAGCAGGCAATAATTTTTATAGCAGGAGAATTGATATACACAAATGGAATTTTTCAAATGTAAGAGTCGTAGCAGAAGGCAATAATTTTTATAGCAGGAAAATTCATATACACAAATGGTCTGTTTCAGATGTAAAAGTTGTTGCAGCAGGCAATAATTTTTATAGCAGGAGAATTGATATACACAAATGGTTTGTTTTAGATGTAAGAGTCGTAGCAGCAGGCAATAATTTTATAGCAGGAAAATTGATATACACAAATGGTCTGTTTCAGATGTAAGAGTCGTTGCAGCAGGCAATAATTTTTATAGCAAGAGAATTGATATACACAAACGGTCTGTTTCAGATGTAAGAGTCGTAGCAGCAGGCAATAATTTTTATAGCAGAAAAATTGATATACACAAATGGTCTGTTCAGATGTAAGAGTCGTAGCAAGAGGCAATAATTTTTATAGCAGGAGAATTGATATACACAAATGGTCTGTTTTTAGATGTAAGAGTCGTAGAAGCAGGTAATAATTTTTATAGCAGGAGAATTGATATAAACAAATGGTCTGTTTCAAATGTAAGAGTCGTAGCAGCAGGCAATAATTTTCATAGCAGAAAAATTGATATAAACAAATGGTCTGTTTCAAATGTAAGAGTCGTAGCAGCAGGTAATAATTTTTATAGCAGGAAAATTGATGTACACATATGGTCTGTTTCAGATCTAAGGAGTCGTTGCAGCAGGCAATAATTTTAATAGCAGGAGAATTGATATACACAAATGGTCTGTTTCAGATGCAAGAGTCGTAGCAGCAGGCAATAATTTTTATAGCAGAAAAATTGATATACACAAATGGCCTGGTTCAGATGTAAGAGTCGTAGCCAGGCAATAATTTTTATAGCAGGAGAATTGATATACACAAATCGTCTGTTTCAGATCTAAGAGTAGTTACAGCAGGCAATAATTGTTATAGCAGTAGAATTGATATACACAAATGTTTTGTTTTACATGTAAGAGTCGTAGCAGCAAGCAATATTTTTTATAACAGGAGAATTGATATACTAAAATGGTCTGTTTCAGATGTAAGAGTCGTTGCCGCAGGCAATAATTTTTATAGCAGGAGAATTGATATACATAAATGGTCTGTTTTAAATGTAAGAGTCTTTGCAGCAGGCATTAATTTTTATAGCAGGAGAATCGATATACACAAATGGTGTGTTTCAGATGTAATAGTCATAGCAGCAAGCAATAATTTTTATAGCTACAAAATTTATATACACAAATAGTCTGTTTCAGATCTAAGAGTCTTTGCAGCAGGCAATAATTTTTATAGCAGGAGAATTGATATACACAAATGGTCTGTTTTAGATGTAAGAGACGTAGCAGCAGGCAATAATTTTTACAGCAGGGGAATTGATATACTCAAATAGTCTGTTTCAGATGTAAGAGTCGTAGCAGCAGGCCATAATTTTTATAGCAGGAGAATTGATATACACAAATGGTCTGTTTCAGATGTAATAGTCGTAGCAGCAGGCCATAATTTTTATAGCAGGAGAATCGATGTACACAAATGGTCTGTTTCAGATATAAGAGTCGTAGCAGCAGGCAATAATTTTTATAGCAGAAAAATTGATATACACAAATGGTCTGTTTCAGATCTAAGAGTCGTTGTAGCAGGCGATAATTTTTATAGCAGGAGAATTGATATACACAAATGGTCTGTTTTAGATGTAAGAGTCGTAGCAGCAGGCAATGATTTTTATAGCAAAAGAATTGATATACACAAATGGTCTGTTTTAGATGTAAGAGTCGTAGCAGCAGGCAATAATTTTTATAGCAGGAGAATTGATATTCACAAATGGTCTGTTTTAGATGTAAGAGTCGTAGCAGCAGGCGGAATTTTTATAGCAAGAGAATTGTTATACACAAATGGTCTGTTTTAGATGTAAGAGTCGTAGCAGTAGGCAATAATTTTTATAGCAGGAGAATTGATATACACAAATGGTCTGTTTTAGATTAAGATTCATAGCAGCAGGCAATATTTTTTATAGCAAAAGAATTGATATACATAAATGGTCTGTTTCAGATGTAAGAGTCGTAGCAGCAGGCAAAAATTTTTATAGCAGGAGAATTGATATACACAAACGGTCTGTTTCAGATGTAAGAGTCGTAGCAGCAGGCAATAATTTTAAAAGCAGGAAAATTGATATACACAAATGGTCTGTTTTAGATGTAAGAGTCGTAGCAGCAGGCAATAATTTTGAGAGCAGGAAAATTGATATACCAAATGGTCTGTTTCAGATGTAAGAGTCGTAGCAGCAGGCAATAATTTTTATAGCAGGGGAATTGATATACACAAATGGTGTGTTTTAGATGTAAGAGTCGTAGCAGCAGGCAAAAAATTTTTATAGCAAGAGAATTAATATACACAAATGGTCTGTTTTAGATGTAAGAGTCGTAGCAGCAGGCAATAATTTTAATAGCAGGAGAATTGATATACACAAATGGTGTGTTTTAGATGTAAGAGTCGTAGCAGCAGGCAATAATTTTTATCGCAGGAAAATTCATATACACAAATGGTCTGTTTCAGATGTAAGAGTCGTTGCAGCAGGCAATAATTTTTATAGCAGGAGAATTGATATACACAAATCGTCTGTTTTAGATGTAAGAGTCGTAGCAGCAAGCAATAATTTTTATAGAAGGAAAATTGATATACACAAATGGTCTGTTTCAGATCTAAGAGTCGTTGCAGCAGGCAATAATTTTTATAGCAAGAGAATTGATATACACAAACGCTCTGTTTTAGATGTAATAGTCGTAGCAGCAGGCAATAATTTTTTATAGCTGAAAAATTGATATACACAAATGGTCTGTTCAGATGTAAGAGTCGTAGCAGGAGGCAATAATTTTTATAGCAAGAGAATTGATATACACAAATGGTCTGTTTAAGATGTAAGAGTCGTAGCAGCAGGTAATAATTTTTATAGCAGGAGAATTGATATAAACAAATGGTCCGTTTCAAATGTAAGAGTCGTATCAGCAGGCAATAATTTTTATAGCAGAAAAATTGATATACACAAATGGTCTGTTTCAGATGTAAGAGTCGTAGCAGCAGGCAATAATTTTTATAGCAGGAAAATTGATATACACAAATGGTCTGTTTCAGATCTAAGAGTCGTAGCAGCAGGCAATAATTTTTATAGCAGAAAAATTGATATACACAAATGGTCTGTTTCAGATGTAATAGTCGTAGCAGCAGGCAATAATTTTTATAGCAGGAGAATTGATATACCAAAATGGTCTGTTTCAGATGTAAGAGTCGTAGCAGCAGGCAATAATTTTTATAGCAGGAAAATTTATATACACAAATGGTCTGTTTCAGATCTAACAGTCGTAGCAGCAGGCAATAATATTTATAGCAGAAAAATTGATATACACAAATGGTTTGTTTTACATGTAAAAGTCGTAGCAGCAAGCAATATTTTTATAGCAGGAGAATTGATATACCAAAATGGTCTGTTTCAGATGTAAGAGTCGTTGCAGCAGGCAATAATTTTTATAGCAAGAGAATTGATATACATAAATGGTCTGTTTTAGATGCAAGAGTCTTTGCAGCAGGCATTAATTTTTATAGCACGAGAATCGATATACACAAATGGTGTCTTTCTGATGTAATAGTCGTAGCAGCAAGCAATAATTTTTATAGCATAAAAATTTATATACACAAATAGTCTGTTTCAGATCTAAGAGTCGTTGCAGCAGGCAATAATTTTTATAGCAGGAGAATTGATATACACAAATGGTCTGTTTTAGATGTAAGAGTTGTAGCAGCAGGCAATAATTTTTACAGCAGGGGAATTGATATACTCAAATAGTCTGTTTCAGATGTAATAGTCGTAGCAGCAGGCCATAATTTTTATAGCAGGAGAATTGATATACACAAATGGTGTGTTTCAGATGTAATAGTCGTAGCAGCAGGCAATAATTTTTATAGCAGGAGAATCGATATACACAATCGGTCTGTTTCAGATGTAAGAGTCGTAGCAGCAGGCAATAATTTTTATAGCAGAAAAATTGATATACACACATGGTCTGTTTCAGATGTAAGAGTCGTTGCAGCAGGCAATAATTTTTATAGCAGGAGAATTGATATACACAAATGGTCTGTTTTAGATGTAAGAGTCGTAGCAGCAGGCAATAATTTTTATAGCAGGAGAATCTATATTTACAAATGGTCTGTTTCAGATGTAATAATCGTAGCAGCAGGCAATAATTTTTATAGCAGAAAAATTGATATACACAAATGGTCTGTTTCAGATCTAAGAGTCGTTGCAGCAGGCAATAATTTTTATAGCAGGAGAATTGATATACACAAATGGTCTGTTTTACATGTAAGAGTCGTTGCAGCAGGCCTAATTTTTATAGCAGGAGAATCGATATACACAAATGGTCTGTTTCAGATGTAATAGTCGTAGCAGCAGGCAATAATTTTTATAGCAGAAAAATTGATAAACACAAATGGTCTGTTTCAGATCTAAGAGTCGTTGCAGCAGGCAATAATTTTTATAGCAGGAGAATTGATATACATAAATGGTCTGTTTTAGATGTAAGAGTCGTTGCAGCAGGCAATAATTTTCTTTTGGAATTAAATCATTTTATTTTCTATTTTTGTAATAGATATTAAGCTTAATTTTTATTTTAACTTTTTTACGTCTAATGTTTATAATTAGGATCATTTAACTGTTTTCTCTTTGAATGTAATTGTCTGTCAATTGGGTGCAGTAGCATATTGATCTTTTTTTCGGTGTTATTTATTGTGGTTCTTTTATTACTTATGATTAATAGTTTTGTTTATAAAAGACTTGCTAAAATCATGATTGAGTAACATTTGTTTGATCCTAATCTTTTCTATATCAAAACTTTGTCAGTCTCAAGATAACGCCAATTGTATAGCAACTAATGCATATAGTTATAAGTCATATGTTGTTTTTTATATTAACTAAAGTATTTAATTTATGTTTATCTGGTATAATATGCAAATCTAAAAAAATGTATTCCTTCATTTAAACTATTTTCACATTTAAAAGGCAAAAAAATAAAAGAAATTGAATAACGCAAAGGCGTTATTTCTGTCTTCTCTGTATGGATTGCCTTCGTTGTGCCGTCATTCGCTCTCCCTGAAATTTGTCTCTTCAAATGTCTCTTTTTCTCGCTTTTCAAAAAACTGTTATGTCCTCTCATGTGCCTATTCACGTCAAATTTCTCTATCTCTTGTACTATATGGTTACAAAGTCTGCCATACAAGGTTTCTGCATCTTTCTTTCTGCCTTTAAAATGTTTTTGAAAGGTAGAAATTAAATATGACGAAAGCCCTATGATCGTTACCAGCGCAAAATTTGAATTTTCTCATTTATATATATATATATATATATATATATATATATATATATATATATATGATTAATAGTTTTGTTTATAAAAGACTTGCTAAAATCATGATTGAGTAACATTTGTTTGATCCTAATCTTTTCTATATCAAAACTTTGTCAGTCTCAAGATAACGCCAATTGTATAGCAACGAATGCATGTAGTTATAAGTCATATGTTGTTTTTTATATTAACTAAAGTATTTAATTTATGTTTATCTGGTATAATATGCAAATCTAAAAAAATGTATTCCTTCATTTTTACTATTTTCACATTTAAAAGGCAAAAAAATAAAAGAAATTGAATAACGCGAAGGCGTTATTTCTGTCTTCTCTGTATGGATTGCCTTCGTTGTGCCGTCATTCGCTCTCCCTGAAATTTGTGTCTTCAAATGTCTCTTTTTCTCGCTTTTCAAAAAACTGTTCTGTCGTCTCATGTGCCTATATATATATGTGCAGAAATAGGATAATTTTTCTTCGGAAATGTTATTTCCTAATTCGCAAAAATTACATACAGGGATGGGATTCGAACCGTGCACACTGACGCATCGAGCAACCACTTTGATCTCAACCAAACTGTCTCTTAGACCACTCGGCTACACAGAAGACAAAAACTCTTCAGAATAAATAAGCTTTTATGGCACTATAAAAGAGAGCCAAATTAATAAGGAATTCAAAGGACGATGGAGGTAAAGACACGGAAATATTATTTACTAATTCGCAACCGCTTTGAGATCAAAGCGGTTGCTCGATGCCTTAGTGTGCACGGTTCGAATCCCTGTACGAATTTTTGCGAATTAGGAAATAACATTTCCGAAGGAAAATGATTCTGTTTTTCTGTTTCTTGCGGTTATTGGATATATACGAGTGTATATATATATATATATATATATATATATATATATATATATATATATATATATATATATATATATATATATATATATATATATATATATATATCAATATATATATATATATATATATATATATATATATATATATATATATGGAAAAAATATCCAAGACAAATTGGTGTGGTTAAGGTAGTGGCATTATTAGACAACTGTTCTGTTTCAGGTCCAGCGGGTGATCCTATCCTCCTCACACTGGAATTCTGTACTTAAGGATAATGCCATTACCTTGACCAAATATATATATATATATATATATATATATATATATATATATATATATATATATATATATATATATATATATATATATATATATATATATATATATATATATATATATATATGAGCAGGCATATTTTGATGTCTTTAGGGAATAATTTATCAAGACATGAGGAAAAAGGAACTTTGTGGGAGTATCTGCCTAAATGTGTGAAGCTTCAAGGCATAATTCAGCATTCTTCATTCTTGTCAAGGATCAAGACGAAGCAAGTATCATTGACAATTTTTCCTGGCTTGAATTTTATATCATAAAAATATTTATATTTCTATCCCTCTCTCTTTCTTTCTAACTCTCTTTTCTCTATATATATATCTCTCTCTCTTTTATCTTTTTCTTTCATTTCTCCTTCTATTTCTTTCTCTCTTTTCTACGTCTTTCTTTTTCTCTCATTCTTTTTCTCTCTCTGTTTCTCCCTCCCTCTTTCTTTCTCTTTCATTCTCTTTTTTTCCCTATCTTCTTTATTTCTTTCCCTCTTTCTCACTCGTTTTTCTTTCTTTTTTAAAAGTATTCCTCCACAATTGACGTCAGGAAAGCTTAAAAAATAATAAATTTAAAGCAGCGGCTAAATATTTTCGGACACTTGGAACTTTTTTTATTCCTTCGTTATCATCATCATCATCATCATCATCATCATCATCATCATCATCATCACCTACTCTATAATTTGTGAAGTGGATTATTTTTAGTATTTGAATAATAATTTGATCTTAGTTTGGTTATGACATGTTTTTTTATCAAAGTTATTTCTAATAATTCCTTTATAATATCAAAAGACAAAATGGTGAAGTTCAGAAATAAATATAAGTATCGAAATTTTGTGAATTTTTTAATACCCAAAGAATTACAAATGGCGAAGTCAAGAAAATTTATTTTTAGATTTCTTCTTCTATAATATTTTAGCAAAGTGATATTTTGAAAGGGCGGAAATTTAGTTTTGAGTTCCTTCTTAAAATTATTATAATTGGCGACGTTCAGAAAATTTATAAAAATTTATCTGTGGCTGCTTTTTTTTAGTTTTTAAATTTTAATCTTAGTAGCAAAAAACAAGCTCCCACCCCCCGTAGGGGGAAGTGGCGAAACCACTGCCTGGTGTCTATGAAAGTTCAAGCTTCTATATAACTTCTTGAAATACCTAAATGGCGATGCTTTGGAAATGTATGAAATCCTGGTATCAGGATTTCTAATCACTTACCAAATAAGTGCGTTTCACCTACTTGCTTCTGTCTCTTACCTCTGCTCTGAAGACGAACACACTTACTGGTCTTGTAAAGAGACTTAGGTATAGCTAGTTCGGTTCGTCTTGTTACCATAAGCGAGGTCGGGATCTATCGCTTCCTTATTTAAAGTTATTGTTCGTCTCTCTCTTCTTTTTTTCTACCCAAATTGACTCCAAATTTGAGTCTCCCATTGAAACGGGGTAAGGTAATGACTTAATTTGATTTCCCATGTCCCCTGTCCCCGAGCGTGGGGTCCTACCACGGTCGCCGTCTTGCGAAGGCAAAGCAATTAACCGGAGTCTCTAATTGTCTGAGATCATTGTTGGTTTCTCGCAAAAATCTTCGTTTCTGCGGTAATACGAAGGACAAGTCGCTGAAAACAAGTTTGTGTATGGATTTGTGTCGGCGTGTGCTTGTCTTGGAATGTCATTTTATGTGTATGTGTCTGGCTTCGAATGTGTTTGTTTATGTGTAGGGTTGGTTAGCTTTATCATAATTTTAACACCAGTAAAGCTTGGTGGCCTTTCTGTAATGGTATGGGTCTGAAACTCAAGTTCAAGGGTAGGTTGTTTCACGCTTTGTGATGGTACCATGAATTCAGAGAAGTACCAAATCTGTCCTGAGAGATTACATTGTTGCTCTCAGAGCAAAACCTCTCCTGAACTGCCAGGAATGTGATTATCGAAATGGACAGTGTCCCATATCACAAGTGTATGGCTACCATACAGTGGTCCTCATGTTAGCCTGCCGTTGGGGATTTTCCGCAGTAGCCATCTAACTAGGCCTGATGTTAGCCTGCCGTTAGGGATTTTCCTCAGTGGCCATCTAACTAGTCCTCATGTTCGCCTGCCATTAGGGATTATCCTCAGTGGCAATCTTAACTAGTCCTCATGTTAGCCTGCCGTTGGGGATTTTCCGTTGTGGCCATCTAACTATGCCTCATGTTCGCCTGCCATTGGCGATTTTCCGCAGTGGCCATCTAACTAGGCCTTATGTTCGCCTGCAGTTGGTGATTTTCGCAGTGGCCATCTAACTAGGCCTTATGTTAGCCTGCCGTTGGGGATTTTCCGCTGTTGACATCTAACTAGACCTCATGTTCGCCTGCCGGTAGGGATTTTCCGCAGTGTCCATCTAACTAGGCCTCATGTTCGCCTGCAGTTGGGGATTTTCCGCTGTGGCGATCTAACTAGGCCTCATTTTGGCCTGCCGTTGGGGATTTTCCGCAGTAGCCATCTAACTAGGCCTCATGTTCGCCTGCCGTTAGGATTTTCCGCTGGGGCCATCTAACTAGGCCTCATGTTGGCCTGCCATTGGGGATTTTCGGCAGTGGCCATCTTCTAAGCCTAATGTTCGCCTGCCTTTGGGGATTTTCCGCAGTGGCCATCTAGCTAGTCCTCATGTTAGCCTGCCGTTGGGGATTTTCCGCTGTGGCCATCTAACTAGGCCTGATGTTATCCTGTCGTTAGGGATAATCTGCTGTGGCCATCTAACTAGTCCTCATGTTAGCCTGCCGTTGGGGATTTTCCGTTGTGGCCATCTAACTAGGCCTGATGTTCGCCTGCCGTTAGGGATTTTTCTCAGGGGCCATCTAACTAGTCCTCATGTTCGCCTGCCGTTAGGGATTTTCCTCAGTGGTCATCTAACTAGTCCTCATGTTCGCCTGCCGTTAGGGATTATCCTCAGTGGCAATCCTCACTAGTCCTCATGTTAGCCTGCCGTTGGGGATTTTCCGGTGTAGCCATCTAACTAGGCCTCATGTTTGCCTGCAGTTGGAGATTTTGCGCTGTGGCCATCTAACTAGGCCTCATGTTACTCTGCAGTTGGAGATTTTATGCAGTGGCCATCTAACTAGCCCTTATGTTAGCCTGCCGTTGGGGATTTTCCGCTGTGGCAATCTAACTAGGCCTCATGTTCGCCTGCTATTTGGGATTTTCCTCAGTGGCCATCTAACTATGCCTTATGTTAGCCTGCCGTTGGGGGTTTTCCGTTGTGGCTATCTAACTAGGCCTGATGTTCGCCTGCCGTTAGGAATTTTTCTCAGTGGCCAGCTAACTAGTCCTCATGTTCGCCTTCTGTTAGGGATTTTCCTCAGTGGTCATCTAACTAGTCCTCATGTTCCCCTGCCGTTAGGGATTATATTCAGTGGCAATCCTCACTGGTCCTCAAGCTAGCCTGCCGTTGGGAATTTTCCGGTGTGGCCATCTAACTAGGCCTCATGTTTGCCTGCAGTTGGAGATTTTCCGCTGTGGCAATCTAACTAGGCTTCATGTTCGCCTGCAGTTGGAGATTTTATGCAGTGGCCATCTAACTAGACCTTATGTAAGCCTGCCGTTGGGGATTTTCCGCTGTGGTCATCTAACTAGGCCTCATGTTCGCATGCCATTGGGGATTTTCCTCAGTGGCCATCTAACTAGGCCTTATGTTAGCCTGCCGTTGGGGATTTTCCGCTGTGGCCATCTAACTAGGCCTCATGTTCGCCTGCAGTCTGGGATTTTCCGCTCTGTCCATCTAACTAGTCCTCATTTTCGCCTGCCGTTGGGGATTTTCCGCAGTAGCCATCTAACTAGGCCTCATGTTCGCCTGCCGTTGGCGATTTTCCGCAGTGGCCATCTAACTAGGTCTGATGTTCACCTGCCGTTAGGGATTTTCCTCAGGGGCCATCTAACTAGTCCTCATGTTAGCCTGCCGTTGGGGATTTTCCGCTGTGGCCACCTAACTAGGCCTCATGTTCGCCTGCCATTGGGGATTTTCCGCTGTGGCCATCTAGCTAGGCCTTGTGTTAGCCTGCCTTTAGGGATTTTTTTTTCGCTGTGGCCATCTAACTAGGCCTCATGTTCGCCTGCAGTTAGGGATTTTCCGCTTTGGCAATCTAACTAGGCCTCATGTTCACCTGCAGTTGGGGATTTTCCGCAGTAGCCATATAACTAGTCCTCATGTTTTCCTGCCGTTGGGGATTTTCCGCAGTGGCCATCTAGCTAGTTCTCATGTTAGCCTGCCGTTGGGGATTTTCCGCTGTGGCCATCTAACTAGGCCTGATGTTATCTTATCGCTGGGGATTTTCCACTGTGGACATCTAACTAGTCCTCATGTTAGCCTGCCGTTGGGGATTTTCCGCTGTGGCCATCTAACTAGGCCTGATGTTCGCCTGCCGTTAGGGATTTTCCTCAGTGGCCATCTAACTAGTCCTCATGTTCGCCTGCCGTTAGGGATTTTCCTCAGTGGCCATCTAACTAGTCTTCATGTTCGCCTGCCGTTAGGGATTATCCTCAGTGGCAATCTTAACTAGTCCTCATGTTAGCCTGCCGTTGGGGATTTTCCGGTGTAGCCATCTAACTAGGCTTCATGTTCGCCTGCAGTTGGAGATTTTCTGCTTTGGCCATCTAACTAGGCCTCATGTTCGCCTGCAGTTGGGGATTTTATGCAGGGGCCATCTAACTAGGCCTTATGTTAGCCTGCCGTTGGGGATTTTCCGCTGTGGCAATCTAAGTAGGCCTCATATTAGCCTGCCATTGGGGATTTTCCGCAGTGGCCATCTAACTAGGCCTTATGTTTACCTGCCTTGGGGGATTTTCCGCTGTGTCTATCTAACTAGGCCTCCTGTTCGCCTGCAGTTGGGGATTTTCCGCTGTGGCCATCTAACTTGGCCTCATTTTCACCTGCCGTTGGGGATTTTCGCAGTAGCCATCTAACTCGGCCTCATGTTCGCCTGCTGTTGGGGATTTTCCGCTGTGGCCATCTAACTCGGCCTCATGTTCGCCTGCTATTGGGGATTTTCCACAGTGGCCATCTAACTAGGCCTGATGTTCGCCTGTCGTTAGGGATTTTCCTCAGTAGCCATCTAACTAGTCCTCATGCTAGCCTGCCGTTGGGGATTTTCCACTGTGGCCATCTAACTAAACCTCATGTTTGCCTGCCATTGGCGATTTTCCGCAGTGGCCATCTAACTAGGCCTTATGTTAGCCTGCCGTTGTAGATTTTCCGCTGTGGCCATCTAACTAGGCCTCATGTTCGCCTGCAGTTGGGGATTTTCCACTGTGGCCATCTAACTAGGCCTAATGTTCGCCTGCCGTTGGGGATTTTCCGCAGTAGCCATCTAACTAGGCCTAATGTTAGCCTGCCGTTGGGGATTTTCTGCAGTAGCCATCTAACTAGGCCTCATGTTCACCTGTCGTTGGTGATTTTCGGCAGTGGCCATCTAACTAGGCCCCATGTTCGCCTGCCGTTGGGGATTTTCCGCAGTGGCCATTTTATTAGGTCTCATGTTCGCCTGCCGTTGGGGATTTTCAGCAGTGGCCATCTAACTAGTCCTCATGTTAGCCTGCAGTTGGGGATTTTCCGCTGTGGCCATCTAACTAGGCCTCATGTTCGCCTGCAATTGGGGATTTTCCGCAGTGGTCATCTAACTAGGCCTCATTTTCGCCTGTCTTTGGTGATTTTCTGCAGTGGCCATCTAACTAGGCCTCATGTTCACCTGCCGTTGGTGATTTTCCACAGTAGCCATCTAACTAGGCCTAATGTTTGCCTGCCGTTGGGGATTTAACGCAGTGACCATCTAACTAGGCCTCATGTTCGCCTACCGTTGGAGATTTTCCGCAGTAGCTATCTAACTAGGCCTAATATTTGCCTGTCGTTGGTGATTTTGCGCAGTGGCCATCTAACTAGGCCTCATGTTCGCCTGCCGTTGGGGATTTTCCGCAGTAGCCATCTAACTAGGCCTAATGTTTGCCTGCCGTTGGGGATTCAACGCAGTGACCATCTAACTAGGCCTCATGTTCGCCTGCCGTTGGAGATTTTCTGCAGTAGCCATCTAACTAGGCCTAATATTTGCCGGTCGTTGGTGATTTTCCGCAGTAGCCATCTAACTAGGCCTCATATTCGCATGCCGTTGGTGATTTTCCGCAGTAGTCATCTAACTAGGCCTCATGTTCGCCTGCCGTTGGGGATTTTCCGCAGTGGGCATCTAACTAGTCCTCATGTTAGCCTGCCGTTGAGAATTTTCCGCTGTGGCCATCTAACTAGGCCTCATGTTCGCCGGCAGCTGGGGATTTTTCGCTGTGGCCATCTAACTAGGCCTAATGTTCACCTGCCGTTAGGGATTTTCCTTAGTGGCCATCTAACTAGTCCTTATGTTAGCCTGCCGTTGGGGATTTTCCGCTGTTGCCATCTAGCTAGGCCTAATGTTCGCCTGCCGTTGGGGATTTTCCGCAGTAGCCATCTAACTAGGCCTCATTATCGCCTGTCGTTGGTGATTTTCCGCGTAGCCATCTAACTAGGCCTCATTTTCACCTGTCGTTGGTGATTTTCCGCAATCGCCATCTAACTAGGCCTCATGTTCACCTGCCGTTGGGGATTTTACGCAGTGGCCATCTAACTTGGCCTCATGTTCACCTGCAGTTGGGGATTTTACGCAGTGGCCATCTCACTAGGCCTAATGTTCGCCTGCCGTTGAGGATTTTCCGCAGTAGCCATCTAACTAGGCCTTATTTTTGCCGTTCGCTGGTGATTTTCCGGTGTAGCCATCTAACTAGGCCTCATTTTCGCCCTTGTTGGGGATTTTCCGCAGTGGCTATCTAACTAGGCCTCATGTTTACCTGCCGTTGGGGATTTTACGCAGTTGCCATCTAACTAGTCCTCATGTTAGCCTTACTGTTGGTGATTTTCCGCTGTGGCCATCTAACTAGACCTCTTTTCGCCTGCCATTGGGGATTTTCGGCAGTGGCCATCTAATTAGGCCTGATGTTCACCTCCCTTTGGGGATTTTCCGCTGTGACCATCTAACTAGTCCTAATGTTCGCCTGCAGTTGTGGATTTTCCGCTGTGGCCATCTAACTAGGCCTGATGATCACCTGCCGTTAGGGATTTTCCTCATTGGCCATCTAACTAGTCCTCATGTTAGCCTGCTGTTGGGGATTTTCCGCTTTGGCCATCTAACTAGGCCTCATGTTCGCCTGCCGTTGGGGATTTTCCGCAGTGGGCATCTAACTAGTCCTCATGTTTTCCTGCCGTTGGGGATTTTCCGCAGTGGCCATCTAGCTAGTTCTCATGTTAGCCTGCCGTTGGGGATTTTCCGCTGTGGCCATCTAACTAGGCCTGATGTTATCTTATCGCTGGGGATTTTCCACTGTGGACATCTAACTAGTCCTCATGTTAGCCTGCCGTTGGGGATTTTCCGCTGTGGCCATCTAACTAGGCCTGATGTTCGCCTGCCGTTAGGGATTTTCCTCAGTGGCCATCTAACTAGTCCTCATGTTCGCCTGCCGTTAGGGATTTTCCTCAGTGGCCATCTAACTAGTCTTCATTTTCGCCTGCCGTTAGGGATTATCCTCAGTGGCAATCTTAACTAGTCCTCATGTTAGCCTGCCGTTGGGGATTTTCCGGTGTAGCCATCTAACTAGGCTTCATGTTCGCCTGCAGTTGGAGATTTTCTGCTTTGGCCATCTAACTAGGCCTCATGTTCGCCTGCAGTTGGGGATTTTATGCAGGGGCCATCTAACTAGGCCTTATGTTAGCCTGCCGTTGGGGATTTTCCGCTGTGGCAATCTAAGTAGGCCTCATATTAGCCTGCCATTGGGGATTTTCCGCAGTGGCCATCTAACTAGGCCTTATGTTTGCCTGCCTTGGGGGATTTTCCGCTGTGGCCATCTAACTAGGCCTCATGTTCGCCTGCAGTTGGGGATTTTCCGCTGTGGCCATCTAACTTGGCCTCATTTTCACCTGCCGTTGGGGATTTTCGCAGTAGCCATCTAACTCGGCCTCATGTTCGCCTGCTGTTGGGGATTTTCCGCTGTGGCCATCTAACTCGGCCTCATGTTCGCCTGCTATTGGGGATTTTCCACAGTGGCCATCTAACTAGGCCTGATGTTCGCCTGTCGTTAGGGATTTTCCTCAGTAGCCATCTAACTAGTCCTCATGCTAGCCTGCCGTTGGGGATTTTCCACTGTGGCCATCTAACTAAACCTCATGTTTGCCTGCCATTGGCGATTTTCCGCAGTGGCCATCTAACTAGGCCTTATGTTAGCCTGCCGTTGTAGATTTTCCGCTGTGGCCATCTAACTAGGCCTCATGTTCGCCTGCAGTTGGGGATTTTCCACTGTGGCCATCTAACTAGGCCTAATGTTCGCCTGCCGTTGGGGATTTTCCGCAGTGGTCATCTAACTAGGCCTAATGTTCGCCTGCCGTTGGGGATTTTCCGCAGTATCCATCTAACTAGGCCTAATGTTAGCCTGCCGTTGGGGATTTTCTGCAGTAGCCATCTAACTAGGCCTCATGTTCACCTGTCGTTGGTGATTTTCGGCAGTGGCCATCTAACTAGGCCCCATGTTCGCCTGCCGTTGGGGATTTTCCGCAGTGGCCATTTTATTAGGTCTCATGTTCGCCTGCCGTTGGGGATTTTCAGCAGTGGCCATCTAACTAGTCCTCATGTTAGCCTGCAGTTGGGGATTTTCCGCTGTGGCCATCTAACTAGGCCTCATGTTCGCCTGCAATTGGGGATTTTCCGCAGTGGTCATCTAACTAGGCCTCATTTTCGCCTGTCTTTGGTGATTTTCCGCAGTGGCCATCTAACTAGGCCTCATTTTCGCATTCCGTTGGGGATTTTCCGCTGTGGCCATCTAACTGGGCCTCATGTTCGCCTGCCGTTGGGGATTTTCCGCAGTGGGCATCTAACTAGTCCTCATGTTAGCCTGCCGTTGAGAATTTTCCGCTGTGGCCATCTAACTAGGCCTCATGTTCGCCGGCAGCTGGGGATTTTTCGCTGTGGCCATCTAACTAGGCCTAATGTTCACCTGCCGTTAGGGATTTTCCTTAGTGGCCATCTAACTAGTCCTTATGTTAGCCTGCCGTTGGGGATTTTCCGCTGTTGCCATCTAGCTAGGCCTAATGTTCGCCTGCCGTTGGGGATTTTCCGCAGTAGCCATCTAACTAGGCCTCATTATCGCCTGTCGTTGGTGATTTTCCGCGTAGCCATCTAACTAGGCCTCATTTTCACCTGTCGTTGGTGATTTTCCGCAATCGCCATCTAACTAGGCCTCATGTTCACCTGCCGTTGGGGATTTTACGCAGTGGCCATCTAACTTGGCCTCATGTTCATCTGCAGTTGGGGATTTTACGCAGTGGCCATCTCACTAGGCCTAATGTTCGCCTGCCGTTGAGGATTTTCCGCAGTAGCCATCTAACTAGGCCTTATTTTTGCCGTTCGCTGGTGATTTTCCGGTGTAGCCATCTAACTAGGCCTCATTTTCGCCCTTGTTGGGGATTTTCCGCAGTGGCTATCTAACTAGGCCTCATGTTTACCTGCCGTTGGGGATTTTACGCAGTTGCCATCTAACTAGTCCTCATGTTAGCCTTACTGTTGGTGATTTTCCGCTGTGGCCATCTAACTAGACCTCTTTTCGCCTGCCATTGGGGATTTTCGGCAGTGGCCATCTAATTAGGCCTGATGTTCGCCTCCCTTTGGGGATTTTCCTCTGTGACCATCTAACTAGTCCTAATGTTCGCCTGCAGTTGTGGATTTTCCGCTGTGGCCATCTAACTAGGCCTGATGATCACCTGCCGTTAGGGATTTTCCTCATTGGCCATCTAACTAGTCCTCATGTTAGCCTGCTGTTGGGGATTTTCCGCTTTGGCCATCTAACTAGGCCTCATGTTCGCCTGCCGTTGGGGATTTTCCGCAGTGGGCATCTAACTAGTCCTCATGTTAGCCTGTCGTTGGTGATTTCCCGCTGTGGCTATCTATCTAGGCCTCATTTTCGCCTGCCGTTGGGGATTTTCCGCAGTGGTCATCTAACTAGGCCTCATTTTCGCCTGTCGTTGGTAATTTCCCACAGTGACCATCTAACTAGGCCTCATGTTTGCCTGCCGCTGGGTATTTTCCGCAGTAGCCATCTAACTAGGCCTAATGTTTGCCTGCCGTTGGGGATTTTACGCAGTGGCCATCTAACTAGGCCTCATGTTCGCTTGCAGTTGGGAATTTTCCGCAGTGGCCATCTAACTAGGCGGCATGTTCGCTGCCGTTGGCACGTCGGCGCGTCGAGTACTTGTCCGCGAGCTGAACACTTCCGAGACGCACCTGTTAATAGAAAGTTAACCTAAAATATAATGTTTACTTTTACTCAACCTACAAACGTTTTACTATAAACCCTAACCTTGTGTTAAACTCTTAAGGGATAATTTACATCATTACCTTTCTTTCACCCTAGTAATAATGTAATATCAATTATCATCCTTAGTTTTACCAAAAAAAACCGCAAATAATAATTCTCATAATAGTCAGTGTACTAGCATTATTAATAATAGTAAAACGCTCACCACTGTACTGTTTGTGAAAATAAATAGCGCCTTGTTTATGAAGCTGTTAGCGCGTCTTTCGCGACATCAATGCAGGTTTTCCCGCCCTTATTTGCCCCCTTACCCCATTTGCGGTGCGCTTTCTTTTGTTTCTGGCGCATGAATGGCCACTGTGTCCTTGGCGCGCATCTGCAGATCCCACAGATCGCTAAAGGGTGCTGCGAATAAGGGAGTTTTGTGGCGGGAATCCAAGGACCGAGAAAGCTTGTTTACACAAATGAATGGTTACAGTGTATTTGGTTTGGCGGAGTCGTGTGGTCTTGTAGAGCGATTGTGTTGCTGTGTCCGGGTGGAGGGGTGAATCCCACCCTAGATTAAGACTGACGACATTGGAGGATACGAGATTTGGGTTTTTTTTATTTGATTTTTTTTAATTAAGCAGAAATGGTATTTAGATTTAGTTGAGGATGAAAAAAATGAGAGACAAGACAAACAAATGAAGGCATAAATGGGTTAAGGGTGGTTTGTTTCCTTTAATGGAAGAACATCTAGTGTGACCAACGGGGGATTTTCCTCAAGTGGCAAAAGAGTACAAATGAAAATAACGTGGTTAAATAAATAAAAAAAAACATTTATACAAAAAGATTGTTAAAAAATCAAAGACTTCAGGAGTGAATCTCACAAAACTTAAATACCAGGCGTTTGACAAACCTCTTTAAGCTGGGTATAATGGGTCAAAATAGGTCAAGAATGTCAATCACTACAACTCTCTAGGTAAAATGTCACTGATAACCACATGTAATCCTCAAGTATAAACTCGAATCCCTTATGTGGCAAACAAGATAGTTAAAAAGTTAAATACATCCTAGGTCTTAAAATTTTAATTTTTAGTCAAAATTTTGCAGCTCAAACTACGGCTACTATTCGGATAGGGGCTGATCGTGGATTCGGATAATGGCAGATTGAGAATTCATTTGGTGGTTGAGGGAGTATTAAGATAGTAGCTACGGGAGTATTCGGATGATGTTTGGGTAATTATTCGGATGATGGCTGAGTCACTATTCAGATAGTCATATAAAGAGAATTCAGATGGTCACTGAGGGAATATTCAAGTAGTGATTGAGTCAGTATTCGGATGGGGGCAGAGTCACAATTCGGATTGTTCGGATAGTAACATAATGAGAATTCAGATGGTAAGAAAGTATTCAGATAGTGGCTGAGTCACAATTCGGATAGTGACATAGTGAGATAATGAGAATTGATATAGTCACTGAGTCACAATTCGGATAATGACATAGTGAGAATTCGGATAGTGACATAATGATAATTCATACGGTGGCTGAGTCAAAATTCGGATTGTGACATAGTGAGAGTTCGGATAGTGACATAATGAGAATTCCTATGGTGGCTGAGGGAGTATTCAGATGGTGATTGAGTCAGTATTCAGATTGTGGCTAAGAAGTAATTCGGATAATGGAAGATTGAGAATTTGGAGGGTGGTTAAGGGGGTTTTCGAATGATGGTTGAGTCACTATTCGGATAGTGCCATAGTGAGAATTCTTGCCATCCCATAAGGTCACATCCTTTTTATTCCACGTCTTCTTCTTCTGAGTCAATCTGACTTTCCGTTGCCAAACATCCTTTCTCTGCCATTACACACATTCAAGTACAACTCGTGACCCGTCATGTAGTCGTTCAATCTACCATTCATGAACATATTAAAAATGCTGGGGAGTATTACCACCCTATGACAGTATGATTATTATAATTAGTAGTAGTAGTATTAGAGGCATTATTATTACCAATATTATTATACTTATTATAATAATTATTAGCATTAGTATTATGAGAGGTATTATTATTATTATTATTAATATTATTATTACTCGCCATGCTGCCACTACAGTTGGAAAAGCCCCATTAAAGAAAACCGTCCAGGAAGAAAAGGAAAATACTAAATTAAAGAATAAACCACTAATTACCAACGCCTTACTACATTCTAAGACGTACACTGCGTTCAAATAAACGATCACCAACACTATAAATCCTCAATCACCCCCCGCCAATCATCTTAATTCAATCACGTTTTTCTTGATTCATAAAACAAATTATATTTCTCAAGCGTTTTTTCAATCAATCTCATAACCATGGTCTGATCTGCGTCCACATCCTCTGCCAAATCTAAAATCTACTCAGCTCTAATTGAACCATTAATTGACAGTGTTGTAAAATGTACCCTACTTTGATACTTAAGTAAAAGTATTATTACCCTGGCAAAACTTTACTCAAAGTACAAGTAAAAGTATCCAAATTTAAATTTACTTAAGTAAAAGTAATAAAGTATCTTACTCAGGAAGTACTAAGGTAGTGGAAATAAAAAGTCACAGCAAATAGTAAAGTAGCCATCACCTCAGACACTATTCAATATACTGTACAGTAAACCTTTTTATACCCGCTGAACTG
Source organism: Ceratothoa steindachneri (assembly GCA_963969495.1). NCBI lineage: Eukaryota > Metazoa > Arthropoda > Malacostraca > Isopoda > Cymothoidae > Ceratothoa > Ceratothoa steindachneri. The sequence continues at coordinate 24,669,462 of OZ018338.1, forward strand.
ACCCTTATATATGTACTCTCACAATCATACTCCTACCATAAACTTCCCCCCACCTCTACTCAACAGAATAACTCCAGTATATATTTAACGATCATCCGGTTTCACCTTCACTTATAAAGACGTACACTTACCGCTCTTCTCCCTTCTCCAGGGATATTCCATTCTCTTAATCCTTACATAATAACCTGCGCATCTTTCTTGCGACTTCTCTCTACTAAACTTCAGCACTTCACTACCGATAATGTTACACACAACAACCGTTTTTCCTTCTTCAAAGTTTAATTTTCTCAACTTAACTCTTGAGCGGTAATCACACTTCTCCCTGCCTGAAAATCCTTCACATTCACACATGTTCACATGATACAGACGCTTAAGATAAGTTTACTCTTTTTGTATCAAATGCGTAAACGAACAACTGGACCAAAATGTCGGAAAAAAAGGGTTTGTAAAGTTAAAAATAAAAGAATGAGTGGACAATGTATGAAAGAAATCTCTATATATGGGATTGGTCATTATTGAGTCCTGGGTTATATTTTGTTTCTTTTTTAATTTACGAAGGACGCACTTGGCGACTGCCTGCAACTGCCCAATCCGCCGAAAAATGGCTAGCTATAAATTAGGGAATATTAAAATACATAAAAGGCAAAAACAAAAGAGAAATAAAACAAAACCCAACAAACGCAAGCCAAAAAGAAGAGGAAGAACGTGGCACGTTATGGGGTTGGGTTCCCCCACCCCCCGGCAGCGGAGCAAGCAACCAAAACCAAAGACTGTTAAATAAAATTGGAGACCAGCCTACTCCAGAAAGTCTTATAGTCCCCAAGTCTGTGTGCACCAACCCGTGTCGAGGAGAAGGGACGAGCGGTAGCCACCCTTCTCCTTATACTGGGACAGGTAACATGGACACGAAGTTTCAAATTGTGCAACAAAGGCAGATTTCTTAGCAATGTGAGTCAAAACAATAGAATGCATCAACTAAGAGCTACGTACATATACTCGAATCCCATAATAGATTCTGGTTAATGACAAATATAAGAAGAGTTAAAAAAATTCGGAAATATAAATAAAATTTAACTTGTACTAGTGTACAACCAAGATAACGCACCAAATGCTCTGTATTGTACCCCTTTTTACGGTAGTCAAACATTACCCGAGTTTCAAAGCTTATTAAGTTAAAATGTTCAATGAAATTAATAAACTAATCTTCCTTTAAACTCACAGGTTTGACATAATGGTTCCTAAAAGCCATCAGTGAATAAAAAATTGTGAACTTCTAACCCCCCGACTTGACTAAATCTTGCACAAATAATTCTAGTCCCTAATAGTAGCTGCAATGCCTCAATGATGGGACAAAAAACCTTAAATTTGCGTTCATTTACAAGCCACCACTCGTGAATGAGATGATTCTTAACCTTTCAAACTACTGAATGTAGAAGATTTAGGGTTGTTTTGATTTACACAAGGATACTGCGGTTCAGAGGTCTAGGACATGTCAGAGACTCCTTTGTCAAGGGTACTTCAGCGATGGGGACATCGACTTTACGGATGGTCGTAATTATAGGAAGACACAAGTAGATCACAAGAAGTCCTTCACGGTTGAGGGTCACTTGAAAGACGTCATTTTGTGTCCATCTTGGCGCGTGACAGGGCTACAAAAGGTGGAGAAGGAGGATACTTGGAATAGCGTGTCAGTGACACTTCTCCTCCCCAAGAAATGTGAGTGGGGACAATGAGAAAATGAAAGAGAGACAGAGCGAGGAGGGAGATTAAGATATTTTAAGGAAATGGGATTGTCATTGTCTCTTATAAGCATTCAGAGAATTGCGGCTGAAAGAGAAGAAGAGAAAATAAAGGCAGATATCTTGGAAATAAAGAAAAAGTAGAAATATATATTATTTATAAAGTACGGGAGTGTGTAGAAGTATCCATAGAAAGAGAAGTGTGTCACTGCGAGTGTCCTAAAAGAACCACGAAAAGTATGTCCATCCGGTTTCTTTATATCGCCTCTCTTCCACAATGGTCATCAATGAAGAACGGCCCAATGACCCATTGAATTACCCCGAATGTCAACATGAGTGCCATAGAAGCCCTTTTGTACCACGGCGCCTGACCCTTCCTCTGTTCATGGTGCGTGTGATAGGATGTTTGCTTTTCAGCCAAATTCAAGTGTCCTTTTCTTACACACATATCTAAATGTGCCCTTGGTCACGTATATCACTTGCTTTCCCCTTCGCCAAACACACCAATCCTTACATACTCTCGTATCCTCCTTCGATAGACAACGTGAGTTGCTCCATTATATTACGAGACAGAAGCATTGAAGCGAAGAATTTGTTTTTGTTCAGGATTGGGTGGCAGATTATCAGCTACTACAGATGCATCCCCACTTAACTGACAAAGAAGGGGAGAAAGATGCAACTGAGGGCTACACTTTGTTCCTCCTTGGCGGCAACGGAACATATCGAGAGGTACGTGACGGAAGACTTACATTATCGATTGGAATGCTATTAGCCGCCGTGGTAGCTATTTGGACAATTGCGAAACCACCCAAGAATGTGTTGAAATAGGAGGAGAGGGAGGAGCTCTAATATTTAACCCAACCACAATCGCGTCTTTGAGCACAAATCGAACTTGTACAAGGGCGTTTCACGATGACACAATGCGACTATTAAACCTCTCTTTCATTCACCTCCGCATCTAACCAGCCAACCTCCCGCCTGACCGACCTTCTTTACAGAAGATCTGATATGCAGCCAAGGTCCAAGCCCCCTCCCCAACATCATCTAATTCTCCCCCATCTCTCCCGTACATCCGGACTGAGATGAAAAAGAGAACACGCAAAAGCAGCTAATTTATCCTTCGATATCGTATCAGTCACCGCCTTCTCCCCTTCTCTCACTCTCTCTCTTCTTGCAGAGGACAAAGAGAGGCTCATTATTGGAACTGTTTTGACAAGAAACGATCTTCAAACCCTTGGTTGTGCGTCAGCTATTCAAGGAATTGTTTATTTTACGCAATGTTTGCAGAGTCGCGTTGCTCAGTTAATTGCCAACGCTGAGAATCATCTCAAATAACTCTTGTGAACTCACACTACAACTGCAGCTGAATCTGGCCATTGCTAAACATCCGACCTCGATCCCCCTCATTGGTTGAAGGAATAACTTGAGGAGAGAGGTATCAAGGATTCAAGGATGCTCCTGAGTGGCTGAGAATGAATGGTCTGGTCTATTTTGACAGAAAGATGTTCACGCAAGATTTAAGAAACTGTCGTTTTTAAACTATCTACATGTCTTGAGTTGTCTCATTAGTCTTTGGATGAAGTTATAGTAGGAAGCTTTCATTTTGTCATTGTTTTGCTTTTAGGGTGCAAATATAGTTAAAAGAGTTTGGGGATGGACGAACTATATCATCGTGGTAAAATGGAACTACCTGGTTATAAGCTACTATAATTTGTTTCTAGTCTTGGTGTTAGATACGAAAAGGATTACTCGAAATGGAACTATTTACTTTGACGTTTCTGATGAACTTGGAATTCTTTGGTTGCAATAAATACACAAGAAGTTCCGCAGGCGTGTTTCTGGGACCTACATTGTGCAGCTTTGCTTAAGGAAGCTTTCCGTCAATTGTCCATATTACTTAGATATAATTTTTAGGTTTATCTTCATATTCTGAAAGACTTTTAATCTTTAAAGTTAATTAATGGAATCCCTAAGACTTTATTTTAAGGTATTTTGGTATTTAACTAACTTTTCAAGTTTTAATCCAATGATTTTCCTGCCATACATTAGATGTAGGAGAAGGGCTAAGGTCTCAAATCCCTAAAACTTTCATACATTTTCACTTCGTTTAAATGGTTGCGTGAGAGAAAATTCGGGAGCAGCCATTAACCAGTTGGAGATTTAAGGGAAGGTAAAAAACAGACGATGAAAAGAAGGTAGACAACAAACAATAAAAATAAGGTATACAACAGACAATGAAAAGAAGGTAGACAACAAACAATGAAAATAAGGTATACAACAGACGATGAAAAGAAGGTAGACAACAGACAATGAAAATAAGGTATACAACAGACAATGAAAATAAGGTATACAACAGACAATGAAAAGAAAGTAGACAACAAACAATGAAAATACGGTATACAACAGACAATTAAAAGAAGGTAGACAACAAACAATGAAAAGAAGGTAGACAACAGACAATGAAAAGAAGATAGACAACAGACAATGAAAATAAGGTATACAACAGACAATGAAAAGAAGGTATACAACAGACAGAAAGAAAAAAGGTAGAAATAGACTGAATGAAAACAAAGTAGACAACAGACAGAGTGAAAGGAAAGGACACAAGAGGAGGAATGAAGGGATTAGAGAAAACAAACAGAATGAATGAAATAAAAAAAACAGACATACTGTAGTGAAGAGATACTGCAGAAAGAATGAAGAAGACGGATAACACAGACATAATAAAAAAAGCGAAACAACAGAAATAAGGAAGGAATTGGATAGAATAAAAGGAAGGAGAAAAACTTACAAAATAGAAAGACACAAGAAAGACGGAATTAAGGGAAGGAAGATAAAAGAGAGAGAATGAAATGAAGGATAATAATCGACTAAATAAAAGGAGAGAGGAAGCAGACAGAATAAATGGAACGAGGCAACAGACAGACAGAACAGAAAGAAGATCACTGACAGAATAAAAAGGAGACAACGGAAAGAATGAATGAATTTTTTTGCTTTTATTAAAAATTCAGTATCTTTTTTGGCAACCACCAGCAAGGACACAGACAGGGAAAAGCCCCCCTCCCTCCCACCAACTAGAATAAACAAAAAAAATATCTACAAATTTCGCTCAGGTTCCTGAAGAAACCCCACTTGAAATTCACGTCTGTCATCTGCACTCTTATAGAATTCGAAGGGTTGTCCTGAACCTTGCCATGGAGTCAGTATGGGTGAGAACAAAACGCAAGTCCATTCACTCAGTCTAGGCAGACAGCCTGGTTCCTTCGTCAGCGTCCTCAATCCTCCTAGCCCCTACAGATCCAGGAATCTGGCAGAAGATAATCTCGAAAATCTCTCAACACGCAGCAGCTATGACAAAACGGATAACGCAAACTAGGTGGTGTGGATATTTCAATGCTTCGAGGGCAGTTAGCGCGGACTGTGAGTCGCTATGAATTACAAATAGGTCTCCGAGCAGGGCATGGCAGGCCCTTTCCCGTAGCGTGCGGAACATGGCAACCAAACGGGGGAGATAGCATGAAAACCCAAGTTCTTCACCCCTTCGGATTTGGTGCCATTCGACTACATTTGTATGGCTACAGTGTGACAGTATATGTGCTCCTAGAAAAACGATTCTACTACATATTCCCAGTGCTCTATAATCTTTGGGAGCAGAGGCGTAGTGAACAAGGTCTGCTAACCAAAAAGTCGCATGCCCTCACTTATTCTGATTTATGATCTTACGACCTTCAAAACTTTCAATAATTCCCGCAGTAACCTTTGGAGGACGTGGCAATTCTATCATTTGAAAGAAAATATAAACACCATAAGGGTTTCAAATTTCGTTAGAATCGGCCGAATAGTTATGATGTTATTGCCAAAACAAAATAATTCCCAGGCCAACTTTGGGAGAACTTTGACAATTATAATATATGAAAAAAAAGAAGGTAAAACAATATAAGATTTTCAAAGTTCGTTAGAATCAGCCGAATAGTTAGGATGTTATTGCCCCCCAAAATAATTCCGAGGTTGCTTTTTAATAGAATTTAAAGATGTGGTTGATATTTTTAATGTCACTTCATAAATTCAATCCTTTCCATCTTGAGCATCAGCTATTTGTTCTTTTTTTCTTCAGGGGAGAAAATTATTTCACGTGATGGCATTGGAACATTGGCCTACTTATAGTAAGCAACTCTTCCTTCTTCACCTTCTTGTTGCTTTTACTTATTGACTTGTCTATTTTACTCAAGTTAATCTCGAAAGCAAACCTGATGTGGTCCAAAAGAAGTAATCCTTTCTCTCTGACCTTTAGTAAAAACAAGTTCCGTCACAGAGATCTTCATCTCCATAGGAAATGTAAATTAATTTGAATTTCGTTTTTGCAACCACGGCAGCCAAATTCAGGGCAAAAAACAATTTTACACTTGCGCCGGAGGATATCAACAGGTTGTCGTAGTTTTGTAATGAAAGTGTCTTAGGCGTGTAGCTCTCCTCTCCCAGGGGATATGTTTTTGGCCTGTCCAAGTTCTTTTGAATCTGTTTAAGATTGTGACTCTTGAATTTATAACGGGGGCTAGAAAGGTACTGTTTGTTCCCTCGTTCACACTTTTCAAGCACTTTAGGGTACATATCCTTTGCAAGATTGGCTGCTGGGTAGTTTCTCACATCCACATTTCAGAACGTCAACCAGAGTTTAGAATTAAGATGGCAACAACTCTGATATTTTCAATTTTGGTGTTCAAATGTGTGAATGTCGCTAGTCTTGTCCTAATTTTAAAAGCAATTGTAAGTCAAATCCCACTGGTAGGATGGTAGTAGTGAAGGCCACCTAATCTTCAACATACTGATGAATATGTTTCAAACGGTGAATAAGAAAAAAAAGTGAAATAGATATAATTATTAATATAATAATAGTCATTTAATTCCACAAGATGACAAAAATAAGTCAAAGCTTTTAAGTAGCTAACGAAGTAGAACTAAAATTATATTAAAATAATAAAAACAACTTTAGAATACATAGGTAGGGCTGCAAATTTTGAGCCCCCCTCATTCATGTAATTAGAACGTTGAAAAGATTGACACACATTAATAGCACAGTATTCTATAGTATAGCATAATATGCCATAGCAGATTAGAGCATAGTATATTATAGAATATTATTGCATATCATAGTAGAGCATAGCACAACATTGCATAATATAGCACATCATGATATAGCATAACATAAATATTTAGTATAACATAGTATAGCACAGAATAGTATATCATAGCATAGTCTAGCCTAGCCTAAAATAGCATAGTATAGACACATACTCTAGTATAGCATAGAAGAGAATAGCCTAGCATAGCGTAGTATTGTCTAGCATAGCATAGCCTAGTATAGCCTTGAATAGCCTAGCCTAAACTTGCCTAGTATAACATTGCGTATAATAGCCAAGCATAGCATAGCCTACCTTGTTTTAGCCTAGTATAGCCAATCCTAGCCAAACATAGGATAGCTTAGCCTAAAATAGAATAGCCTAGCTGTGCCAGGCCTAACCTAGCCTAGCTTAGTATAATCTAGCTAGCCTAGTATAACTTAGCATAGTATAGCCTAATTTATCTTACTTTATCCTAGTATAATAGCCTAGCCTATCGTATCCTAGTATAGCCTAGCATAGTAGACCCTAGTCTAACCTAGCATATTATAGTATAGCCTAGCCTAGTATAGCCTTGCCTAGCGTAGCATTGCTAGTATAGCCTAGCTTACTATAGTCTAGCCTAGCCTAACCAGGTATAATTTAGAATTGCAGACCAGTGCCTAGCCTAACGTCGCTAGAGTAGCCTAGTCTAGTATAGCTAAGCTAGAATAGGCTACTATAGCCTAGCCGATATATCCTTGCATACTATAACCTAGCCTAGCCTAGCATACTATAGGCTAGCTTGGTATAACCAAACCTAGCATAACCACACCTACCATAATATAGCCAAGCGTATCATATTATAGCCTAGCCTAGTATATCCTAGACTAGTATAGCATACCATAACCTACACTAGAATAATCTTGCATAGCTTAGCCTATTATAACCTTGGTTAGCTAGCCTATCATAGCCTAACATAGTATTACCTAGCATAGTCTAACATAGCCTAGCAGAGCATAGCCCTCTCTAGCTTATTATACTTTAGCCTACCCTAGCATAGCATAGTATAGCCCTGTCTAGCCTAGCCTAGCTTAGCCTAGCATAGTATAACCTAGCCTAGCATTAACTATCATAGACAAGTATAGCCTATACTATCCGATTATACCCTAGTCAAGCATAGCTTAGAATTTTCTAACCTAACATACTATATGCTATCCTAGCATATCATTTTATTGCCTAAATTAGCATAGTATATCTTATCATTGTACATTATATCTTAGCATAGCTTAGCATAGTTTAGCCTAGCCTATAATATCCTAGCATATTATAGCCTATTCTAGGCTTGCCTAGCAGAGTATAACATATTATAGCCTAGTCTAGTCTAGCAGAGTATCGGCCGAATACATAGTTATGATATTATTGCCAAACCAAAATAATTCATGGGCTAACCTTGTGAAGACTTTGGCATTCATATCATTCGAGAGAGAATGTAAAACAACATAAGGGTTTCAAATTTTGTTAGAATCAGCCGAATAGTTACAATGTTATTACAAAAACAACAAAACGGAGACCGACCGACATAGTGAGGTGTAGAGTCGCTCGCGACTAGACTCGCACGCGAGTAAAAACGTCCAGAGGTGGTCTCTTCCAAGGTGATATCCTAAAACCAAGAGGCTTAGGGTGTAATTATGGCGTAGTACGGTGCGGGTGAAATGAGAGCTGTTAGTGACTAACTGGAAGAGTGTGAGTAAGTAGCCTTCTTTCCGCCGACCCCTTGGGAGTATCGAGAACGGACCTGCAAGCATGGCCACCTGCCGAGGTTGCGAGGGGCCCGTCGGTCCATAGAGCTCTCTGGAAAGTAGTAAATCACCCAACCTTCAGTATTCTTATTCTTCATATTTGGGGAACGTTGTGGTATGTACCTTCTTTTCTACCCCCTCTCTCGGGGCCCCGAGGCCGGACGGAACTTCCTGGGCCAATTATCTCTCGAGCAGGACCCGGCAGCTTAGGGAGCAAAGCCGGAAGGAGGAGATCCTCTCAGCCCTTTTAATTCCTCTGGATCAGAGTTAGACTCTGGTTTGACGCTTGGCATCGTTGGGGTCCCCGCTCGCCTTAGAATTCATCTACTTTTTGCCACTCTCGCTCGAGGATCCCACCCGGGATCTCTATAACTCGCGGCATTATCCTGACCTGAAGGTCTGAGGGGGCCTCGCACAGGCCTTCAATAGGAAGATTTGGCTACCCAGGATTCCGGCTTCCAATCTTTGGATGTAATAATGCTTGCAGAGCCCAATGGGGACTGCCGTTCATGGTCTCTCTCAGGGTATCTCTGACAAAGACCTGCCCCTGCCTTACTAGAGTACCAGATCCTACCTGGTTACTTAGCTTTTTAGGAGGACTGTGGAAAACCTGAGGGGGAGGGCGCCATTAACTCGGATTGGTAGTCGCTGGGAGGTGACTTGTTAGCATGGAGTAAAGGGGAGGATTCTTCTTTCAACCGTTTCGGAGATTCGTAATCTCTCCTCTCCGTCACTAATTGAGGTCAGTGAGAGACGAGACCCTCTATCCATCAGAGGGGTGTCCCCCCCTCCTTCAGTAAAAAGGGTTGGGCGAGGGAAAGCTTAGAAGCGATGTTCCGTCTGAGCGCATTAATTAATTTGATTCCACTGTGGCTATGCCATGATATGAGTAAAGAACAAATACCTAAACGATACTATGGCTTCCAATACATTGGGATTATAGAAAGATCACCATAGGATTAGAAACATCGAGAATAGGATCATTTACACATACCAGGGTAAGTGCGAGCTTTAATAAACCAAATAAATTCACCCTGGTACTTGATACCATACAGAGGGGAACTAGAGGAACCACCTTATGTGTTTTAGGCCCTCGTCGCGCGTAGAGACCTCAAAATATAACCCGTCACTAGTTTCAAATACTATGATGGAATTGCAACCAGTTACCAGAACCGCTCAAAATAGGTAAAGAGAAAGATGGGAAGAATAAAAATAGGGAAGATCGCAAAGAGGAATAGGGATGATCCTATTACCGTACTTCGGGTGTCCTGAAACCTAGGACACGGGAAAGCTTTTCTTACGTATGCTGGGGTCGGGAGGGTACGTAGTTATTCGAAATGCCACGGGTAGTGGCACTTTTGTGTGGGGTACGTCCTTGTGCGGAGAGAGAATGAAAGGAAGGGAGAAGAGGGTAGAATGAAACGAAGGGAGATAATGCAGAATGAAGGGAAGGGAGAAAAAATACGGAATGAAGGGAAGGGAAAACAGACGGAATGAAGGATACTGATAACAGACAAAATGAAACCAAGGGAGATAAAGATAGAATGAATGGAAAGGAGAAAAGACAGAATAACTAGAAGGGAGAACATACAGAAAGAATGGACGGGAGAATAGACATAATGAATGGAAGGTAGAACAGACAGAATTAATGGGATGGAGAATACACAGAATGAATGGAAGGGAGAATAGACAGAATCAAGGGAAGGGATAATAGACAGAATGAATGGAAGGAGGAATAGACAGAATGAATGGAAGGGATAATAGACAGAATGAATGGAAGTGGGAATGGACAGAATGAATGGAATGTAGAACAGACAAAATTAATAGAAAGGAGAATAGACACAATGAATGGAGGGGAAAACATATGGAATGAATTGAAGGGAGAACATACAGAATGAATGGAAGAAAGAACAGACAGAGTGAATGGAAGGGATAATAGAAAGAGTGAATGGAAGGGAGAATAGACATAATGATTGGAGGGTAGAACAGACAGAATGAATGGAAGGGAGAATAGACACAATGAAGGAAGGGAGAACATATTGAATGAATTGAAGCGAGAACATACAGAATAAATGGAAGAAAGAACAGACAGAATGAACAGAAGGGATAATAGAGAGAACGAATGGAAGGTAGAACAGAGAGAAAGAATGGAAGGGAGAATAGACAGAATGAATGAAAGCGAGAATAGACAGAATGAATGGAAGAGGGGATAGACAGAATGAATGGAATGTGGAACAGACAAAATGAATGGAAAGGAGAACATATAGAATGACTGGAAAGGAGAATATACAAGGAGAATGGAAGGGATAATAGATAGAGTGGATGGAACGGAAAATAGACAGAATTAATGGAAAGGATAATAGAAAGAGTGGATGGAATGGAGAATAGACATAATTAATGGCGGGATAAAAGGTATAATGAATGGAAGGGAGAACATATAGAATGAATGGAAGGGAGAAGAGACATAATGAATAGAATGGAGAACAGACAGAATAAATGGAAGGAACACCAGCCGGAATTAATGGTGGGGAGAAGACACATAATGAATGGAAGGAAGAAAAGACAGAATGAATGGAAGGGAGAATAGACATAATTAATGGACGGGAGAACATACATAATGAATAGAGGGAGAATAGAATGATTTGAAGGGAGAATAGACAGAATGAATGGAATGTAGAACAGACATAATGAATGGAAGAGAGAACAGATATAATGAGTTGGAGGGAGAACATACAGAATGAATGGAAAGGAGAATATACAGAATAAATGGAAGGAAGAACATACAGAATGAATGGAAGGAAGAATATACAGAATAAATGGAAGGAAGAACATACAGAATGAATGGAAGGAAGAATATACAGAATAAATGGAAGGGAGAAGAGACATAATGAATGGAATTTAGAGCAGATAAAATGAATTATAAAAGGGAGAACAGAGATAATGAATGGAAGGGAGAATAGACAGAAAGAATGGAAGGGAGAATAGGCAGAATAAATGGCAGGGAAAATATATATTTATAATAAATGGAAGGGAGAACAGATAGAATGAATGGAAGGTAAAACATACAGAATTAATGGAATCGAGAACAGATAAAATGAATGAAAGGGAGAAGAGAGAAAATGAATGGCTTGGATAATAGACAGAATAAATGGCAGGAAAAATAAATATAATGAATTGAAGGTAGAACAGGCATAATGAATGGAAGGGAGAACAGATATAATGAATCGAAGAGAAAACAGACAGAATGATTGAAAGGGAGAAGAGATAGAATGAATGGAAGAGATAACAGATAGACTGAATGGAAGGAGTAACAGATAGAAAGAAGGAAAGGGAGTACAAACAGAATAAATGGAAAGGAGAATTCACAGAAAGATTAGAAAGGAGAATAGACAAGATAAAGGGAAGGGAGAATAGACATAATGAATAGAATATTTGACATAGATAATGCATGGAAGGGAAATAGACAGAATTAATGGAAGATAGAACAGACAGAATGAATGGAAGGGAGAAAATATATAATTAAAAGAAGGGAGAAAATATATAATTAATATCAGGGAGAATAGACAGAATGAATGGAAGGTAGAACAGACATAATTAATGGAAGGAAAAAGAGACAGAATGATTGGAAGCGAGAACAGACAGAATGATTAGAAGGTAGAATATACCTAATTAATGGAAGGAAGAACAGACATAATGAATGGAAAGGAGAATAGACAGAATGAATGGAAGGTAGAACGGACACAATGAATGGAAGGAAGAATAGACACAATGATTGGAAACGAGAACAGACAAAATGAATAGAAGGTAGAATAGACATAATGGATGGAAGGTAGAACAGACATAGTGAATGGAAGGGAGAACATATAGAATTAATGGAAGGGAGAACAGACAAAATGAATTGAAGGAGAATATACAGACAGGCGAAACAGGAAGAACTCAGTGATGACAATGAAGGTGATAGCTAACCTGTTAAAGAGAAAACCCGAGGTTCGAAGTACTAAATTGAACCCCCTGGGTTGTGGTAACACGTGGTACTACGATTCCTCCACCCCTGCAACGAATACCGTCTCCTGGTCCCGCCTTGCATATCCATGAATGTCACCCTGATCTTTATGTTAGTTACCTTTTTCTTCCGAAGAAATTCGCACAAATGAAAAAGCCCGGTGGGTTTAAAAACTAAACCCCCTTAGGGATGGGGTGGGAGGGGTTGTCATAAGGGATGAAGATCACTAACAATCACAACCAAATCATAGAGATCTCAAATACTTCAGAACCCTTGATTAAGAACGGAGTTCTTACTCACGGAGACACGCTCCTAGATACGAACAAACAGGAGGGTGAAGAATATTTCTAGTTATCACTGTATATCTGCCCAACTCTACCCTCACTTTCCTTGTGGGTTCGAACAATGAACCCTTGAAGTGTTTACAAAAAGTTAGGAATTACGGCCAAAACAATGAACCTTCGAAAAGTGTTTATAAAGAGTTGGGAATTAAGCCCAGAACAATGAACCCTCGAAGTGTTTACAAAGAACTGGAAATTACGCCCAGAACAATGAATCCTTGGAGTGTTTACAAAGAGCGGGAAATTACGCCCAGAACAATGAATCCTTGAAGTGTTTACAAAAAGTTGGGAATTACGCCGAGAAAAATGAACCCTTAAAGTGTTTACAAAGAGCTGAGAAATACACCCAGAACAATGAACCCTTAAAATGTTTACAAAGAGCTGGGAATTACGCCCAGAACATTGAACCCTTGAAGTGTTTATAAAGAACTGGGAATTACGCCTAGAACGATGAACCCTTGAAGTGTTTATAAAGAGCTTGGAATTACGCCCAAAACAATGAATCCTTGAAGTGCTTACAAAAAGCCGGGTGTCATGGTATGACATTATATTACATCAATACCATATTATATCTATGGTGAAGGGACCGATAACTTAGAAGTGAACCGACGAAGGGACGGAACACCACTAATTTAGATGGGCTGAGTAGCGTGAGAGAGTGCAACGAGGTCAAGTAAATTATGGACAATGGCAAGGCTCAAGGTTATTTAAAGAGGCATGTACAAAAATATAATTTTATTTACACAAAAATAACGAGAGAATTGATGGGTAAAATTATCTCATAGAATTAACGGACAAAATCACATCAGTAAACGAAGGGGCGAATTGTAGTTATAAAACAGACTATGAAGTTAGAACTTAAGTTATTACAGGAAGAGACTATTCAAATGGGGGAAGGGCGGAATTAACTCAATTGGGTTACTGAAGTAGGGAGAGGGGTTGGCTTACGGATGTCTTCTGCACGTGAGGTGAGGCCGCTCGGAACTTCTGAGCGGGAACTTGAAGTGATGACGGTTCTTCAAGAACAAGGGGGGGAGTAACTTCCGGTTTAGGGGAGAGTATTTCGGTCACCCGAAATAAGGGGCGAACGAAGGAGGGCTACGACAGGAGTTGATGAGAGAAGTCTGGAAAATCACTCGGTGGCGATCGTTAAGTGGAATTACCTCACTAGCTAGGGCTAATTCCAAATACACAAAATAGTTCAGCTGTCACTTTGCTTTGTTGTTAGCACCTGACTTGGAACTATGGGGAATCTTCTGGGGTCCGGCGAGACTTCTCAACTCTGTGTCTCTTCATGGGAATCGAGCGCTATTTATGTCCGAGGGTCTCCTCGGGGTTGGGGGGCGGTAAGTGGGAAACAGCTCTACTCTCGAATGGCCTCGAATCTTCTTGCAGAGGCTATTCTGCCCGTGTAAAAGTGAATCGTGGTGGACACGGTTAGAGGCTACCGCTTGTGGAAGGGGATGGTTAGGCTTACCAAGCTAGGCTTAACCGGGCCCTCTGCAGTGCATGGAAGTTCCGTTCTGCTCAAGAGTTTCCACGTGGGGTACCCTCACACTGGGAATTACGCTCATAACAATGAACCCTCGAAGTGTTTATTAAGAGCTGAGAATTACGCCCAGAACAATGAAACCTTGAAGTGTTTACAAAGAGCTGAAAACTACGCCCAGAACATTGAAACCTCGAAGTGTTTATAAAGAGCTAGGAATTAAGCCCTGAACAATGAACCCTTGAAGAGTTAATAAAGAGCTGGGAATTACGCCCAAAACAATGAACCCTTGAAGTGTTTACAAAGAGCTGGGAATTATGCGCAGAACATTGAACCTTTGAAGTGTTTATAAAGAACTGGAAATTACGCCCAGAACAATGAATCCTTGAAGTGTTTACAAAGAGCTGGGAATCACGTCCTGAACAATGAACCCTTGAAGAGTTTATAAAGAGATGGGAATTTGGCCCAGAACAATGAAGCCTTGACGTGCTTACAAAGAGCTGGGAATTGCGCCCAGAACAATGAATCCTTGAAGTGTTTACAAAGAGCTGGGAATTACGCCCTGAATAATGAACCCTTGAAATGTTTACAAAGAGCTGGGAATTACGCTGAGAACATTTAACCCTCGAAGTGTTTATAAAGAGCTGGGAATTACGCCCAGAACAATGAATCCTTGAAGTGTTTACAAAGAGCTGGGAATTACCTCCGGAACAATGAACCCTTGAAGTGTTTACAAAGAGCTGGGAATTTTGCCCAGAACAATGAACCCTTGACGCGTTTACAAAGAGCTGGGAATTACGCCCAGAACAATGAACCCTTGAAGTGTTTACAAAGAGCTGGGAATTACGCCCAAAACAATGAGCCCTTTAAGTTTTTAGAAAGAGCTAGGATTACGCCCAGAACAATAAACCCTTGCAATGTTTACAAAGAGCTAGGAATCATTATTATTATTATTACACAAGATGAGATAGGTAGAACGGAAAGAGAACAAGCACTATAGATTGCAATTAGCAATCCCCGCACACATGCAACGTCGAAGAGGGAACGATGGTAAGAAGAAAAGGAAGTAGGATAGAAGAACAAACTGGGAAAAGATAGGTAAAGATAAACCTCAAGGCTTCCAGTCATCTATGGATTCAGTTAAATTAAATTGAGTAATAAAATTAAATAAAAAATGTGAAAAACAGTATATAGAAACATTTAAACAAAACAAGATATACTGTATATATAATATTCAAACAAGAAAAAAAACAACAAATAACAGGATAATGGCTCATGATGAACACAAGATCCTATTAGCTTTCTTTTTGAAGGCATCTACACTATTCGATGCACAAGTCTCTTCGTCCAAGGAATTCCAAAGATGAACAACACTTGGCAGAAACTAAGGATGCACCGATTAATCGGCCTTATCGGCTACTTTACCGATTAATCGGCCTTATCGGCCACTTTACCGATTAATCGGTAATCGGCTTTTTGGCCGATTAATCGGCCGATTAATTACTTGTCCCTTTCCTATTCAATTTGAACTATTTCATCACTGCCAAGTGAATCATCAGATAGCTTTGACACAGTAATACAGTACCACCAATTTAACTTGTTAGTTGTTAAGTGTCTGGCTGCTATTAGGGTTTTTTGCCTTTTTTACTTTATTAAATGAAATCGTTTTACATTTTTGACCTTTGAAGTGAATGTAACTAACAACAACTAGCATCTAAGAAGATACAGAAAAGTTTAACAATAACTAGCAACTAAGAAAATTTTGAAATGTATGTAATTATGTAACTAATCATCAGTATTTAAAGTTGAATTTTCTCAAGTTGTAATGTAGAAACATTAGTGTTTCACCATTTTCAGGACACAGCCTATTCCTCGTAAGTTCATACATATTACCACCTGTACTAAAGAGCCTTTCACTCTCCACGGATGAAGGTGGTGCACTTAAATATTTTAAAGCCAGTTTGCTCAACAGCGGTAAGGTCTTCTGTCTCTTTTTCCACCACTGAAATGGGTCATCACTTCTTCTCATTAGTGGTAAAGTTAAATATTGATTGAGTTCTTTTGTGCACTTAAAAATAATGGATTTATTCCTCTTGAGTTTAGGTTGTGCTTCATGCATTTTTGTTGTACTTGCAGCCTCTAGGTTTAACTCAGCCTCTAAGTCTAGATTTATTACTGTAGGCTTACTTGCGTTAGTTGCGTCTAATTCATTAAACAGGCTTGAAAGAGAAACAGTTTTAGTCACACTTTGAGGCTGAGCATCTTGATCCTCAGTAGAGCTTGAAGAAGTATATCCTACTTGATTATCATCAGTCGAATATGTCTTAGATTCTTTGTGCTCTACAATATCTAGAACCCATTTCCTAATAGGTTTTTCCATGTCACTCTTTTGAAATTTCATTTTGAATCTTGGATCTAGGAAAGTAGACAAGCATAGGGATTTTTCATTTAGATACGATGAAAATCTTGTTTCAATTGATTCATTCAATTGTTCAACAGTTGATGAAAGGATTCTACTGAAGTCAGAATTAGATTGGACAGATTTTGACAGAAATATCCTGAGAGCTAATATTGTAAGTATTATCATTGATATGGTTGATGTTCTGTCATTTGCTTCTTTTGTGATGTCTTCAAATGGACTTAGTACCTGGACAACTTTTTTAACAATTCCCCATTGGTAAGTTGTTAAGGTTGGAATCTTATTATCTACAGCATACATTACAAGGGCTTTTCGTTGTTCTAAATTCCTTTTCAGCATATAATATGTTGAATTCTAACGTGTGGTCACATCTTGAATCAAGTTATGTTTCTCTAGATTAACTGCTCCTGTCTTTCAGTTAATTTTCTAATTGGTAATGGAGAACGATTAAAGTGATAGACTATATTTCTGTTAGTTGTAATGATTGTCTTTACAGCCTGTTGGGAAAATATTGAGTCATTTATTGAGAGTTGCAATATGTGTATGAAACATGATTGTGACTCTAAACCACATTCCCTGACGCCAGCAACCATATTTGCACCAGAATCCCTCAGTACTAGAAAAACTTTGTTGGGTATATTATCCTCATCCAGAACATAGTGCAATTGTTCACTTATTCTTTCGCCTGTGTGTGCACCAGGGAATGGAACAACTCTAAGCACAGCTCTGCACTGTTCAAAGTCATTTGAAAGCCAATGACCCGTCAGACTCAGAAATGGAGCATTACTTGTAGTGGCTGTCCAAATGTCTGTAATCAAAGAAATGCTGCTCATTTCATCAAAAGAAGTTTTAATGTTTGTTTTTACTTTTGTAAATATATCTGGAATTATTTTTTCAGTGAAGTACTTTCTTGATGGAATTCTATAATTTGGACACAGTTTTGCAATAAGCCTATTGAATCCAATGTCAGATGTTAAAAATATGGTTGAATATTAACAGCTATCATTTCTCCTATCAAATAATGGATCTCTTGTTACCTGTGGTCATTAATATCCCAAATTTTCTTGTTTTTGAACATTGATTCTATAGTAGTTTGGGATTTCGCTGGAGGCTCGTAGTTGCTGCCACTTGTTCCTGCAGTGCCTGTCCTTGAACATTCATCATGTTTCCTTTTGAGCTTATCATGTTCAGCTTTTGCTTCTTCTGGATGAATTTTTTAAGATGGTTCATCAAATTACTCGTTGTAAAAGATTTCCTGATTTGCCACCTCTTGATATCTTGGCTCGACATAACTTACATACAGATTTATTTTGATCCTTAAGATTAACATCAAAATACTTCCAGCAATAACTGGTTGCCATAATGGTTGTTTTAAACTTGTAATTTAACTAATTTTTGACGTGTTGAAATTATAGTGATGTCTGAGCCTCTGAGGATAAACTAGTTAGTGAGTACATCAAATATCTATAGCTATAGAGATTATAGTCTGGACTCTGGAATGGACTCTGGCTCTTAACACCATAAAATATGCATCTGACAAATAAAAATAAATATAAGTAAAATTTATGACAACAAAAAAAAATCCCTAACATAACTAGTTAAGTAATAGCAGCCTATCTAATAATAGCATGCCTAGTGAAAAACAGCAAGTACGTGGCTACATGACGTGCGTAGTTAATCGGCCTAAATCAAAGGCCGATTAATCGGTAATTGGTAATCGGCCAATTTGCTTATCGGTGCATCCCTAGCTGAAAGCAACGCTGAAACTGGCTAGTACGGCATCTGATAGACTGAAAACAAAGAGGATGCCGAGCCAAAGCCTGACGAGTGATTCTCCTTGCTACGAAGCGATTTGACCTGGAAATATACAGCGAGTGATGCGGATTGGATAGTATCCTATAGAACAAGCACACATTGCTGATCTTCTGGTGATGTGCAAGGTTCCATTGGACATTACCGCCACAAAGAAAGCTGGCAGTATAAGACACTGGGGATTACGGCCAAAAACAATGAACCCTGGAAGTGTTTACAAAGAGATGGTAATTACGCCCAGAACAATGAACGCTTGAAGTGTTTAGAAAGAGCTGGGAATTACGCGCAGAACAATGAACCCTAGAAGTGTTTAAAAAAAGGTAGAAATTACGCACTGAACAATGAACCCTTGAAGTGTTTACAAAGAGCTGGGAATAACGCCGTGAACAATGAATCTTTGAAGAGTTTACAAAGAGCTGGGAATTTCGCCCAGAACAATGAACCATTGAAGTGTTTACAAAGAGCTGAGAATTAACGCCCTGAACAATGAACCCTTGAAGAGTTTACAAAGAGCTGGGAATTTCGCCCAGAACAATGAACCCTTGAAGTGTTTAAAAAAAGGTAGAAATTACGCACTGAACAATGAACCCTTGAAGAGTTAATAAAGAGCTGGGGATTACGCCCAGAACAATAAACCCTTTAAGAGTTTACAAAAAGCTGGGAATTACCCCCAAAACAGTGAACCCTTGAAGTGTTTACAAAGAGCTGGGAATTACGAGAAGAACAAGGAACCCTAGAAGTGTTTATAAAGAGCTATGAATTAGCCTAAAACAATGAACCCTTGAAGTGTTTACAAAGCTGGGAATTAGGCCCTGAACAATGAACCCTTGAAGAGTTTACAAAGAGCTGGAAATTTCGCCCAGAACAATGAACCCTTGAAGAGTTTACAAAGAGCTGGGAATTAAGCCCAGAACAATGAACCCTTGAAGTGTTTACACAGAGCTGAGAATTAACGCCCTGAACAATGAACCCTTGAAGAGTTTACAAAGAGCTGGGAATTTCGCCCAGAACAATGAACCATTGAAGTGTTTACAAAGAGCTATGAATTACGCCCTAAACAATGAACCCTTGAAGTGTTTACAAAGAGCTGAAAATTACGCCCTGAATAATGAACCCTTGAAGAGTTTACAAAGAGCTGGGAATTTCGCCCAGAACAATGAACCCTTAAAGAGTTTACAAAGAGCTGGGAATTACGCCCTGAACAATGAACCCTTGAAGTGTTTACAGAGAGCTGGAAATTACGTCCTGAACAATGAACCCTTTAAGAGTTTACAAAGAGCTGGAAATTTCGCCCAGAACAATGAAGCCCTGACGCGTTTACAAAGAGCTGGGAATTACTCCCAAAACAATTACCACTTTAAATTTTTATAAAGAGATGGGAATTTCGCCCCGAACAATGAACCCTTGAAGTGTTTATAAAGAGCTGCGAATTACGCCCAGAACAATAAATCCTTGAAGTGTTTACAAAGAGCTGGGGAATACGCGCATAACCATAAACCCTTGAATTGTTTACAAAGAGTTGGGAATTACGCCCAGAACAATGAACGCTTAAAAGTGTTTACAAAGAGCTAGGAATTACGCCCTGAACAATGAACCCTTGAAGAGTTTACAAAGAGCTGAGAATTACGCCCTAAACAATGAACCCTTGAAGAGTCTACAAAGAGCTGGGAATTGCGCCCTGAACAATGAACCCTTGAAAAGTTTACAAAGAGCTGGGAATTTCGCCCAGAAAAATGAACTATTGAAGTGTTTACAAAGAGCTGGGAATTACACCCAGAACAATGAGCCCTTAAAGTGTTTACAAAGAGCTGGGAATTACGCCCTGAACAATGAACCCTTGAAAAGTTAATAAAGAGCTGGGAATTACGCCCAGAACAATGAACGCTTGAGGTGTTTACAAAGAACTAGGAATTACGCCCTGAACAATGAACCCTTGAAGTGTTTACAAAGAGCTAGGAATTACGCCCTGAACAATGAACCCTTGGAGAGTTTACAAAGAGCTAGGAATTACGTCCTGAACAATGAACCCTTGAAGTGTTTACAAAGAACTGGGAATTACGTCCTGAACAATGAACCCTTGGAGAGTTTACAAAGAGCTAGGAATTACGCCCTGAACAAAGAACTATTGAAGTGTTTACAAAGAGCTGGGAATTACGCCTAGAAAAATGAACCCTTAAAGAGTTTACAAAGAGCTGGCAATTATGCACTGAACAATGAGCTCTTGAAGTGTTTACAAAAAGCTGGGAATTACGCCCTGAACAATGAACCCTTAAGGAGTTTACAAAGAGCTGGGAATTACGCCCTGAACAATAAACCCTTGAAGAGTTTACAAAGAGATGGGAATTTCGACTAGAAGAATACACAATAAACTCTTGAATTGTTTACAAAGAGTTAGGAATTTCGCCCAGAACAATGAACTCTTGAAGTGTTTACAAAGAGCTAGAAATTACGCCCTGAACAATGAACCCTTGAAGAGTCTAAAAAGAGCTGGGAATTGCGCCCTGAACAATAAACCCTTAAAGTGTTTACAAAGAGCTGGGAATTACGCCCAGAACAATGAACGCTTGAAAAGTTAATAAAGAACTGGGAATTACGCCCAGAACAATGAACGCTTGAAGTGTTTACAAAGAGCTAGGAATTACGCCCTGAACAATGAACCCTTGAAGTGTTTACAAAGAGCTAGGAATTACGCCCTGAAGAATGAACCCTTGGAGAGTTTACAAAGAGCTAGGAATTACGCCCTGAACAATGAGATCTTGAAATGTTTACAAAGCGCTGGGAATTACGTCCTGAACAATGAACCCTTGAATAGTTTACAAAGAGCTAGGAGTTACGCCCTGAACAATGAACTATTGAAGTGTTTACAAAGAGCTGGGAATTACGCCTAGAACAATGAACCCTTAAAGAGTTTACAAAGAGCTGGCAATTATGCACTGAACAATGAACCCTTGAAGTGTTTACAAAAAGCTGGGAATTACGCCCTGAACAATGAACCCTTAAGGAGTTTACAAAGAGCTGGGAATTACGCCCTGAACAATAAACCCTTGAAGAGTTTACAAAGAGCTGGGAATTTCGACTAGAACAATGAACCATTGAAGTGTTTACAAAGAGCTGGGAATTACGCCCAGAACAATGAACTCTTGAAGTGTTTACAAAGAGCTGGGAATTACGAGAAGAACAATGAACCCTTGAAGAGTTTACAAAGAGCTGGGAATTACGCCCTGAACAATAAACCCTTGAAGAGTTTACAAAGAGCTGGGAATTTCGCCCAGAACAATGAACTATTGAAGTGTTTAAAAAAGAGCTAGGAATTACGCCCAGAACAATGAACCCTTGAATTGTTTACAAAGAGCTGGGAATTACGCCCAAAACAATTAACCCTTGAAATTTTTATAAAGAGCTGGGAATTTCGCCCGGAACAATGAACCCTTGAAGTGTTTATAAAGAGCTGCGAATTACGCCCAGAACAATCAATCCTTGAAGTGTTTACAAAGAGCGGGAAATTACGCCCAGAACAATGAATCCTTGAAGTGTTTACAAAAAGTTGGGAATTACGCCGAGAAGAATGAACCCTTAAAGTGTTTAAAAAGAGCTGAGAAATACACCCAGAACAATGAACCCTTAAAATGTTTACCTAGAGCTGGGAATTACGCCCTGAACAATGAACCCTTGAAGAGTTTACAAAGAGCTGAGAATTTCGCCCAGAACATTGAACCCTTGAAGAGTATACAAAGAGCTGGGAATTACGCCACTGAACAATGAACCCTTGAAGAGTTTACAAAGAGCTGGGAATTTCGCCCCGAACAATGAACATTTGAAGTGTTTACAAAGAGCTGGGAATTACGCCCAGAACAATGAACCCTTGAAGTGTTTACAAAGAGCTGGGAATTGCGCCCTGAACAATGAACCCTTGAAGAGTTTACAAAGAGCTGGGAATTTCGCCCAGAACAATGAACCCTTAAAGTGTTTACAAAGAAATAGAAATTACGCCCTGAACAATAAACCTTTCAAGAGCAAATAAAGAGCTGAGAATTACGCCCAGAACAATGAACCCTTGAAGTGTTTACAAAGAGCTGGGAATTACGAAAAGAACAATGAACCCTTGAAGTGTTTATAAAGAACTGGAAATTACGCCTAAAACAATGAATTCTTGAAGTGTTTACAAAGAGCTGGGAATTACGTCCTGAACAATGAACCCTTTAAGAGTTTACAAAGAGCTGGGAATTAGCCTACAACAATGAACCCTTGAAGTGTTTACAAAGAGTGGCAATTACGTCCAGAACAATGAACCTTTGAAGTGTTTACAAAGAGTGGCAATTACGTCCAGAACAATGAACCTTTGAAGTGTTTAAAAATTACGCCCACCGTATAAGGACAGCCGGCAACCGTATTCGTAAATTTAAGGGTTGTCAAAAAGCTCGTAGAAAACGAATCTTGCAAGAAAATGGAATACGATTGTAAATTCTACTTACACTGATTTAAGCACCGTCCTATGTGTTATTATTCACGTAAACATAAATTAATTTGCTTAATCATCAATGACATAGTAGTACTGTAACATTTAGACCTTGTTGTGATCCCATGGATTCCACTCAAGTTAAAGGAGAAACTTCAAATTTTTGGTCAAGTATGGTTAGCAAAAGTGAGATTTTTGCTGCATTAATAGAAGTTTATAGAGACAGTGACCTCCCCCCCAAATGCCTACTGGTTATAAATGGATAAATTGCTTTGCGGATGGAAAACAGAGAGATGAAGACATTTGCAGTGGTAGATCGTCAACCTTAGTAAAGAAAGACATCAATCGTATATTGGTACTGATTGAAGACGATCGTCGATTAAAAGTTGAAATGCTAGCAGGCAAATTGAACATATCGGTAGGTTCAGTTTATTCTATCTCAACCGACGTACTGAACCTCATTAAGGTTTCTGCTCGATGAGTGCCGAAGTTATTGCACGAAGTTCAGCTGGACAAGAGAGCTACTCTTTCACTGAGAATTTTGAACGATTGGGATGAAGATCTTGAGTATTTTTTTTAAAAGAAGTGTAATCTGAAGATGAGACTTGGAGTTACCAATACGATCCGACAGACAATGAGTCTTCTAAACAATGGTTACTAAGACGAGGAAGAGGAGCCATCAAAGAAAACCCTGAATGATCAGGAGGAAAGGTTCTGGTTACTGTTTTGGGGGATGCCGAAGGTGTAATATTTGTTGACTTTCTCGAAGGGCGAGGAACAATCAATGCTACATTATGAAAGTGTTTTGAGAAAACTTCTCAGGGGCATAGCGGAGAAACGCCCCGGAAAGCTTCACAGAAGGGTCCTCTTTCATTATTATAACCTTTCGCTCATTCCGCTTCTCTGATAAAGGCAACTGGCGAGAATTTCGTTGGGGGTTGATCTCATACACCCATACAGTCCTGAGTTATCTCCATTCGACTTTCTTTTGTTTCTAAACCTTAAAGAAAGCATTAAAGGCACTCGGTTTTTTCTTTTGATGATGTTAAGAAATGTTTTAACTTGGTTTGGTTTTCAGTTTTATAGAAATGGTTTAATTGGTTAGTACCATCGTTTGGAAAAGTGTCTTGGCCTTAATGGAGCTTATGTCGAAAATTTGAATGTATACTCACTTTTTTTTTCATTTTATACCATTTTTACACGAACTTTTTAAAGAGCCCTTCTTATTTAGATAACACACAGGAGGAGAGAGAGTGATTCTAAATGTTTTTCTCTGTTAACAAGTCTACTCAAAGCATTTGAAATTCGTATTTCTATTTGCCGGTAGGTAGATTAACTATATCCTTCACTCAAGCCATTTTTTTTGTAATCTTCTCCTCTTTTACTCTCAAATTAAACCACGAAATCAAGATTCTTTGGCAATAAAACTTGATTTATTGTCGAAAAAGATACGTGGCACTCAACAATGGACTCATAGACAACCATAACGGAAAGAACAATGCTATATGGAACAGGACAGACAGATTATGAAAGTGGCACTCATTATTGGAGTCATAGACAGTCAGTAGCGAAATAAAAAAAAGTAAAATACGACAGCGAAGATATGAAAGTGGCACTAATGACACTGTACCCAATAGGCACTGCGTTGGAAAAGAACAAAAAGGTGGGCGTAGATTAGACAAGATATGAAAGTGGCACTCATTATTGGAGTCATACACAGTCGGTAGCGAAATAAAAAAAAGTAAAATACGACAGCGAAGAGATTAAAGTGGCACTAATGACAAAGTACCCAATAGGCACTGCGTTGGGAAAGAACAAAAAGGTGGGCGTAGATTAGACAAGATATGAAAGTGGCACTCATTATTGGAGTCATAGACAGTCGATAGCAAAAGAAAATAAAGTAAAATACGACAGCGAAGAGATTAAAGTGGCACTAATGACACTGTACCCAATAGGCGCTGCGTTGGGAAAGAACAAAAAGGTGGGCGTAGATTAGACAAGATATGAAAGTATCACTCATTATTGGAGTCATAGACAGTCGGTAGAAAAATAAAAAAAGTAAACTACCACAGTGAAGAGATGAAAGTGGCACTAATGACAAAGTACCCAATAGGCACTGCGTTGGGAAAGAACAAAAAGGTGGGCGTAGATTAGACAAGATATGAAAGTGGCACTCATTATTGGAGTCATAGACAGTCGGTAGCGAAATAAAAAACATGAAAATACGACAGCGAAGAGATGAAAGTAGCACTAATAACACTGTACCCAATAGGCAATGCGTTGGGAAAGAACAAAAAGGTGGGCGTAGATTAGACAAGATATGAAAGTGGCACTTATTATTGAAGTCATAGACAGTCATTAGCGAAATAAAAAAAAAAGTTAAAAAAGACTGCAAAGGGATGAAAGTGGCACCAATGACACTGTACCCAATAGGCACTGCGTTGGGAAAGAACAAAAAGCTGGGCGTAGATTAGACAAGATATGAAAGTGGCACTCATTATTGGAGTCATAGAAAGTCGGTAGCGAAATAAAAAATAGCAAAATACGACTGCGAAGAGATGAAAGTGTCACTAATGACACTGTACATAATAGGCACTGCGTTGGGAATGAACAAAAAGGTGGGCATAGATTAGACAATATATGAAAGTGGCACTCATTATTGGAGTCATAGACAGTCAGTAGAGAAATAAAAAAAGTAAACTACGACAGCGAAGAGATGAAAGTGGCACTAATCATACTGTACCCAACAGGCACTCCGTTGGGAAAGAACAAAAAGGTTGGCGTAGATTAGACAAGATATGAAGGGCACTCATTATTGGAGTCATAGACAGTCGGTAGAGAAATTAAAAAAAGTAAACTACGACAGCGAAGAGATGAAAGTGGCACTAATTACACTGTACCCAATAGGCACTGCGTTGTGAAAGAACCAAAAGGTGGGCGTAGATTAGACAAGATATGAGAGTGGCACTTATTATTGGAGTCATAGACAGTCGGTAGAGAAATAAAAAATAGTAAACTACGACAGCGAAAAGATGAAAGTGGCACTAATGACACTGTACCCAAGGCACTGCGTTGGAAAAGAAAAAAAATGTGGGCATAGATTAGACAAGATATGAAAGTGGCACTCATTATTGGAGTCATAGACAGTCGGTAGAAAAATAAAAAAAAAGTTAACTATGACATCGAAAAGATGAAAGTGGCACTAATGATACTGAACCCAATAGGCACTGCGTTCGGAAAGAACAAAAGGTGGGCGTAGATTAGACAAGATATAAGAAGTGGCACTCATTATTGGAGTCATAGACAGTCGGTAGCGAAATAAAAAAAGTAAAATACGACAGCGAAGAGATAAAAGTGGCACTAATTACACTGTACCCAATAGGCACTGCTTTGGGAACGAACAAAAAAGGGGCGTAGATTAGACAAGATATGAAAGTGGCACTCATTATTGGAGTCATAGACAGTCGGTTGCGAAATAAAAAAAAGGAAAATATGACTGCGAAGAGATGAAAGTGGCACTAATGACACTGTACATAATAGGCACTGCGTTGGAAAAGAACAAAAAGGTGGGCGTAGATTAGACAAGATATAAGAGTGGCACTCATTATTGGAGTCATAGACAGTCAGTAGAGAAATAAAAAAAAAGTAAACTATGACATCGAAGAGATGAAAGTGGCACTAATCACACTGTACCCAATAGGCACTGCGTTGGGAAATTACAAAAAGGTGGGCGTAGATTAGACAACATATGAGAGTGGCACTCATTATTTGAGTCATAGACAGGCGGTAGAGAAATAGAAAAAAGTAAACTACGACAGCGAAAAGATGAAAGTGGCACTAATGACACTGTACCCAATAGGCACTGCGTTGGGAAAGAACAAAAAGGTGGGCGTAGATTAGAAAAGATATAAGAAGTGGCACTCATTATTGGAGTCATAGACAGTCGGTAGAGAAATAAAAAAAAAGTAAACTACGACAGCGAAGAGATGAAAGTAGCACTAATCACACTGTACGCAATAGGCACTGCGTTAGGAAAGAACAAAAAGGTGGGCATAGATTAGACAAGATATGAAATGCACTAATTATAGGAGTCATAGACAGTCGGTAGAGAAATAAAATAAGTAATCTACGAAAGCGAAGAGATGAAAATGGCACTGATCACACTGTACCCAATAGGCAAGCGTTGGGAAAGAACAAAAAGGTGGGCGTAAATTATACAAGATATGAGAGTGGCACTCATTATTGGAGTCACAGACAGTCGGTAGAGAAAAAAAAAAAGTAAACTACGACAGCGAATAAATGAAAGTGGCACTAATGACACTGAACCCAATAGGCACTGCTTAGGAAACAACAAAATGGTGGGCGTAGATTAGACAAGATATGCAAGTGGCACTTATTATTGGAGTCATAGACAGTTGGTAGCGAAATAAAAAAAAAGTAAAATACGACTGCGAGGAGATGAAAGTGGCACTAATGACACTGTACCCAATAGGCACTGAGTTGGGAAATAACAAAAAGGTGGGCGTAGATTAGACAAGATATGAGGGTAGCACTCAGTATTGGAGTCATAAAGAGTCAGTAGAGAAATAAAAAAAAGTAAACTACGACAGCGAAGAGATGAAAGTGGCACTGATCACACTGTACCTTATAGGCACTGCGTTGGAAAGGAACAAAAAGGTGGGCGTAGATTAGACAAGATATGTAAGAGGCACTCATTATTGGAGTCATAAAGAGTCGGTAGAGAAATAAAAAAAAAGTAAACTACGACAGCGAAGAAATGAAAGTGGCACTTATCACACTGTACCCAATAGGCACTGCGTTGTGAATGAACAATAAGGTGGGCGTAGATTAGACCAGATATGGAAGTGGCACTCATTACTGGAGTCATAGACAGTCGGTAGCGAAATAAAAAAAAGTAAAATACGACAGCGAAGTAATGAAAGTGGCACTAATGACACTGAACCCAATAGGCACTGCGTTGGGAAAGAACAAAAAGGTGGGCGTAGATTAGACAAGATATGAAAGTGGCACTCATTATTGGAGTCATATACAGTTCGTAGCGAAATACAAAAAAAGTAAAATACGACTGCGAAGAGATGAATGTGGCACTAATGACACTGTACCCAATAGGCATTGCGTTAGAAAAGAACAAAAAGGTGGGCGTAGATTAGACAAGATATAAAAGTGGCACTCATTATTGGAGTCATAAACAGTCGGTAGCAAAATAAAAATAAAAAGTAAAATACGACAGCGAAGAGATGAAAGTTGCACTATTACACTGTACCCAATAGGCACTGCGTTGGGAAAGAACAAAAGGGTAGCCGTAGATTAGACTACATATGAGAGTGGCACTCATTATTGGAGTCATAGACAGTCGGTAGCGCAATAAAACAAGTAAAATACGACAGCGAAGAGATAATAGTGGCACTAATTACACTGCACCCAATAGGCACTGTGTTGGGAAAGAACAAAAAGGTGGGCTTAGATTAGACAAGATATAAAAGTGGCACTTATTGTTGGAGTCATAGACAGTCGGTAGCGAAAAAAAAAGTAAACTACGACAGCGAAGAAATGAAAGTGGCACTAATCACACTGTACTCAATAGGCACTGCGTTGGGAAAGAACAAAAAGGTGGACGTAGATTAGACAAGATATGAAAGTGGCACTCATTATTAGAGTCATAGACAGTCGGTTGAGAAATAAAAAAGTAAACTACGACAGCGAAGAGATGAAAGTGGCACTAATCACACTGTACCCAATAGGCACTGCGTTGGGAAAGATAAAAAAGGTGGGCATAGATTAGACAAGATATGGAAGTGGCACTCATTATTGGAGTCATAGACAGTCGGTAGAGAAATTAAAAAAAGTAAACTACGACAGCGAAGAGATGAAAGTGGCACTAATGCACTGTACCCAAGGCACTGCTTTGGGAAAGAAAAAAAATGTGGGCATAGATTAGACAAGATATGAAAGTGGCACCCATTATTGGAGTCATAGACAGTCGGTAGAGAAATAAAAAAATGTAAACTACGACAACGAAGAGATGAAAGTGGCACTAATGACACTGTACCCAATAGGCACTGCTTTGGAAAAGAACAAAAAGGTGGGCATAGATTAGCCAAGATATAAAAGTGGCACTCATTGTTGGGGTCATAGACAGTCGGTATAAAAAATTAAAGTAAATTACGACGGCGAAGAGATGGAAGTGGCACTAATGACACTGTACCCCATAGACACTGCGTTGGAAAATAACAAAAAGGTGGGCGTAGATTAGCCAAGATATGAAAGTGGCACTCATTATTGGAGTCATAGACATTTGGTAGCGAATAAAAAAGTAAACTACGACAGCGAAGAGATAAAGGTGGCACTAATGACACTGTACACAATAGGCACTGCGTTTGAAAAGAACAAAAAGGTAGCCGTAGATTAGACAAGATATGAAAGTGGCACTCATTATTGGAGTCATACACAGTCAGTAGAGAAGTAAAAAAAAGTAAAATACAACAGCGAAAAGATGTAAGTGGAACTAATGACACTGAACCCAATAGGCACTGCGTTAGGAAACAACAAAAAGGTGGGCGTAGATTAGACAAGATATGAAATGCACTAATTATAGGGGTCATAGACAGTCGGTAGAGAAATAAAATCAGTAAACTACGAAAGCGAAGAGATAAAAGTGGCACTGATCACACTGTAGCCAATAGGCACTGCGTTGGGAAATAACAAAAAGGTGGGCGTAGATTAGACCAGATATGGAAGGGACCCTCATTATTGGAGTCATAAACAGTCGGTAGAGAAATAAAAAAAGTAAACTACGACAGCGAAGAGATGAAGTTGGCACTAATGACACTGTACCCAATAGGCACTGCGCTGGGAAAGAACAAAAAGGTGGGCGTAGATTAGACAATATATGAAAGTAGCACTCAATATTGGAGTCATAGACAGTCGGTAGCGAAATAAAAAAAAGTAAAATACGACAGCGAAGAGATGAAAGTTGCACTATTACACTGTACCCAATAGGCACTGCGTTGGGAAAGAACAAAAGGGTAGCCGTAGATTAGACTACATATGAGAGTGGCACTCATTATTGGAGTCATAGACAGTCGGTAGCGCAATAAAACAAGTAAAATACGACAGCGAAGAGATGAAAGTGGCACTAATTACACTGCACCCAATAGGCACTGTGTTGGGAAAGAACAAAAAGGTGGGCGTAGATTAGACAAGATATAAAAGTGGCACTCATTGTTGGAGTCATAGACAGTCGGTAGCGAAAAAAAAAGTAAACTACGACAGCGAAGAAATGAAAGTGGCACTAATCACACTGTACCCACTAGGCACTGCGTTGGGAAAGAACAAAAAGGTGGACGTAGATTAGACAAGATATGAAAGTGGCACTCATTATTAGAGTCATAGACAGTCGGTTGAGAAATAAAAAAGTAAACTACGACAGCGAAGAGATGAAAGTGGCACTAATCACACTGTACCCAATAGGCACTGCGTTGGGAAAGATAAAAAAGGTGGGCATAGATTAGACAATATATGAAAGTGGCACTCATTATTGGAGTCATAGACAGTCGGTAGAGAAATTAAAAAAAGTAAACTACGACAGCGAAAAAGATGAAAGTGGCACTAATGCACTGTACCCAAGGCACTTCTTTGGGAAAGAAAAAAAAATGTGGGCATAGATTAGACAAGATATGAAAGTGGCACCCATTATTGGAGTCATAGACAGTCGGTAGAGAAATAAAAAAATGTAAACTACGACAACGAAGAGATGAAAGTGGCACTAATGACACTGTACCCAATAGGCACTGCTTTGGAAAAGAACAAAAAGGTGGGCGTAGATTAGACAAGATATAAAAGTGGCACTCATTGTTGGGGTCATAGACAGTCGGTATAAAAAATTAAAGTAAAATACGACGGCGAAGAGATGGAAGTGGCACTAATGACACTGTACCCCATATACACTGCGTTGGGAAATAACAAAAAGGTGGGCGTAGATTAGCCAAGATATGAAAGTGGCACTCATTATTGGAGTTATAGACATTTGGTAGCGAAATAAAAAAAAGTAAAATACGACAGCGAAGAGATGAAAGTTGCACTATTACACTGTACCCAATAGGCACTGCGTTGGGAAAGAACAAAAGGGTAGCCGTAGATTAGACTACATATGAGAGTGGCACTCATTATTGGAGTCATAGACAGTCGGTAGCGCAATAAAACAAGTAAAATACGACAGCGAAGAGATGAAAGTGGCACTAATTACACTGCACCTAATAGGCACTGTGTTGGGAAAGAACAAAAAGGTGGGCGTAGATTAGACAAGATATAAAAGTGGCACTCATTGTTGGAGTCATAGACAGTCGGTAGCGAAAAAAAAGTAAACTACGACAGCGAAGAAATGAAAGTGGCACTAATCACACTGTACCCAATAGGCACTGCGTTGGGAAAGAACAAAAAGGTGGACGTAGATTAGACAAGATATGAAAGTGGCACTCATTATTAGAGTCATAGACAGTCGGTTGAGAAATAAAAAAGTAAACTACGACAGCGAAGAGATGAAAGTGGCTTTAATCACACTGTACCCAATAGGCACTGCGTTGGGAAAGATAAAAAAGGTGGGCATAGATTAGACAAGATATGGAAGTGGCACTCATTATTGGAGTCATAGACAGTCGGTAGAGAAATTAAAAAAAGTAAACTACGACTGCGAAAAAGATGAAAGTGGCACTAATGCACTGTACCCAAGGCACTTCTTTGGGAAAGAAAAAAAATGTGGGCATAGATTAGACAAGATATGAAAGTGGCACCCATTATTGGAGTCATAGACAGTCGGTAGAGAAATAAAAAAATGTAAACTACGACAACGAAGAGATGAAAGTGGCACTAATGACACTGTACCCAATAGGCACTGCTTTGGAAAAGAACAAAAAGGTGGGCGTAGATTAGACAAGATATAAAAGTGGCACTCATTGTTGGGGTCATAGACAGTCGGTATAAAAAATTAAAGTAAAATACGACGGCGAAGAGATGGAAGTGGCACTAATGACACTGTACCCCATATACACTGCGTTGGGAAATAACAAAAAGGTGGGCGTAGATTAGCCAAGATATGAAAGTGGCACCCATTATTGGAGTTATAGACATTTGGTAGCGAATAAAAAAAGTAAACTACGACAGCGAAGAGATAAAGGTGGCACTAATGACACTGTACACAATAGGCACTGCGTTTGAAAAGAACAAAAAGGTGGGCGTAGATTAGACAAGATATGAAAGTGGCACTCATTATTGGAGTCATAGACAGTCGGTAGAGAAGTAAAAAAAAGTAAAATACAACAGTGAAAAGATGTAAGTGGAACTAATGACACTGAACCCAATAGGCACTGCGTTAGGAAACAACAAAAAGGTGGGCGTAGATTAGACAAGATATGAAATGCACTAATTATAGGAGTCATAGACAGTCGGTAGAGAAATAAAATAAGTAAACTACGAAAGCGAAGAGATAAAAGTGGCACTGATCACACTGTACCCAATAGGCACTGCGCTGGGAAAGAAAAAAAAGGTGGGCGTAGATTAGACAATATATGAAAGTAGCACTCAATATTGGAGTCATAGACAGTCGGTAGCGAAATAAAAAAAAGTAAAATACGACAGCGAAGAGATGAAAGGGGCACTAATGGCACTGTACCCAATAGGCACTGCGTTGGGAAATAACAAAAAGGTGGGCGTAGATTAGACAAGATATGAAAGTGGCACTCATTATTGGAGTCACAATTTGGATGGAGCTCATCAAGTCATGAACACTGTCCACCAACAACGGCTTGAAACGTGACGTGCATCTTAACGTTGGAAGGAGCGTAAGAAAAAGAGGGGCAAGTTTAGCGTATAACAGTAGGCAGTTCATTCCCCACCCTAGAAGCAAATCGCGTGAAAGCGAAAAGACATTCCCCCATGAAGCACAGACAACTATAAGAACCAAAAGGTAAGGAGGCAGTTCCAGAACGCATGGTTCTCAGGGGTTAGGATACGCGTGAGATGGTCATGATTTGGATGTTATATGTAAGAACTAAAACCTCGAAGACGATTCTAGACCAAATACGCCACCAATTCGGTCCAGGAAGCGCTGGTATTGCGTGAGGGAAAGAACTTGACTGGGGAATAACGCAGTCTGCAAAGATTTAAACAAGTGTAAGGGTTCGAAGTGTGTTGGAAGCCTGTGATCGAAAGAGGAGAAACGTGTGACAAGAATCGGGGGAGGACGCGACGAAAGTGTGGAAGGCAATCTCGAAGTTTATGTAATCAGAGTGGGAGTGGATGCGGCTAAGATTATGAGAAGAGCGGATGCGGCTGGGATTAAAGAGAAAGCAAATTGGATGCGGCTGGGATTAAAGAGAAAGCAAAGTGGATGCGGCTAAGATTACGGGAAGAGCGGATGCGGCTGGGATTGAAGAGAAAACAAAGTGGATGCGGCTAAGATTACGGGAAGAGCAGATGCGGCTGTGATTAAAGAGAAAGCAAATTGGATGCGGCTAAGATTACGGGAAGAGCGGATGCACCTACGATTAAAAAGAAAGCAAATTGGATGCGGCTGGGATTAAAGAGAAAGCAAAGTGGATGCGGCTAAGATTACGGGAAGAGCGGATGCGGCTGGGATTAAAGAGAAAGCAAATTGGATGCGGCTAAGATTACGGGAAGAGCGGATGCGGCTTGGATTAAAGAGAAAGCAAAGTGGATGCGGCTAGGATTACAGGAAGAGCGGATGTGGCTAAAATTAAAGAGAAAGCAAATTGGATGCGGCTAAGATTACGGGAAGAGCGGATGCGGCTGGGATTAAAGAGAAAGCAAATTGGATGCGGCTAAGATTACGGGAAGAGCAGATGCGCCTGGGATTAAAGAGAAAGCAAAGTGGATGCGGCTAAGATTACGAGAAGAGCGGATGCGGCTGGGATTAAAGAGAAAGCAAATTGGATGCTGCTAAGATTACGGGAAGAGCGGATGCGGCTGGGATTAAAAAGAAAGCAAATTGAATGCGGCTCAGATTACGGGAAGATCGGATGCGGCTTAGATTACGGGAAGAGCGGATGCGGCTGGGATTAAAGAGAAAGCAAAGTGAATGCGGCTAAGATTACGGGAAGAGCGGATGCGGCTGGGATTAAAGAGAAAGCAAATTGGATGCGGCTAAGATTACGGGAAGAGCGGATGCGGCTGGGATTAAAGGAGAAAGCAAATTGGATGCAGCTAAGATTACGGAAAGAGCGGATGCGGCTAGGATTAAAGAGAAAGCAAATTAGATGCGGCTAAGATTACGGGAAGAGCAAATGCGCCTGGGATTAAAGAGAAAGCAAAGTGGATGCGGCTAAGATGACGGGAAGAGCGGATGCGGCTGGGATTAAGGAGAAAGCAAATTGGATGCTGCTAAGATTACAGGAAGAGCAGATGCGGCTGGGATTAAAGAGAAAGCAAATTGGATGCGGCTAAGATTACGGGAAGAGCGGATGCGGCTGGGATTAAAGAGAAAGCAAATTGAATGCGGCTAAGATTACGGGAAGAGCGTATGCGGCTGGGATTAAAGAGAAAGCAAATTGGATGCGGCTAAGATTAAGGGAAGAGCGGATGCGGCTGGGATTAAAGAGAAAGCAAAGTTGAAGCGGCTAAGATTACGGGAAAAGCGGATTCGGCTGGGATTAAAGAGAAAGCAAATTGGATGCGGCTAAGTTTACGGGAAGAGCGGATGCTGCTATGATTAAAGAGAAAGCAAATTGGATGAGGCTAAGATTACGGGAAGAGCGGATGCGGCTGGGATTAAAGAGAAAGCAAATTATATGCGGCTAAGTTTACGGGAAGAGAGGATGCGGCTGGGATTAAAGAGAAAGCAAAGTGGACGCGGCTAAGATTACGGGAAGAGCGGATGCGGCTGGGATTAAATAGAAAGCAAAGTGGATGCGGCTAAGATTACGGGAAGAGTGGATGCGGCTGGGATTAAAGAGAAAGCAAAGTGGAGGCGGCTTAGATTACGGAAAGAGCGGATGCGGCTGGGATTGAAGAGAAAGCAAATTGGATGCGGCTAAGATTACGGGAAAAGCGGATTCGTCTGGGATTAAAGAGAAAGCAAATTGGATGCGGCTAAGTTTACGGGAAGAGCGGATGCTGCTATGATTAAAGAGAAAGCAAATTGGATGCGGCTAAGATTACGGGAAGAGCGGATGCGGCTGGGATTAAAGAGAAAGCAAATTGGATGCGGCTAAGATTACGGGAAGAGCAAATGCGGCTGGGATTAAAGAGAAATCAAATTGGATGCGGCTTAGATTACAGGAAGAGCGGATGCGGCTGGGATTAAAAAGAAAGCAAATTAGATGCTGCTAAGATTACGAGAAGGGCGGATGCGGCTGGGATTAAAGAGAAAGCAAATTGGATGCGGCTAAGATTAAGGGAAGAGCAGATGCGCCTGGGATTACAGAAAAGCAAAGTGGATGCGGCTAAGATTACGGGAAGAGCGGATGCGGCTGGGATTAAGGAGAAAGCAAAGTTGAAGCGGCTAAGATTACGGGAAAAGCGGATGCGGCTGGGATTAAAGAGAAAGCAAATTAGATGCGGCTTAGATTACGGGAAGAGCGGATGCGGCTGGGATTAAAGAGAAAGCAAAGTGGATGCGGCTAAGATTACGGGAAGAGCGGATGCGGCTGGGATTAAAGAGAAAGCAAAGTGGATGCGGCTAAGATTACGGGAAGAGCAGATGCGGCTGGGATTAAAGAGAAAGCAAATTGGATGCGGCTAAGATTACGGGAAGAGCGGATGCGGCTGGGATTAAAGAGAAAGCAAATTGGATGCGGCTAAGATCACGGGAAGAGCGGATGCGGCTGGGATTAAAGAGAAAGCAAATTGGATGCGGCTAAGATTACATGAAGAAAGGATGCGGCTGGGATTAAAGAGAAAGCAAAGTGGATGCGGCTAAGATTACGGGAAGAGCGGATGCGGCTGGGATTAAAGAGAAAGCAAAGTGAATGCGGCTAAGATTACGGGAAGAGCGGATGCGGCTGGGATTGAAGAGAAAGCAAATTGGATGCGGCTAAGATTACGGGAAGAGCGGATGCGGCTGGGATTAAAGAGAAAGCAAATTGGATGCGGCTAAGATTACGGAAAGAGCGGATGCGGCTAGGATTAAAGAGAAAGCAAATTGGATGCGGCTAAGATTACGGGAAGAGCAAATGCGCCTGGGATTAAAGAGAAAGCAAAGTGGATGCGGCTAAGATGACGGGAAGAGCGGATGCGGCTGGGATTAAGGAGAAAGCAAATTGGATGCTGCTAAGATTACAGGAAGAGCAGATGCGGCTGGGATTAAAGAGAAAGCAAATTGGATGCGGCTAAGATTACGGGAAGAGCGGATTCGGCTGGGATTAAAGAGAAAGCAAATTGAATGCGGCTAAGATTACGGGAAGAGCGTATGCGGCTGGGATTAAAGAGAAAGCAAATTGGATGCGGCGAAGATTAAGGGAAGAGCGGATGCGGCTGGGATTAAAGAGAAAGCAAAGTTGAAGCGGCTAAGATTACGGGAAAAGCGGATTCGTCTGGGATTAAAGAGAAAGCAAATTGGATGCGGCTAAGTTTACGGGAAGAGCGGATGCTGCTATAATTAAAGAGAAAGCAAATTGGATGAGGCTAAGATTACGGGAAGAGCGGATGCGGCTGGGATTAAAGAGAATGCAAATTGGATGCGGCTAAGATTACGGGAAGAGCGGATGCGGCTGGGATTATAGAGAAAGCAAAGTGGATGCGGCTAAGATTACGGGAAGAGCGGATGCGGCTTGGATTAAAGATAAAGCAAATTGGATGCGGCTAAGATTACGGGAAGAGCGGATGCGGCTGGGATTAAAGAGAAAGCAAATCGAATGCGCCTAAGATTACGGGAAGAGCGGATGGGGCTGGGATTAAAGAGAAAGCAAATTGGATGCGCCTATGATTACGGGAAGAGCGGATTCGGCTGGGATTAAAGAGAAACCAAAGTTGTTGCGGCTAAGATTACGGGAAGGGCGGATTCGGCTGGGATTAAAGATAAAGCGAATTGGATGCGGCTAAGATTACGGGAAGAGCGGATGCGGCTGGGATTAAAGAGAAAGCAAATTGGATGCGGCTAAGATTACGGGAAGAGCGGATGCGGCTGGGATTTAAGAGAAAGCAAATTGGATGCGGCTAAGATTACGGGAAGAGCGGATGCGGCTGGGATTGAAGAGAAAGCAAATTGGATGCGGCTAAGATTACGGGAAGAGCGGATGCGGCTGGGATTAAAGAGAATGCAAATTGGATGCGGCTAAGATTACGGGAAGAGCGGATGCGGCTGGGATTAAAGAGAAAGCAAAGTGGATGCGGCTAAGATTACGGGAAGAGCGTATGCGGCTGGGATTAAAGAGAAAGCAAATTGGATGCGGCTAAGATTACGGGAAGAGCGGATGTGGCTGGGATTAAAAAGAAAGCAAATTGGATGCGGCTTAGATTACGGGAAGATCGGATGCGGCTTAGATTACGGGAAGAGCGGATGCGGCTGGGATTAAAGAGAAAGCAAAGTGAATGCGGCTAAGATTACGGGAAGAGCGGATGTGGCTGGGATTAAAGAGAAAGCAAATTGGATGCGGCTAAGATTACGGGAAGAGCGGATGCGGCTGGGATTAAAGAGAAAGCAAATTGGATGCGGCTAAGATTACGGAAAGAGCGGATGTCGCTAGGATTAAAGAGAAAGCAAATTGGATGCGGCTAAGATTACGGGAAGAGCAAATACGCCTGGGATTAAAGAGAAAGCAAAGTGGATGCGGCTAAGATGACGGGAAGAGCGGATGCGGCTGGGATTAAGGAGAAAGCAAATTGGATGCTGCTAAGATTACAGGAAGAGCAGATGCGGCTGGGATTAAAGAGAAAGCAAATTGGATGCGGCTAAGATTACGGGAAGAGCGGATGCGGCTGGGATTAAAGAGAAAGCAAATTGAATGCGGCTAAGATTACGGGAAGAGCGTATGCGGCTGGGATTAAAGAGAAAGCAAATTGGATGCGGCTAAGATTAAGGGAAGAGCGGATGCGGCTGGGATTAAAGAGAAAGCAAAGTTGAAGCGGCTAAGATTACGGGAAAAGCGGATTCGGCTGGGATTAAAGAGAAAGTAAATTGGATGCGGCTAAGTTTACGGGAAGAGCGGATGCTGCTATGATTAAAGAGAAAGCAAATTGGATGAGGCTAAGATTACGGGAAGAGCGGATGCGGCTGGGATTAAAGAGAAAGCAAATTATATGCGGCTAAGATTACGGGAAGAGAGGATGCGGCTGGGATTAAAGCGAAAGCAAAGTGGAGGCGGCTAAGATTACCGGAAGAGCGGATGCGGCTGGGATTAAAGAGAAAGCAAAGTGGATGCGGCTAAGATTACGGGAAGAGTGGATGCGGCTGGGATTAAAGAGAAAGCAAAGTGGATGCGGCTTAGATTACGGAAAGAGCGGATGCGGCTGGGATTAAAGAGAAAGCAAAGTGGATGCGGCTTAGATTACGGAAAGAGCGGATGCGGCTGGGATTGAAGGAAAGCAAATTGGATGCGGCTAAGATTACGGGAAAAGCGGATTCGTCTGGGATTAGAGAAAGCAAATTGAATGCGGCTTTAGTTTACGGGAAGAGCGGATGCTGCTATGATTAAAGAGAAAGCAAATTGGATGCGGCTAAGATTACGGGAAGAGCGGATGCGGCTGGGATTAAAGAGAAAGCAAATTGGATGCGGCTAAGATTACGGGAAGATCGGATGCGGCTCAGATTACAGGAAGAGCGGATGCGGCTGGGATTAAAGAGAAAGCAAAGTGGATGCGGCTAAGATTACGGGAAGAGTGGATGCGGCTGGGATTAAAGAGAAAGCAAAGTGGATGCGGCTTAGATTACGGAAAGAGCGGATGCGGCTGGGATTGAAGAGAAAGCAAATTGGATGCGGCTAAGATTACGGGAAAAGCGGATTCGTCTGGGATTAAAGAGAAAGCAAATTGGATGCGGCTAAGTTTACGGGAAGAGCGGATGCTGCTATGATTAAAGAGAAAGCAAATTGGATGCGGCTAAGATTACGGGAAGAGCGGATGCGGCTGGGATTAAAGAGAAAGCAAATTGGATGCGGCTAAGATTACGGGAAGAGAGGATGCGGCTGGGATTAAAGAGAAAGCAAAGTGAACGCGGCTAAGATTACGGGAAGAGCTGATGCGGCTCGGATTAAAGAGAAAGCAAAGTGGATGCAGCTAAGATTACGGGAAGAGTGGATGCGGCTGGGATTAAAAAGAAAGCAAATTGGATGCGGCTAAGATTACGGGAAGAGAGGATGCGGCTGGAATTAAAGAGAAAGCAAATTGGATGCGGCTTGATTACGAGAAGAGCGGATGCGGCTGGGATTAAAAAGAAAGCAAATTGGATGCGGCTAAGATTACGGGAACAGCAAATGCGGCTGGGATTAAAGAGAAATCAAATTGGATGCGGCTTAGATTACAGGAAGAGCGGATGCGGCTGGGATTAAAAAGAAAGCAAATTGGATGCTGCTAAGATTACGGGAAGAGCGGATGCGGCTGGGATTAAAGAGAAAGCAAATTGGATGCGGCTAAGATTACGCGAAGAGCAGATGCGCCTGGGATTACAGAAAAGCAAAGTGGATGCGGCTAAGATTACGGGAAGAGCGGATGCAGCTGGGATTAAGGAGAAAGCAAATTGGATGCTGCTAAGATTACGGAAGAGCGGATGCGGCTGGGATTAAAGAGAAAGCAAATTGGATGCGGCTAAGATTACATGAAGAGAGGATGCGGCTGGGATTAAAGAGAAAGCAAAGTGGATCGGCTAAGATTACGGGAAGAGCGGATGCGGCTGGGATTAAAGAGAAAGCAAAGTGAATGCGGCTAAGATTACGGGAAGAGCGGATGCGGCTGGGATTAAAGAGAAAGCAAAGTGGATGCGGCTAAGATTACGGGAAGAGTGGATGCGGCTGGGATTAAAGAGAAAGCAAAGTGGATGCGGCTTAGATTACGGAAAGAGCGGATGCGGCTGGGATTGAAGAGAAAGCAAATTGGATGCGGCTAAGATTACGGGAAAAGCGGATTCGTCTGGGATTAAAGAGAAAGCAAATTGGATGCGGCTAAGTTTACGGGAAGAGCGGATGCTGCTATGATTAAAGAGAAATTAAATTGGATGCGGCTAAGATTACGGGAAGAGCGGATGCGGCTGGGATTAAAGAGAAAGCAAATTGGATGCGGCTAAGATTACGGGAAGAGAGGATGCGGCTGGGATTAAAGAGAAAGCAAAGTGAACGCGGCTAAGATTACGGGAAGAGCTGATGCAGCTCGGATTAAAGAGAAAGCAAAGTGGATGCAGCTAAGATTACGGGAAGAGTGGATGCGGCTGGGATTAAAAAGAAAGCAAATTGGATGCGGCTAAGATTACGGGAAGAGAGGATGCGGCTGGAATTAAAGAGAAAGCAAATTGGATGCGGCTTGATTACGAGAAGAGCGGATGCGGCTGGGATTAAAAAGAAAGCAAATTGGATGCGGCTAAGATTACGGGAACAGCAAATGCGGCTGGGATTAAAGAGAAATCAAATTGGATGCGGCTTAGATTACAGGAAGAGCGGATGCGGCTGGGATTAAAAAGAAAGCAAATTGGATGCTGCTAAGATTACGGGAAGAGCGGATGCGGCTGGGATTAAAGAGAAAGCAAATTGGATGCGGCTAAGATTACGCGAAGAGCAGATGCGCCTGGGATTACAGAAAAGCAAAGTGGATGCGGCTAAGATTACGGGAAGAGCGGATGCGGCTGGGATTAAGGAGAAAGCAAATTGGATGCTGCTAAGATTACGGAAGAGCGGATGCGGCTGGGATTAAAGAGAAAGCAAATTGGATGCGGCTAAGATTACATGAAGAGAGGATGCGGCTGGGATTAAAGAGAAAGCAAAGTGGATCGGCTAAGATTACGGGAAGAGCGGATGCGGCTAGAATTAAAGAGAAAGCAAAGTGAATGCGGCTAAGATTACGGGAAGAGCGGATGCGGCTGGGAATAAAGAGAAAGCAAATTGGATGCGGCTAAGATTACGGGAAGAGCGGATGCGGCTGGGATTAAAGAGAAAGCAAATTGGATGCGGCTAAGATTAAGGGAAGAGCGGATGCGGCTGATTTAAAGAGAAAGCAAAGTGGATGCGGCTTAGATTACGGAAAGAGCGGATGCGGCTGGGATTGAAGGAAAGCAAATTGGATGCGGCTAAGATTACGGGAAAAGCGGATTCGTCTGGGATTAGAGAAAGCAAATTGAATGCGGCTAAGTTTACGGGAAGAGCGGATGCTGCTATGATTAAAGAGAAAGCAAATTGGATGCGGCTAAGATTACGGGAAGAGCGGATGCGGCTGGGATTAAAGAGAAAGCAAATTGGATGCGGCTAAGATTACGGGAAGATCGGATGCGGCTCAGATTACGGGAAGAGCGGATGCGGCTGGGATTAAAGAGAAAGCAAAGTGGATGCGGCTAAGATTACGGGAAGAGTGGATGCGGCTGGGATTAAAGAGAAAGCAAAGTGGATGCGGCTTAGATTACGGAAAGAGCGGATGCGGCTGGGATTGAAGAGAAAGCAAATTGGATGCGGCTAAGATTAAGGGAAAAGCGGATTCGTCTGGGATTAAAGAGAAAGCAAATTGGATGCGGCTAAGTTTACGGGAAGAGCGGATGCTGCTATGATTAAAGAGAAAGCAAATTGGATGCGGCTAAGATTACGGGAAGAGCGGATGCGGCTGGGATTAAAGAGAAAGCAAATTGGATGCGGCTAAGATTACGGGAAGAGAGGATGCGGCTGAGATTAAAGAGAAAGCAAAGTGAACGCGGCTAAGATTACGGGAAGAGCTGATGCGGCTCGGATTAAAGAGAAAGCAAAGTGGATGCAGCTAGGATTACGGGAAGAGTGGATGCGGCTGGGATTAAAAAGAAAGCAAATTGGATGCGGCTAAGATTACGGGAAGAGAGGATGCGGCTGGAATTAAAGAGAAAGCAAATTGGATGCGGCTTGATTACGAGAAGAGCGGATGCGGCTGGGATTAAAAAGAAAGCAAATTGGATGCGGCTAAGATTACGGGAAGAGCAAATGCGGCGGGATTAAAGAGAAATCAAATTGGATGCGGCTTAGATTACAGGAAGAGCGGATGCGGCTGGGATTAAAAAGAAAGCAAATTGGATGCTGCTAAGATTACGGGAAGAGCGGATGCGGCTGGGATTAAAGAGAAAGCAAATTGGATGCGGCTAAGATTACGCGAAGAGCAGATGCGCCTGGGATTACAGAAGAGCAAAGTGGATGCGGCTAAGATTACGGGAAGAGCGGATGCGGCTGGGATTAAGGAGAAAGCAAATTGGATGCTGCTAAGATTACGGAAGAGCGGATGCGGCTGGGATTGAAGAGAAAGCAAA
Organism: Ceratothoa steindachneri; assembly: GCA_963969495.1. Classification (NCBI taxonomy): domain Eukaryota; kingdom Metazoa; phylum Arthropoda; class Malacostraca; order Isopoda; family Cymothoidae; genus Ceratothoa; species Ceratothoa steindachneri. The sequence goes on from OZ018338.1 coordinate 24,712,051, forward strand.
TTGGATGCGGCTAAGATTACATGAAGAGAGGATGCGGCTGGGATTAAAGAGAAAGCAAAGTGGATGCAGCGAAGATTACGGGAAGAGCGGATGCGGCTGGGATTAAAGAGAAAGCAAAGTGAATGCGGCTAAGATTACGGGAAGAGCGGATGCGGCTGGGAATAAAGAGAAAGCAAATTGGATGCGGCTAAGATTACGGGAAGAGCGGATGCGGCTGGGATTAAAGAGAAAGCAAATTGGATGCGGCTAAGATTAAGGGAAGAGCGGATGCGGCTGGGATTAAAGAGAAAGCAAAGTTGAAGCGGCTAAGATTACGGGAAAAGCGGATTCGGCTGGGATTAAAGAGAAAGCAAATTGGATGCGGCTAAGTTTACGGGAAGAGCGGTTGCGGCTGGGATTAAAGAGAAAGCAAATTGGATGAGGCTAAGATTACGGGAAGAGCGGATGCGGCTGGGATTAAAGAGAAAGCAAATTATATGCGGCTAAGATTACGGGAAGAGAGGATGCGGCTGGGATTAAAGAGAAAGCAAAGTGGATGCGGCTAAGATTACGGGAAGAGTGGATGCGGCTGGGATTAAAGAGAAAGCAAAGTGGATGCGGCTTAGATTACGGAAAGAGCGGATGCGGCTGGGATTGAAGAAAAAAGCAAATTGGATGCGGCTAAGATTACGGGAAAAGCGGATTCGTCTGGGATTAGAGAAAGCAAATTGAATGCGGCTAAGTTTACGGGAAGAGCGGATGCTGCTATGATTAAAGAGAAAGCAAATTGGATGCGGCTAAGATTACGGGAAGAGCGGATGCGGCTGGGATTAAAGAGAAAGCAAATTGGATGCGGCTAAGATTACGGGAAGATCGGATGCGGCTCAGATTACGGGAAGAGCGGATGCGGCTGGGATTAAAGAGAAAGCAAAGTGGATGCGGCTAAGATTACGGGAAGAGTGGATGCGGCTGGGATTAAAGAGAAAGCAAAGTGGATGCGGCTTAGATTACGGAAAGAGCGGATGCGGCTGGGATTGAAGAGAAAGCAAATTGGATGCGGCTAAGATTACGGGAAAAGCGGATTCGTCTGGGATTAAAGAGAAAGCAAATTGGATGCGGCTAAGTTTACGGGAAGAGCGGATGCTGCTATGATTAAAGAGAAAGCAAATTGAATGCGGCTAAGATTACGGGAAGAGCGGATGCGGCTGGGATTAAAGAGAAAGCAAATTGGATGCGGCTAAGATTACGGGAAGAGAGGATGCTGCTGGGATTAAAGAGAAAGCAAAGTGAACGCGGCTAAGATTACGGGAAGAGCTGATGCGGCTGGGATTAAAGAGAAAGCAAAGTGGATGCAGCTAAGATTACGGGAAGAGTGGATGCGGCTGGGATTAAAAAGAAAGCTAATTGGATGCGGCTAAGATTACGGGAAGAGAGGATGCGGCTATAATTAAAGAGAAAGCAAATTGGATGCGGCTTGATTACGAGAAGAGCGGATGCGGCTGGGATTAAAAAGAACGCAAATTGGATGCGGCTAAGATTACGGGAAGAGCAAATGCGGCTGGGATTAAAGAGAAAGCAAATTGGATGCGGCTTAGATTACAGGAAGAGCGGATGCGGCTGGGATTAAAAAGAAAGCAAATTGGATGCTGCTAAGATTACGGGAAGAGCGGATGCGGCTGGGATTAAAGAGAAAGCAAATTGGATGCGGCTAAGATTACGCGAAGAGCAGATGCGCCTGGGATTACAGAAAAGCAAAGTGGATGCGGCTAAGATTACGGGAAGAGCGGATGCGGCTGGGATTAAAAAGAAAGCAAATTGGATGCGGCTTAGATTACGGGAAGATCGGATGCGGCTTAGATTACGGGAAGAGCGGATGCGGCTGGGATTAAAGAGAAAGCAAAGTGAATGCGGCTAAGATTACGGGAAGAGCGGATGCGGCTGGGATTAAAGAGAAAGCAAATTGGATGCGGCTAAGATTACGGGAAGAGCGGATGCGGCTGGGATTAAAGAGAAAGCAAATTGGATGCGGCTAAGATTACGGAAAGAGCGGATGTCGCTAGGATTAAAGAGAAAGCAAATTGGATGCGGCTAAGATTACGGGAAGAGCAAATGCGCCTGGGATTAAAGAGAAAGCAAAGTGGATGCGGCTAAGATGACGGGAAGAGCGGATGCGGCTGGGATTAAGGAGAAAGCAAATTGGATGCTGCTAAGATTACAGGAAGAGCAGATGCGGCTGGGATTAAAGAGAAAGCAAATTGGATGCGGCTAAGATTACGGGAAGAGCGGATGCGGCTGGGATTAAAGAGAAAGCAAATTGAATGCGGCTAAGATTACGGGAAGAGCGTATGCGGCTGGGATTAAAGAGAAAGCAAATTGGATGCGGCTAAGATTAAGGGAAGAGCGGATGCGGCTGGGATTAAAGAGAAAGCAAAGTTGAAGCGGCTAAGATTACGGGAAAAGCGGATTCGGCTGGGATTAAAGAGAAAGCAAATTGGATGCGGCTAAGTTTACGGGAAGAGCGGATGCTGCTATGATTAAAGAGAAAGCAAATTGGATGAGGCTAAGATTACGGGAAGAGCGGATGCGGCTGGGATTAAAAAGAGAAAGCAAATTATATGCGGCTAAGATTACGGGAAGAGAGGATGCGGCTGGGATTAAAGAGAAAGCAAAGTGGACGCGGCTAAGATTACGGGAAGAGCGGATGCGGCTGGGATTAAAGAGAAAGCAAAGTGGATGCGGCTAAGATTACGGGAAGAGCGGATGCGGCTGGGATTAAAGAGAAAGCAAAGTGGATGCGGCTTAGATTACGGAAAGAGCGGATGCGGCTGGGATTGAAGAGAAAGCAAATTGGATGCGGCTAAGATTACGGGAAAAGCGGATTCGTCTGGGATTAGAGAAAGCAAATTGAATGCGGCTAAGTTTACGGGAAGAGCGGATGCTGCTATGATTAAAGAGAAAGCAAATTGGATGCGGCTAAGATTACGGGAAGAGCGGATGCGGCTGGGATTAAAGAGAAAGCAAATTGGATGCGGCTAAGATTACGGGAAGATCGGATGCGGCTCAGATTACGGGAAGAGCGGATGCGGCTGGGATTAAAGAGAAAGCAAAGTGGATGCGGCTAAGATTACGGGAAGAGTGGATGCGGCTGGGACTAAAGAGAAAGCAAAGTGGATGCGGCTTAGATTACGGAAAGAGCGGATGCGGCTGGGATTGAAGAGAAAGCAAATTGGATGCGGCTAAGATTACGGGAAAAGCGGATTCGTCTGGGATTAAAGAGAAAGCAAATTGGATGCGGCTAAGTTTACGGGAAGAGCGGATGCTGCTATGATTAAAGAGAAAGCAAATTGGATGCGGCTAAGATTACGGGAAGAGCGGATGCGGCTGGGATTAAAGAGAAAGCAAATTGGATGCGGCTAAGATTACGGGAAGAGAGGATGCGGCTGGGATTAAAGAGAAAGCAAAGTGAACGCGGCTAAGATTACGGGAAGAGCTGATGCGGCTCGGATTAAAGAGAAAGCAAAGTGGATGCAGCTAAGATTACGGGAAGAGTGGATGCGGCTGGGATTAAAAAGAAAGCAAATTGGATGCGGCTAAGATTACGGGAAGAGCGGATGCGGCTGGGATTAAAGAGAAAGCAAATTGGATGCGGCTAAGATTACGGGAAGATCGGATGCGGCTCAGATTACGGGAAGAGCGGATGCGGCTGGGATTAAAGAGAAAGCAAAGTGGATGCGGCTAAGATTACGGGAAGAGTGGATGCGGCTGGGATTAAAGAGAAAGCAAAGTGGATGCGGCTTAGATTACGGAAAGAGCGGATGTGGCTGGGATTGAAGAGAAAGCAAATTGGATGCGGCTAAGATTACGGGAAAAGCGGATTCGTCTGGGATTAAAGAGAAAGCAAATTGGATGCGGCTAAGTTTACGGGAAGAGCGGATGCTGCTATGATTAAAGAGAAAGCAAATTGGATGCGGCTAAGATTACGGGAAGAGCGGATGCGGCTGGGATTAAAGAGAAAGCAAATTGGATGCGGCTAAGATTACGGGAAGAGCGGATGCGGCTGGGATTAAAGAGAAAGCAAAGTGAACGCGGCTAAGATTACGGGAAGAGCTGATGCGGCTCGGATTAAAGAGAAAGCAAAGTGGATGCAGCTAAGATTACGGGAAGAGTGGATGCGGTTGGGATTAAAAAGAAAGCAAATTGGATGCGGCTAAGATTACGGGAAGAGAGGATGCGGCTGGAATTAAAGAGAAAGCAAATTGGATGCGGCTTGATTACGAGAAGAGCGGATGCGGCTGGGATTAAAAAGAAAGCAAATTGGATGCGGCTAAGATTACGGGAAGAGCAAATGCGGCTGGGATTAAAGAGAAATCAAATTGGATGCGGCTTAGATTACAGGAAGAGCGGATGCGGCTGGGATTAAAAAGAAAGCAAATTGGATGCTGCTAAGATTACGGGAAGAGCGGATGCGGCTGGGATTAAAGAGAAAGCAAATTGGATGCGGCTAAGATTACGCGAAGAGCAGATGCGCCTGGGATTACAGAAGAGCAAAGTGGATGCGGCTAAGATTACGGGAAGATCGGATGCGGCTGGGATTAAGGAGAAAGCAAATTGGATGCTGCTAAGATTACGGAAGAGCGGATGCGGCTGGGATTGAAGAGAAAGCAAATTGGATGCGGCTAAGATTACATGAAGAGAGGATGCGGCTGGGATTAAAGAGAAAGCAAAGTGGATGCGGCGAAGATTACGGGAAGAGCGGATGCGGCTGGGATTAAAGAGAAAGCAAAGTGAATGCGGCTAAGATTACGGGAAGAGCGGATGCGGCTGGGAATAAAGAGAAAGCAAATTGGATGCGGCTAAGATTACGGGAAGAGCGGATGCGGCTGGGATTAAAGAGAAAGCAAATTGGATGCGGCAAAGATTAAGGGAAGAGCGGATGCGGCTGGGATTAAAGAGAAAGCAAAGTTGAAGCGGCTAAGATTACGGGAAAAGCGGATTCGGCTGGGATTAAAGAGAAAGCAAATTGGATGCGGCTAAGTTTACGGGAAGAGCGGATGCTGCTATGATTAAAGAGAAAGCAAATTGGATGAGGCTAAGATTACGGGAAGAGCGGATGCGGCTGGGATTAAAGAGAAAGCAAATTATATGCGGCTAAGATTACGGGAAGAGAGGATGCGGCTGGGATTAAAGAGAAAGCAAAGTGGACGCGGCTAAGATTACGGGAAGAGCGGATGCGGCTGGGATTAAAGAGAAAGCAAATTGGATGCGGCTAAGATTACGGGAAGAGTGGATGCGGCTGGGATTAAAGAGAAAGCAAAGTGGATGCGGCTTAGATTACGGAAAGAGCGGATGCGGCTGGGATTGAAGAGAAAGCAAATTGGATGCGGCTAAGATTACGGGAAAAGCGGATTCGTCTCGGATTAGAGAAAGCAAATTGAATGCGGCTAAGTTTACGGGAAGAGCGGATGCTGCTATGATTAAAGAGAAAGCAAATTGGATGCGGCTAAGATTACGGGAAGAGCGGATGCGGCTGGGATTAAAAAGAAAGCAAATTGGATGCGGCTAAGATTACGGGAAGAGCGGATGCGGCTGGGATTGAGGAGAAAGCAAATTGGATGCGGCTAAGATTACGGGAAGAGCGGATGCGGCTGGGATTAAAGAGAATGCAAATTGGATGCGGCTAAGATTACGGGAAGAGCGGATGCGGCTGGGATTAAAGAGAAAGCAAAGTGGATGCGGCTAAGATTACGGGAAGAGCGGATGCGGCTGGGATTAAAGAGAAAGCAAATTGGATGCGGCTAAGATTACGGGAAGAGCGGATGCGGCTGGGATTAAAAAGAAAGCAAATTGGATGCGGCTTAGATTACGGGAAGATCGGATGCGGCTTAGATTACGGGAAGAGCGGATGCGGCTGGGATTAAAGAGAAAGCAAAGTGAATGCGGCTAAGATTACGGGAAGAGCGGATGCGGCTGGGATTAAAGAGAAAGAAAATTGGATGCGGCTAAGATTACGGGAAGAGCGGATGCGGCTGGGATTAAAGAGAAAGCAAATTGGATGCGGCTAAGATTACGGAAAGAGCGGATGTCGCTAGGATTAAAGAGAAAGCAAATTGGATGCGGCTAAGATTACGGGAAGAGCAAATGCGCCTGGGATTAAAGAGAAAGCAAAGTGGATGCGGCTAAGATGACGGGAAGAGCGGATGCGGCTGGGATTAAGGAGAAAGCAAATTGGATGCTGCTAAGATTACAGGAAGAGCAGATGCGGCTGGGATTAAAGAGAAAGCAAATTGGATGCGGCTAAGATTACGGGAAGAGCGGATGCGGCTGGGATTAAAGAGAAAGCAAATTGAATGCGGCTAAGATTACGGGAAGAGCGTATGCGGCTGGGATTAAAGAGAAAGCAAATTGGATGCGGCTAAGATTAAGGGAAGAGCGGATGCGGCTGGGATTAAAGAGAAAGCAAAGTTGAAGCGGCTAAGATTACGGGAAAAGCGGATTCGGCTGGGATTAAAGAGAAAGCAAATTGGATGCGGCTAAGTTTACGGGAAGAGCGGATGCTGCTATGATTAAAGAGAAAGCAAATTGGATGAGGCTAAGATTACGGGAAGAGCGGATGCGGCTGGGATTAAAAAGAGAAAGCAAATTATATGCGGCTAAGATTACGGGAAGAGAGGATGCGGCTGGGATTAAAGAGAAAGCAAAGTGGACGCGGCTAAGATTACGGGAAGAGCGGATGCGGCTGGGATTAAAGAGAAAGCAAAGTGGATGCGGCTAAGATTACGGGAAGAGTGGATGCGGCTGGGATTAAAGAGAAAGCAAAGTGGATGCGGCTTAGATTACGGAAAGAGCGGATGTGGCTGGGATTGAAGAGAAAGCAAATTGGATGCGGCTAAGATTACGGGAAAAGCGGATTCGTCTGGGATTAGAGAAAGCAAATTGAATGCGGCTAAGTTTATGGGAAGAGCGGATGCTGCTATGATTAAAGAGAAAGCAAATTAGATGCGGCTAAGATTACGGGAAGAGCGCATGCGGCTGGGATTAAAGAGAAAGCAAATTGGATGCGGCTAAGATTACGGGAAGATCGGATGCGGCTCAGATTACGGGAAGAGCGGATGCGGCTGGGATTAAAGAGAAAGCAAAGTGGATGCGGCTAAGATTACGGGAAGAGTGGATGCGGCTGGGACTAAAGAGAAAGCAAAGTGGATGCGGCTTAGATTACGGAAAGAGCGGATGCGGCTGGGATTGAAGAGAAAGCAAATTGGATGCGGCTAAGATTACGGGAAAAGCGGATTCGTCTGGGATTAAAGAGAAAGCAAATTGGATGCGGCTAAGTTTACGGGAAGAGCGGATGCTGCTATGATTAAAGAGAAAGCAAATTGGATGCGGCTAAGATTACGGGAAGAGCGGATGCGGCTGGGATTAAAGAGAAAGCAAATTGGATGCGGCTAAGATTACGGGAAGAGAGGATGCGGCTGGGATTAAAGAGAAAGCAAAGTGAACGCGGCTAAGATTACGGGAAGAGCTGATGCGGCTCGGATTAAAGAGAAAGCAAAGTGGATGCAGCTAAGATTACGGGAAGAGTGGATGCGGCTGGGATTAAAAAGAAACCAAATTGGATGCGGCTAAGATTACGGGAAGAGAGGATGCGGCTGGAATTAAAGAGAAAGCAAATTGGATGCGGCTTGATTACGAGAAGAGCGGATGCGGCTGGGATTAAAAAGAAAGCAAATTGGATGCGGCTAAGATTACGGGAAGAGCAAATGCGGCTGGGATTAAAGAGAAATCAAATTGGATGCGGCTTAGATTACAGGAAGAGCGGATGCGGCTGGGATTAAAAAGAAAGCAAATTGGATGCTGCTAAGATTACGGGAAGAGCGGATGCAGCTGGGATTAAAGAGAAAGCAAATTGGATGCGGCTAAGATTACGCGAAGAGCAGATGCGCCTGGGATTACAGAAAAGCAAAGTGGATGCGGCTAAGACAACGGGAAGAGCGGATGCGGCTGGGATTAAGGAGAAAGCAAATTGGATGCTGCTAAGATTACGGAAGAGCGGATGCGGCTGGGATTAAAGAGAAAGCAAATTGGATGCGGCTAAGATTACATGAAGAGAGGATGCGGCTGGGATTAAAGAGAAAGCAAAGTGGATGCGGCTAAGATTACGGGAAGAGCGGATGCGGCTGGGATTAAAGAGAAAGCAAAGTGAATGCGGCTAAGATTACGGGAAGAGCGGATGCGGCTGGGAATAAAGAGAAAGCAAATTGGATGCGGCTAAGATTACGGGAAGAGCGGATGCGGCTGGGATTAAAGAGAAAGCAAATTGGATGCGGCTAAGATTAAGGGAAGAGCGGATGCGGCTGGGATTAAAGAGAAAGCAAAGTTGAAGCGGCTAAGATTACGGGAAAAGCGGATTCGGCTGGGATTAAAGAGAAAGCAAATTGGATGCGGCTAAGTTTACGGAAAGAGCGGATGCTGCTATGATTAAAGAGAAAGCAAATTGGATGAGGCTAAGATTACGGGAAGAGCGGATGCGGCTGGGATTAAAGAGAAAGCAAATTATATGCGGCTAAGATTACGGGAAGAGAGGATGCGGCTGGGATTAAAGAGAAAGCAAAGTGGACGCGGCTAAGATTACGGGAAGAGCGGATGCGGCTGGGATTAAAGAGAAAGCAAAGTGGATGCGGCTAAGATTACGGGAAGAGTGGATGCGGCTGGGATTAAAGAGAAAGCAAAGTGGATGCGGCTTAGATTACGGAAAGAGCGGATGCGGCTGGGATTGAAGAGAAAGCAAATTGGATGCGGCTAAGATTACGGGAAAAGCGGATTCGTCTGGGATTAGAGAAAGCAAATTGAATGCGGCTAAGTTTACGGGAAGAGCGGATGCTGCTATGATTAAAGAGAAAGCAAATTGGATGCGGCTAAGATTACGGGAAGAGCGGATGCGGCTGGGATTAAAGAGAAAGCAAATTGGATGCGGCTAAGATTACGGGAAGATCGGATGCGGCTCAGATTACGGGAAGAGCGGATGCGGCTGGGATTAAAGAGAAAGCAAAGTGGATGCGGCTAAGATTACGGGAAAAGTGGATGCGGCTGGGATTAAAGAGAAAGCAAAGTGGATGCGGCTTAGATTACGGAAAGAGCGGATGCGGCTGGGATTGAAGAGAAAGCAAATTGGATGCGGCTAAGATTACGGGAAAAGCAGATTCGTCTGGGATTAAAGAGAAAGCAAATTGGATGCGGCTAAGTTTACGGGAAGAGCGGATGCTGCTATGATTAAAGAGAAAGCAAATTGGATGCGGCTAAGATTACGGGAAGAGCGGATGCGGCTGGGATCAAAGAGAAAGCAAATTGGATGCGGCTAAGATTACGGGAAGAGAGGATGCGGCTGGGATTAAAGAGAAAGCAAAGTGAACGCGGCTAAGATTACGGGAAGAGCTGATGCGGCTCGGATTAAAGAGAAAGCAAAGTGGATGCAGCTAAGATTACGGGAAGAGTGGATGCGGCTGGGATTAAAAAGAAAGCAAATTGGATGCGGCTAAGATTACGGGAAGAGAGGATGCGGCTGGAATTAAAGAGAAAGCAAATTGGATGCGGCTTGATTACGAGAAGAGCGGATGCGGCTGGGATTAAAAAGAAAGCAAATTGGATGCGGCTAAGATTACGGGAAGAGCAAATGCGGCTGGGATTAAAGAGAAATCAAATTGGATGCGGCTTAGATTACAGGAAGAGCGGATGCGGCTGGGATTAAAAAGAAAGCAAATTGGATGCTGCTAAGATTACGGGAAGAGCGGATGCGGCTGGGATTAAAGAGAAAGCAAATTGGATGCGGCTAAGATTACGCGAAGAGCAGATGCGCCTGGGATTACAGAAAAGCAAAGTGGATGCGGCTAAGATTACGGGAAGAGCGGATGCGGCTGGGATTAAGGAGAAAGCAAATTGGATGCTGCTAAGATTACGGAAGAGCGGATGCGGCTGGGATTAAAGAGAAAGCAAATTGGATGCGGCTAAGATTACATGAAGAGAGGATGCGGCTGGGATTAAAGAGAAAGCAAAGTGGATGCGGCTAAGATTACGGGAAGAGCGGATGCGGCTGGGATTAAAGAGAAAGCAAAGTGAATGCGGCTAAGATTACGGGAAGAGCGGATGCGGCTGGGAATAAAGAGAAAGCAAATTGGATGCGGCTAAGATTACGGGAAGAGCGGATGCGGCTGGGATTAAAGAGAAAGCAAATTGGATGCGGCTAAGATTACGGAAAGAGCGGATGCGGCTAGGATTAAAGAGAAAGCAAATTGGATGCGGCTAAGATTACGGGAAGAGCAAATGCGCCTGGGATTAAAGAGAAAGCAAAGTGGATGCGGCTAAGATGACGGGAAGAGCGGATGTGGCTGGGATTAAGGAGAAAGCAAATTGGATGCTGCTAAGATTACAGGAAGAGCAGATGCGGCTGGGATTAAAGAGAAAGCAAATTGGATGCAACTAAGATTACGGGAAGAGCGGATGCGGCTGGGATTAAAGAGAAAGCAAATTGAATGCGGCTAAGATTACGGGAAGAGCGTATGCGGCTGGGATTAAAGAGAAAGCAAATTGGATGCGGCTAAGATTAAGGGAAGAGCGGATGCGGCTGGGATTAAAGAGAAAGCAAAGTTGAAGCGGCTAAGATTACGGGAAAAGCGGATTCGGCTGGGATTAAAGAGAAAGCAAATTGGATGCGGCTAAGTTTACGGGAAGAGCGGATGCTGCTATGATTAAAGAGAAAGCAAATTGGGTGAGGCTAAGAATACGGGAAGAGCGGATGCGGCTGGGATTAAAGAGAAAGCAAATTATATGCGGCTAAGATTACGGGAAGAGAGGATGCGGCTGGGATTAAAGAGAAAGCAAAGTGGACGCGGCTAAGATTACGGGAAGAGCGGATGCGGCTGGGATTAAAGAGAAAGCAAAGTGGATGCGGCTGGGATTAAAGAGAAAGCAAAGTGGATGCGGCTTAGATTACGGAAAGAGCGGATGCGGCTGGGATTGAAGAGAAAGCAAATTGGATGCGGCTAAGATTACGGGAAAAGCGGATTCGTCTGGGATTAAAGAGAAAGCAAATTGGATGCGGCTAAGTTTACGTGAAGAGCGGATGCTGCTATGATTAAAGAGAAAGCAAATTGGATGCGGCTAAGATTACGGGAAGAGCGGATGCGGCTGGGATTAAAGAGAAAGCAAATTGGATGCGGCTAAGATTACGGGAAGAGAGGATGCGGCTGGGATTAAAGAGAAAGCAAAGTGAACGTGGCTAAGATTACGGGAAGAGCGGATGCGGCTGGGATTAAAGAGAAAGCAAAGTGGATGCAGCTACGATTACGGGAAGAGTGGATGCGGCTGGGATTAAAGAGAAAGCAAAGTGGATGCGGCTAAGATTACGGGAAGAGCAAATGCGCCTGGGATTAAAGAGAAAGCAAAGTGGATGCGGCTAAGATGACGGGAAGAGCGGATGCGGCTGGGATTAAGGAGAAAGCAAATTGGATGCTGCTAAGATTACAGGAAGAGCAGATGCGCCTGGGATTAAAGAGAAAGCAAACTGGATGCGGCTAAGATTACGGGAAGAGCGGATGAGGCTGGGATTAAAGAGAAAGCAAATTGAATGCGGCTAAGATTACGAGAAGAGCGGATGCGGCTGGGATTAAAGAGAAAGCAAATTGGATGCGGCTAAGATTACGGGAAGAGCAAATGCGGCTGGGATTAAAGAGAAATCAAATTGGATGCGGCTTAGATTACAGGAAGAGCGGATGCGGCTGGGATTAAAGAGAAAGCAAAGTTGAAGCGGCTAAGATTACGGGAAAAGCGGATTCGGCTGGGATTAAAGAGAAAGCAAATTGGATGCGGCTAAGTTTACGGGAAGAGCGGATGCTGCTATGATTAAAGAGAAAGCAAATTGGATGAGTCTAAGATTACGGGAAGAGCGGATGCGGCTGGGATTAAAGAGAAAGCAAATTATATGCGGCTAAGATTACGGGAAGAGAGGATGCGGCTGGGATTAAAGAGAAAGCAAAGTGGATGCGGCTAAGATTAGGGGAAGAGCGGATGCGGCTGGGATTAAAGAGAAAGCAAAGTGGATGCGGCTAAGATTACGGGAAGAGTGGATGCGGCTGGGATTGAAGAGAAAGCAAAGTGGATGCGAATTAGATTACGGAAAGAGCGGATGCGGCTGGGATTGAAGAGAAAGCAAATTGGATGCGGCTAAGATTACGGGAAAAGCGGATTCGTCTGGGATTAAAGAGAAAGCAAATTGGATGCGGCTAAGTTTACGGGAAGAGCGGATGCTGCTATGATTAAAGAGAAAGCAAATTGGATGCGGCTAAGATTACGGGAAGAGCGGATGCGGCTGGGATTAAAGAGAAAAGTAAATTGGATGCGGCTAAGATTACGGGAAGAGTGGATGCGGCTGGGATTAAAGAGAAAGCAAAGTGGATGCGGCTAAGATTACGGGAAGAGCAAATGCGCCTGGGATTAAAGAGAAAGCAAAGTGGATGCGGCTAAGATGACGGGAAGAGCGGATGCGGCTGGGATTAAGGAGAAAGCAAATTGGATGCTGCTAAGATTACAGGAAGAGCAGATGCGGCTGGGATTAAAGAGAAAGCAAACTGGATGCGGCTAAGATTACGGGAAGAGCGGATGCGGCTGGGATTAAAGAGAAAGCAAATTGAATGCGGCTAAGATTACGAGAAGAGCGGATGCGGCTGGGATTAAAGAGAAAGCAAATTGGATGCGGCTAAGATTACGGGAAGAGCAAATGCGGCTGGGATTAAAGAGAAATCAAATTGGATGCGGCTTAGATTACAGGAAGAGCGGATGCGGCTGGGATTAAAGAGAAAGCAAAGTTGAAGCGGCTAAGATTACATGAAAAGCGGATTCGGCTGGGATTAAAGAGAAAGCAAATTGGATGCGGCTAAGTTTACGGGAAGAGCGGATGCTGCTATGATTAAAGAGAAAGCAAATTGGATGAGGCTAAGATTACGGGAAGAGCGGATGCGGCTGGGATTAAAGAGAAAGCAAATTATATGCGGCTAAGATTACGGGAAGAGAGGATGCGGCTGGGATTAAAGAGAAAGCAAAGTGGACGCGGCTAAGATTACGGGAAGAGCGGATGCGGCTGGGATTAAAGAGAAAGCAAAGTGGATGCGGCTAAGATTACGGGAAGAGTGGATGCGGCTGGGATTAAAGAGAAAGCAAATTGGATGCTGCTAAGATTACGGAAGAGCGGATGCGGCTGGGATTAAAGAGAAAGCAAATTGGATGCGGCTAAGATTACTTGAAGAGAGGATGCGGCTGGGATTAAAGAGAAAGCAAAGTGGATGCGGCTAAGATTACGGGAAGAGCGGATGCGGCTGGGATTAAAGAGAAAGCAAAGTGGATGCGGCTGGGATTAAAGAGAAAGCAAAGTGGATGCGGCTTAGATTACGGAAAGAGCGGATGCGGCTGGGATTGAAGAGAAAGCAAATTGGATGCGGCTAAGATTACGGGAAAAGCGGATTCGTCTGGGATTAAAGAGAAAGCAAATTGGATGCGGCTAAGTTTACGTGAAGAGCGGATGCTGCTATGATTAAAGAGAAAGCAAATTGGATGCGGCTAAGATTACGGGAAGAGCGGATTCGGCTGGGATTAAAGAGAAAGCAAATTGGATGCGGCTAAGATTACGGGAAGAGAGGATGCGGCTATGATTAAAGAGAAAGCAAAGTGAACGCGGCTAAGATTACGGGAAGAGCGGATGCGGCTGGGATTAAAGAGAAAGCAAAGTGGATGCGGCTAAGATTACGGGAAGAGAGGATGCGGCTGGGATTAAAGAGAAAGCAAAGTGGATGCGGCTAAGATTACAGGAAGAGCAGATGCGGCTGGGATTAAAGAGAAAGCAAACTGGATGCGGCTAAGATTACGGGAAGAGCGGATGCGGCTGGGATTAAAGAGAAAGCAAATTGAATGCGGCTAAGATTACGAGAAGAGCGGATGCGGCTGGGATTAAAGAGAAAGCAAATTGGATGCGGCTAAGATTACGGGAAGAGCAAATGCGGCTGGGATTAAAGAGAAATCAAATTGGATGCGGCTTAGATTACAGGAAGAGCGGATGCGGCTGTGATTAAAGAGAAAGCAAAGTTGAAGCGGCTAAGATTACGGGAAAAGCGGATTCGGCTGGGATTAAAGAGAAAGCAAATTGGATGCGGCTAAGTTTACGGGAAGAGCGGATGCTGCTATGATTAAAGAGAAAGCAAATTGGATGAGGCTAAGATTACGGGAAGAGCGGATGCGGCTGGGATTAAAGAGAAAGCAAATTATATGCGGCTAAGATTACGGGAAGAGAGGATGCGGCTGGGATTAAAGAGAAAGCAAAGTGGACGCGGCTAAGATTACGGGAAGAGCGGATGCGGCTGGGATTAAAGAGAAAGCAAAGTGGATGCGGCTAAGATTACGGGAAGAGTGGATGCGGCTGGGATTAAAGAGAAAGCAAAGTGGATGCGGCTTAGATTACGGAAATAGCGGATGCGGCTGGGATTGAAGAGAAAGCAAATTGGATGCGGCTAAGATTACGGGAAAAGCGGATTCGTCTGGGATTAAAGAGAAAGCAAATTGGATGCGGCTAAGTTTACGGGAAGAGCGGATGCTGCTATGATTAAAGAGAAAGCAAATTGGATGCGGCTAAGATTACGGGAAGAGCGGATGCGGCTGGGATTAAAGAGAAAGCAAATTGGATGCGGCTAAGATTACGGGAAGATCGGATGCGGCTCAGATTACGGGAAGAGCGGATGCGGCTGGGATTAAAGAGAACGCAAAGTGGATGCGGCTAAGATTACGGGAAGAGTGGATGCGGCTAAGATTAAAGAGAAAGCAAAGTGGATGCGGCTTAGATTACGGAACCAGCGGATGCGGCTGGGATTGAAGAGAAAGCAAATTGGATGCGGCTAAGATTACGGGAAAAGCGGATTCGTCTGGGATTAAAGAGAAAGCAAATTGGATGCGGCTAAGTTTACGGGAAGAGCGGATGCTGCTATGATTAAAGAGAAAGCAAATTGGATGCGGCTAAGATTACGGGAAAAGCGGATGCGGCTGGGATTAAAGAGAAAGCAAATTGGATGCGGCTAAGATTACGGGAAGAGAGGATGCGGCTGGGATTAAAGAGAAAGCAAAGTGAACGCGGCTAAGATTACGGGAAGAGCGGATGCGGCTGGGATTAAAGAGAAAGCAAAGTGGATGCAGCTAAGATTACGGGAAGAGTGGATGCGGCTGGGATTAAAGAGAAAGCAAAGTGGATGCGGCTAAGATTACGGGAAGAGCAAATGCGCCTGGGATTAAAGAGAAAGCAAAGTGGATGCGGCTAAGATGACGGGAAGAGCGGATGCGGCTGGGATTAAGGAGAAAGCAAATTGGATGCTGCTAAGATTACAGGAAGAGCAGATGCGGCTGGGATTAAAGAGAAAGCAAATTGGAACGCGGCTAAGATTACGGGAAGAGCGGATGCGGCTGGGATTAAAGACAAAGCAAATTGAATGCGGCTAAGATTACGAGAAGAGCGGATGCGGCTGGGATTAAAGAGAAAGCAAATTGGATGCGGCTAAGATTACGGGAAGAGCAAATGCGGCTGGGATTAAAGAGAAATCAAATTGGATGCGGCTTAGATTACAGGAAGAGCGGATGCGGCTGGGATTAAAGAGAAAGCAAATTAGATGCGGCTTAGATTACGGGAAGAGCGGATGCGGCTGGGATTAAAGAGAAAGCAAAGTGGATGCGGCTAAGATTACGGGAAGAGCGGATGCGGCTGGGATTAAAGAGAAAGCAAAGTGGATGCGGCTAAGATTACGGGAAGAGCAGATGCGGCTGGGATTAAAGAGAAAGCAAATTGGATGCGGCTAAGATAACGGGAAGAGCGGATGCGGCTGGGATTAAAGAGAAAGCAAATTGGATGCGGCTAAGATCACGGGAAGAGCAGATGCGGCTGGGATTAAAGAGAAAGCAAATTGGATGCGGCTAAGATTACATGAAGAGAGGATGCGGCTGGGATTAAAGAGAAAGCAAAGTGGATGCGGCTAAGATTACGGGAAGAGCGGATGCGGCTGGGATTAAAGAGAAAGCAAAGTGGATGTGGCTAAGATTACGGGAAGAGTGGATGCGGCTGGGATTAAAGACAAAGCAAAGTGGATGCGGCTAAGATTACGGGAAGAGCGGATGCGGCTTGGATTAAAGAGAAAGCAAAGTTAAAGCAGCTAAGATTACGGTAAAAGCGGATTCAGCTGGGATTAAAGAGAAAGCAAATTGGATGCGGCTAAGTTTACGGGAAGAGCGGATCCTGCTGGGATTAAAGAGAAAGCAAATTGGATGCGGCTAAGATTACGGGAAGAGCGGATGCGGCTGAGATTAAAGAGAAAGCAAATTGGATGCGGCTAAGATTATGGGAAGAGAGGATGCGGCTGGGATTAAAGAGAAAGCAAAGTGGACGCAGCTAAGATTACGGGAAGAGCGGATGCGGCTGGGATTAAAGAGAAAGCAAAGTGGATGCGGCTAAGATTACGGGAAGAGTGGATGCGGCTATGATTAAAGAGAAAGCAAAGTGGATGCCGCTAAGATTACGGGAAGAGCGGATGCGGCTGGGATTAAAGAGAAAGCAAATTAGATGCGGCTAAGATTACGGGAAGAGCGGATGCGGCTGGGATTAAAGAGAAAGCAAATTGGATGCAGCAAAGATTACGGGAAGAGCGGATGCAGCTGGGATTAAAGAGAAAGCAAATTGGATGCGGCTAAGATTACGGGAAGAGCGGATGCGGCTGGGTTTTAAGAGAAAGCAAAGTGGATGCGGCTAAGATTACGGGAAGAGCGGATGCGGCTGGGATTGAAGAGAAAGCATAGTGGATGCGGCTAAGATTACGGGAAGAGCGGATGCGGCTGGGATTGAAGAGAAAGCAAAGTGGATGCGGCTAAGATTACGGGAAGAGCGGATGCGGCTGGGATTAAAGAGAAAGCAAATTGGATGCGGCTAAGATTACGGGAAGAGCGGATGCGGCTGGGATTAAAAAGAAAGCAAAGTGGATGTGGCTAAGATTACGGGAAGAGCGGATGCGGCTGGAATTAAAGAGAAAGCAAATTGGATGCGGCTAAGATTACGGGAAGAGCGGATGCGGCTGGGATTAAAGAGAAAGCAAATTGGATGCGGCTAAGATTACGGGAAGAGCGGATGCGGCTGGGATTAAAGAGAAAGCAAATTGAATGCGGCTAAGATTACGGGAAGAGCGGATGCGGCTGGGATTAGAGAGAAAGCAAATTGGATGCGGCTAAGATTACGGGAAGAGCGGATGCGGCTGGGATTAAAGAGAAACCAAAGTTGATGCGGCTATGATTACGGGAAGAGCGGATTCGGCTGGGATTAAAGAGAAAGCAAATTGGATGCGGCTAAGATTACGGGAAGAGAGGATGCGGCTGGGATTAAAGAGAAAGCAAAGTGGATGCGGCTAAGATTACGGGAAGAGCGGATGCGGCTGGGATTAAAGAGAAAGCAAAGTGGATGCGGCTAAGATTACGGGAAGAGCGGATGCGTCTGCGATTAAGGAAAAAGCAAATTGGATGCGGCTAAGATTACGGGAAGAGCGGATGCGGCTGGGATTAAAGAGAAAGCAAAGTGGATGCGGATAAGATTACGGGAAGATCGGATGCGGCTGGGATTGAAGAGAAAGCAAATTGGATGCGGCTAAGATTACGGGAAGAGCGGATGCGGCTGGGATTAAAGAGAAATTAAAGTGGATGCGGCTAAGATTACGGGAAGAGCGGAATCGGCTGGGATTAAAGAGAAAGCAAATTGGATGCGGCTAAGATTACGGGAAGAGCGGATGCGGCTGGGATTAAAGAGAAAGCAAATTGGATGCGGCTAAGATTACGGGAAGAGCGGATGCTGCTGTGATTAAAGAGGAAGCAAAGTGGATGCGGCTAAGATTACGGGAAGAGCGGATGCGGCTGGGATTAAAGAGAAAGCAAAGTTGATGCGGCTAAGATTACGGGAAGAGCGGATGCGGCTGGGATTGAAGAGAAAGCAAATTAGATGCGGCTAAGATTACGGGAAGAGCGGATGCGGCTGGGATTAAAGAGAATGCAAATTGGATGCGGCTAAGATTACGGGAAGAGCGGATGCGGCTGGGATTAAAGAGAAAGCAAAGTGGATGCGGCTAAGATTACGGGAAGAGCGGATGCGGCTGGGATTAAAGAGAAAGCAAATTGGATGCGGCTAAGATTACGGGAAGAGCGGCTGCGGCTGGGATTATAGAGAAAGCAAAGTGGATGCGGCTAAGACTACGGAAAGAGCGGATGCGGCTGGGATTAAAGAGAAAGCAAATTGGATGCGGCTAAGATTACGGGAAGAGCGGATGCGGCTGGGATTAAAGAGAAATTAAAGTGGATGCGGCTAAGATTACGGAAAGAGCGGAATCGGCTGGGATTAAAGAGAAAGCAAATTGGATGCGGCTAAGATTACGGGAAGAGCGGATGTGGCTGGGATTAAAGAGAAACCCAAACTTGATGCGGCTAAGATTACGGGAAGAGCGGATGCGGCTGGGATTAAAGAGAATGCAAATTGGATGCGGCTAAGATTACGGGAAGAGCGGATGCGGCTGGGATTAAAGAGAAAGCAAATTGGATGCGGCTAAGATAACGGGAAGAGCGGATGCGGCTGGGATTGAAGAGAAAGCAAATTGGATGCGGCTGGGATTAAAGAGAATGCAAATTGGATGCGGCTAAGATTACGGGAAGAGCGGATGCGGCTGGGATTATAGAGAAAGCAAAGTGGATGCGGCTAAGATTACGGGAAGAGCGGATGCGGCTGGGATTAAAGATAAAGCAAATTGGATGCGGCTAAGATTACGGGAAGAGCGGATGCGGCTGGGATTAAAGAGAAAGCAAATTGAATGCGCCTAAGATTACGGGAAGAGCGGATGCGGCTGGGATTAAAGAGAAAGCAAATTGGATGCGCCTAAGATTACGGAAAGAGCGGATTCGGCTGGGATTAAAGAGAAACCAAAGTTGTTGCGGCTAAGATTACCGGAAGGGCGGATTCGGCTGGGATTAAAGATAAAGCAAATTGGATGCGGCTAAGATTACGGGAAGAGCGGATGCGGCTGGGATTAAAGAGAAAGCAAATTGAATGCGGCTAAGATTACGGGAAGAGCGGATGCGGCTGGGATTAAAGAGAAAGCAAAGTGGATGCGGCTAAGATTACGGGAAGAGCGGATTCGGCTGGGATTAAAGAGAAAGCAAAGTGGATGCCGCTAAGATTATGGGAAGAGCGGATGCGGCTGGGATTAAAGAGAAAGCAAATTGGATGCGGCTAAGATTACGGGAAGAGCGGATGCGGCTGGGATTAAAGAGAAAGCAAATTGGATGCGGCTTGATTACGAGAAGAGCGGATGCGGCTGGGATTAAAGAGAAAGCAAATTGGATGCGGCTAAGATTACGGGAAGAGCAAATGCGGCTGGGATTAAAGAGAAATCAAATTGGATGCGGCTTAGATTACAGGAAGAGCGGATGCGGCTGGGATTAAAAAGAAAGCGAATTGGATGCTGCTAAGATTACGGGAAGAGCGTATGCGGCTGGGATTAAAGAGAAAGCAAATTGGATGCGGCTAAGATTACGGGAAGAGCAGATGCGCCTGGGATTACAGAAAAGCAAAGTGGATGCGGCTAAGATTACGGGAAGAGCGGATGCGGCTGGGATTAAGGAGAAAGCAAATTGGATGCGGCTAAGATTACGGGAAGAGCGGATGCGGCTGGGATTAAAGAGAAAGCAAATTGGATGCGGCTAAGATTACGGGAAGAGCGGATGCATGGAATTAAAGAGAAAGCAAATTGAATGCGGCTAAGATTACGGGAAGAGCGTATGCGGCTGGGATTAAAGAGAAAGCAAAGTGGATGCGGCTAAGATTACGCGAAGAGCGGATGCGGCTGGGATTAAAGAGAATGCAAATTAGATGCGGCTAAGATTACGGGAAGAGTGGATGCGGCTGGGATTAAAGAGAAAGCAAATTGGATGCGGCTAAGATTTCGGGAAGAGCAGATGCGCGTGGGATTAAAGAGAAAGCAAAGTGGATGCGGCTAAAATTACGGGAAGAGCGGATGCGGCTGGGTTTAAAGAGAAAGCAAATTGGATGCATCTAAGATTACGGGAAGAGAGGATGCGGCTGGGATTAAAGAGAAAGCAAAGTGGATGTGGCTAAGATTACGGGAAGAGCGGATGCGGCTGGGATTAAAGAGAAAGCAAATTGAATGCGGCTAAGATTACGGAAAGAGCGGATGCGGCTGAGATTAAAGAGAAAGCAAATTGGATGCGGCTAAGATTACGGGAAGAGCGGATGCGGCTTGGATTAAAGAGAAACTAAAGTTGATGCGGCTAAGATTACGGGAAGAGCGGATTCGGCTGGGATTAAGAGAAAGCAAATTGGATGCGGCTAAGATTACGGGAAGAGCGGATGCGGCTGGGATTTAAGAGAAAGCAAAGTTGATGCGGCTAAGATTACGGGAAGAGCGGATGCGGCTGGGATTGAAGAGAAAGCAAATTGGATGCGGCTAAGATTACGGGAAGAGCGGATGCGGCTGGGATTAAAGAGAAAGCAAATTGGATGCGGCTAAGATTAAGGGAAGAGCGGATGCTGCTGGGATTAAAGAGAAAGCAAAGTGGATGCGGCTAAGATTACGGGAAGAGCGGATGCGGCTGGGATTAAAGAGAAAGCAAATTGGATGCGGCTAAGATTACGGGAAGAGCGGATGCGGCTGGGATTTAAGAGAAAGCAAAGTTGATGCGGCTAAGATTACGGGAAGAGCGGATGCGGCTGGGATTGAAGAGAAAGCAAATTGGATGCGGCTAAGATTACGGGAAGAGCGGATGCGGCTGGGATTAAAGAGAATGCAAATTGGATGCGGCTAAGATTACGGGAAGAGCGGATGCGGCTGGGATTAAAGAGAAAGCAAAGTGGATGCGTCTAAGATTACGGGAAGAGCGGATGCGGCTGGGATTAAAAAGAAAGCAAATTGGATGCGGCTAAGATTACGGGAAGAGCGGATGCGGCTGGGATTGAAAAGAAAGCAAATTGGATGCGGCTTAGATTACGGGAAGATCGGATGCGGCTTAGATTACGGGAAGAGCGGATGCGGCTGGGATTAAAGAGAAAGCAAAGTGAATGCGGCTAAGATTACGGGAAGAGCGGATGCGGCTGGGATTAAAGAGAAAGCAAATTGGATGCGGCTAAGATTACGGGAAGAGCGGATGCGGCTGGGATTAAAGAGAAAGCAAATTGGATGCGGCTAAGATTACGGAAAGAGCGGATGCGGCTAGGATTAAAGAGAAAGCAAATTGGATGGGGCTAAGATTACGGGAAGAGCAAATGCGCCTGGGATTAAAGAGAAAGCAAAGTGGATGCGGCTAAGATGACGGGAAGAGCGGATGCGGCTGGGATTAAGGAGAAAGCAAATTGGATGCTGCTAAGATTACAGGAAGAGCAGATGCGGCTGGGATTAAAGAGAAAGCAAATTGGATGCGGCTAAGATTACGGGAAGAGCGGATGCGGCTGGGATTAAAGAGAAAGCAAATTGAATGCGGCTAAGATTACGGGAAGAGCGTATGCGGCTGGGATTAAAGAGAAAGCAAATTGGATGCGGCTAAGATTAAGGGAAGAGCGGATGCGGCTGGGATTAAAGAGAAAGCAAAGTTGAAGCGGCTAAGATTACGGGAAAAGCGGATTCGGCTGGGATTAAAGAGAAAGCAAATTGGATGCGGCTAAGTTTACGGGAAGAGCGGATGCTGCTATGATTAAAGAGAAAGCAAATTGGATGAGGCTAAGATTACGGGAAGAGCGGATGCGGCTGGGATTAAAGAGAAAGCAAATTATATGCGGCTAAGTTTACGGGAAGAGAGGATGCGGCTGGGATTAAAGAGAAAGCAAAGTGGACGCGGCTAAGATTACGGGAAGAGCGGATGCGGCTGGGATTAAAGAGAAAGCAAAGTGGATGCGGCTAAGATTACGGGAAGAGTGGATGCGGCTGGGATTAAAGAGAAAGCAAAGTGGATGCGGCTTAGATTACGGAAAGAGCGGATGCGGCTGGGATTGAAGAGAAAGCAAATTGGATGCGGCTAAGATTACGGGAAAAGCGGATTCGTCTGGGATTAAAGAGAAAGCAAATTGGATGCGGCTAAGTTTACGGGAAGAGCGGATGCTGCTATGATTAAAGAGAAAGCAAATTGGATGCGGCTAAGATTACGGGAAGAGCAGATGCGGCTGGGATTAAAGAGAAAGCAAATTGGATGCGGTAAGATTACGGGAAGAGAGGATGCGGCTGGGATTAAAGAGTAAGCAAAGTGAACGCGGCTAAGATTACGGGAAGAGCGGATGCGGCTGGGATTAAAGAGAAAGCAAAGTGGAAGCAGCTAAGATTACGGGAAGAGTGGATGCGGCTGGGATTAAAGAGAAAGCAAAGTTGATGCGGCTAAGATTACGGGAAGAGCGGATGCGGCTGGGATTAAAGAGAATGCAAATTGTATGCGGCTTGATTACGAGAAGAGCGGATGCGGCTGGGATTAAAGAGAAAGCAAATTGGATGCGGCTAAGATTACGGGAAGAGCAAATGCGGCTGGGATTAAAGAGAAATCAAATTGGATGCGGCTTAGATTACAGGAAGAGCGGATGCGGCTGGGATTAAAAAGAAGCAAATTGGATGCTGCTAAGATTACGGGAAGAGCGGATGCGGCTGGGATTAAAGAGAAAGCAAATTGGATGCGGCTAAGATTACGGGAAGAGCAGATGCGCCTGGGATTACAGAAAAGCAAAGTGGATGCGGCTAAGATTACGGGAAGAGCGGATGCGGCTGGGATTAAAGAGAAACCCAAACTTGATGCGGCTAAGATTACGGGAAGAGCGGATGTGGCTGGGATTAAAGAGAATGCAAATTGGATGCGGCTAAGATTACGGGAAGAGCGGATGCGGCTGGGATTAAAGAGAAAGCAAATTGGATGCGGCTAAGATAACGGGAAGAGCGGATGCGGCTGGGATTGAAGAGAAAGCAAATTGGATGCGGCTGGGATTAAAGAGAATGCAAATTGGATGCGGCTAAGATTACGGGAAGAGCGGATGCGGCTGGGATTATAGAGAAAGCAAAGTGGATGCGGCTAAGATTACGGGAAGAGCGGATGCGGCTGGGATTAAAGATAAAGCAAATTGGATGCGGCTAAGATTACGGGAAGAGCGGATGCGGCTGGGATTAAAGAGAAAGCAAATTGAATGCGCCTAAGATTACGGGAAGAGCGGATGCGGCTGGGATTAAAGAGAAAGCAAATTGGATGCGCCTAAGATTACGGGAAGAGCGGATTCGGCTGGGATTAAAGAGAAACCAAAGTTGTTGCGGCTAAGATTACGGGAAGGGCAGATTCGGCTGGGATTAAAGATAAAGCAAATTGGATGCGGCTAAGATTACGGGAAGAGCGGATGCGGCTGGGATTAAAGAGAAAGCAAATTGAATGCGGCTAAGATTACGGGAAGAGCGGATGCGGCTGGGATTAAAGAGAAAGCAAAGTGGATGCGGCTAAGATTACGGGAAGAGCGGATTCGGCTGGGATTAAAGAGAAAGCAAAGTGGATGCCGCTAAGATTACGGGAAGAGCGGATGCGGCTGGGATTAAAGAGAAAGCAAATTGGATGCGGCTAAGATTACGGGAAGAGCGGATGCGGCTGGGATTAAAGAGAAAGCAAATTGGATGCGGCTTGATTACGAGAAGAGCGGATGCGGCTGGGATTAAAGAGAAAGCAAATTGGATGCGGCTAAGATTACGGGAAGAGCAAATGCGGCTGGGATTAAAGAGAAATCAAATTGGATGCGGCTTAGATTACAGGAAGAGCGGATGCGGCTGGGATTAAAAAGAAAGCGAATTGGATGCTGCTAAGATTACGGGAAGAGCGTTTGCGGCTGGGATTAAAGAGAAAGCAAATTGGATGCGGCTAAGATTACGTGAAGAGCAGATGCGCCTGGGATTACAGAAAAGCAAAGTGGATGCGGCTAAGATTACGGGAAGAGCGGATGCGGCTGGGATTAAGGAGAAAGCAAATTGGATGTGGCTAAGATTACGGGAAGAGCGGATGCGGCTGGGATTAAAGAGAAAGCAAATTGGATGCGGCTAAGATTACGGGAAGAGCGGATGCATGGAATTAAAGAGAAAGCAAATTGAATGCGGCTAAGATTACGGGAAGAGCGTATGCGGCTGGGATTAAAGAGAAAGCAAATTGGATGCGGCTAAGATTACGGGAAGAGCGGATGCGGCTGGGATTAAAGAGAATGCAAATTAGATGCGGCTAAGATTACGGGAAGAGTGGATGCGGCTGGGATTAAAGAGAAAGCAAATTGGATGCGGCTAAGATTTCGGGAAGAGCAGATGCGCGTGGGATTAAAGAGAAAGCAAAGTGGATGCGGCTAAAATTACGGGAAGAGCGGATGCGGCTGGGATTAAAGAGAAAGCAAATTGGATGCATCTAAGATTACGGGAAGAGCGGATGCGGCTGGGATTAAAGAGAAAGCAAAGTGGATGTGGCTAAGATTACGGGAAGAGCGGATGCGGCTGGGATTAAAGAGAAAGCAAATTGAATGCGGCTAAGATTACGGAAAGAGCGGATGCGGCTGAGATTAAAGAGAAAGCAAATTGGATGCGGCTAAGATTACGGGAAGAGCGGCTGCGGCTTGGATTAAAGAGAAACCAAAGTTGATGCGGCTAAGATTACGGGAAGAGCGGATTCGGCTGGGATTAAGAGAAAGCAAATTGGATGCGGCTAAGATTACGGGAAGAGCGGATGCGGCTGGGATTTAAGAGAAAGCAAAGTTGATGCGGCTAAGATTACGGGAAGAGCGGATGCGGCTGGGATTAAAGAGAAAGCAAATTGGATGCGGCTAAGATTACGGGAAGAGCGGATGCGGCTGGGATTTAAGAGAAAGCAAAGTTGATGCGGCTAAGATTACGGGAAGAGCGGATTCGGCTGGGATTGAAGAGAAAGCAAATTGGATGCGGCTAAGATTACGGGAAGAGCGGATGCGGCTGGGATTAAAGAGAATGCAAATTGGATGCGGCTAAGATTACGGGAAGAGCGGATGCGGCTGGGATTAAAGAGAAAGCAAAGTGGATGCGGCTAAGATTACGGGAAGAGCGGATGCGGCTGGGATTAAAAAGAAAGCAAATTGGATGCGGCTAAGATTACGGGAAGAGCGGATGCGGCTGGGATTAAAAAGAAAGCAAATTGGATGCGGCTTAGATTACGGGAAGATCGGATGCGGCTTAGATTACGGGAAGAGCGGATGCGGCTGGGATTAAAGAGAAAGCAAAGTGAATGCGGCTAAGATTACGGGAAGAGCGGATGCGGCTGGGATTAAAGAGAAAGCAAATTGGATGCGGCTAAGATTACGGGAAGAGCGGATGCGGCTGGGATTAAAGAGAAAGCAAATTGGATGCGGCTAAGATTACGGAAAGAGCGGATGCGGCTAGGATTAAAGAGAAAGCAAATTGGATGCGGCTAAGATTACGGGAAGAGCAAATGCGCCTGGGATTAAAGAGAAAGCAAAGTGGATGCGGCTAAGATGACGGGAAGAGCGGATGCGGCTGGGATTAAGGAGAAAGCAAATTGGATGCTGCTAAGATTACAGGAAGAGCAGATGCGGCTGGGATTAAAGAGAAAGCAAATTGGATGCGGCTAAGATTACGGGAAGAGCGGATGCGGCTGGGATTAAAGAGAAAGCAAATTGAATGCGGCTAAGATTACGGGAAGAGCGTATGCGGCTGGGATTAAAGAGAAAGCAAATTGGATGCGGCTAAGATTAAGGGAAGAGCGGATGCGGCTGGGATTAAAGAGAAAGCAAAGTTGAAGCGGCTAAGATTACGGGAAAAGCGGATTCGGCTGGGATTAAAGAGAAAGCAAATTGGATGCGGCTAAGTTTACGGGAAGAGCGGATGCTGCTATGATTAAAGAGAAAGCAAATTGGATGAGGCTAAGATTACGGGAAGAGCGGATGCGGCTGGGATTAAAGAGAAAGCAAATTATATGCGGCTAAGTTTACGGGAAGAGAGGATGCGGCTGGGATTAAAGAGAAAGCAAAGTGGACGCGGCTAAGATTACGGGAAGAGCGGATGCGGCTGGGATTAAAGAGAAAGCAAAGTGGATGCGGCTAAGATTACGGGAAGAGTGGATGCGGCTGGGATTAAAGAGAAAGCAAAGTGGATGCGGCTTAGATTAGAGGAAGAGCGGATGCGGCTGGGATTGAAGAGAAAGCAAATTGGATGCGGCTAAGATTACGGGAAAAGCGGATTCGTCTGGGATTAAAGAGAAAGCAAATTGGATGCGGCTAAGTTTACGGGAAGAACGGATGCTGCTATGATTAAAGAGAAAGCAAATTGGATGCGGCTAAGATTACGGGAAGAGCAGATGCGGCTGGGATTAAAGAGAAAGCAAATTGGATGCGGCTAAGATTACGGGAAGAGAGGATGCGGCTGGGATTAAAGAGAAAGCAAAGTAAACGCGGCTAAGATTACGGGAAGAGCGGATGCGGCTGGGATTAAAGAGAAAGCAAAGTGGATGCAGCTAAGATTACGGGAAGAGTGGATGCGGCTGGGATTAAAGAGAAAGCAAAGTTGATGCGGCTAAGATTACGGGAAGAGCGGATGCGGCTGGGATTAAAGAGAATGCAAATTGGATGCGGCTTGATTACGAGAAGAGCGGATGCGGCTGGGATTAAAGAGAATGCAAATTGGATGCGGCTAAGATTACGGGAAGAGCGGATGCGGCTGGGATTAAAGAGAAAGCAAATTGGATGCGGCTAAGATAACGGGAAGAGCGGATGCGGCTGGGATTGAAGAGAAAGCAAATTGGATGCGGCTGGGATTAAAGAGAATGCAAATTGGATGCGGCTAAGATTACGGGAAGAGCGGATGCGGCTGGGATTATAGAGAAAGCAAAGTGGATGCGGCTAAGATTACGGGAAGAGCGGATGCGGCTGGGATTAAAGATAAAGCAAATTGGATGCGGCTAAGATTACGGGAAGAGCGGATGCGGCTGGGATTAAAGAGAAAGCAAATTGAATGCGCCTAAGATTACGGGAAGAGCGGATGCGGCTGGGATTAAAGAGAAAGCAAATTGGATGCGCCTAAGATTACGGGAAGAGCGGATTCGGCTGGGATTAAAGAGAAACCAAAGTTGTTGCGGCTAAGATTACGGGAAGGGCAGATTCGGCTGGGATTAAAGATAAAGCAAATTGGATGCGGCTAAGATTACGGGAAGAGCGGATGCGGCTGGGATTAAAGAGAAAGCAAATTGAATGCGGCTAAGATTACGGGAAGAGCGGATGCGGCTGGGATTAAAGAGAAAGCAAAGTGGATGCGGCTAAGATTACGGGAAGAGCGGATTCGGCTGGGATTAAAGAGAAAGCAAAGTGGATGCCGCTAAGATTACGGGAAGAGCGGATGCGGCTGGGATTAAAGAGAAAGCAAATTGGATGCGGCTAAGATTACGGGAAGAGCGGATGCGGCTGGGATTAAAGAGAAAGCAAATTGGATGCGGCTTGATTACGAGAAGAGCGGATGCGGCTGGGATTAAAGAGAAAGCAAATTGGATGCGGCTAAGATTACGGGAAGAGCAAATGCGGCTGGGATTAAAGAGAAATCAAATTGGATGCGGCTTAGATTACAGGAAGAGCGGATGCGGCTGGGATTAAAAAGAAAGCGAATTGGATGCTGCTAAGATTACGGGAAGAGCGTTTGCGGCTGGGATTAAAGAGAAAGCAAATTGGATGCGGCTAAGATTACGTGAAGAGCAGATGCGCCTGGGATTACAGAAAAGCAAAGTGGATGCGGCTAAGATTACGGGAAGAGCGGATGCGGCTGGGATTAAGGAGAAAGCAAATTGGATGTGGCTAAGATTACGGGAAGAGCGGATGCGGCTGGGATTAAAGAGAAAGCAAATTGGATGCGGCTAAGATTACGGGAAGAGCGGATGCATGGAATTAAAGAGAAAGCAAATTGAATGCGGCTAAGATTACGGGAAGAGCGTATGCGGCTGGGATTAAAGAGAAAGCAAATTGGATGCGGCTAAGATTACGGGAAGAGCGGATGCGGCTGGGATTAAAGAGAATGCAAATTAGATGCGGCTAAGATTACGGGAAGAGTGGATGCGGCTGGGATTAAAGAGAAAGCAAATTGGATGCGGCTAAGATTTCGGGAAGAGCAGATGCGCGTGGGATTAAAGAGAAAGCAAAGTGGATGCGGCTAAAATTACGGGAAGAGCGGATGCGGCTGGGATTAAAGAGAAAGCAAATTGGATGCATCTAAGATTACGGGAAGAGCGGATGCGGCTGGGATTAAAGAGAAAGCAAAGTGGATGTGGCTAAGATTACGGGAAGAGCGGATGCGGCTGGGATTAAAGAGAAAGCAAATTGAATGCGGCTAAGATTACGGAAAGAGCGGATGCGGCTGAGATTAAAGAGAAAGCAAATTGGATGCGGCTAAGATTACGGGAAGAGCGGCTGCGGCTTGGATTAAAGAGAAACCAAAGTTGATGCGGCTAAGATTACGGGAAGAGCGGATTCGGCTGGGATTAAGAGAAAGCAAATTGGATGCGGCTAAGATTACGGGAAGAGCGGATGCGGCTGGGATTTAAGAGAAAGCAAAGTTGATGCGGCTAAGATTACGGGAAGAGCGGATGCGGCTGGGATTAAAGAGAAAGCAAATTGGATGCGGCTAAGATTACGGGAAGAGCGGATGCGGCTGGGATTTAAGAGAAAGCAAAGTTGATGCGGCTAAGATTACGGGAAGAGCGGATTCGGCTGGGATTGAAGAGAAAGCAAATTGGATGCGGCTAAGATTACGGGAAGAGCGGATGCGGCTGGGATTAAAGAGAATGCAAATTGGATGCGGCTAAGATTACGGGAAGAGCGGATGCGGCTGGGATTAAAGAGAAAGCAAAGTGGATGCGGCTAAGATTACGGGAAGAGCGGATGCGGCTGGGATTAAAAAGAAAGCAAATTGGATGCGGCTAAGATTACGGGAAGAGCGGATGCGGCTGGGATTAAAAAGAAAGCAAATTGGATGCGGCTTAGATTACGGGAAGATCGGATGCGGCTTAGATTACGGGAAGAGCGGATGCGGCTGGGATTAAAGAGAAAGCAAAGTGAATGCGGCTAAGATTACGGGAAGAGCGGATGCGGCTGGGATTAAAGAGAAAGCAAATTGGATGCGGCTAAGATTACGGGAAGAGCGGATGCGGCTGGGATTAAAGAGAAAGCAAATTGGATGCGGCTAAGATTACGGAAAGAGCGGATGCGGCTAGGATTAAAGAGAAAGCAAATTGGATGCGGCTAAGATTACGGGAAGAGCAAATGCGCCTGGGATTAAAGAGAAAGCAAAGTGGATGCGGCTAAGATGACGGGAAGAGCGGATGCGGCTGGGATTAAGGAGAAAGCAAATTGGATGCTGCTAAGATTACAGGAAGAGCAGATGCGGCTGGGATTAAAGAGAAAGCAAATTGGATGCGGCTAAGATTACGGGAAGAGCGGATGCGGCTGGGATTAAAGAGAAAGCAAATTGAATGCGGCTAAGATTACGGGAAGAGCGTATGCGGCTGGGATTAAAGAGAAAGCAAATTGGATGCGGCTAAGATTAAGGGAAGAGCGGATGCGGCTGGGATTAAAGAGAAAGCAAAGTTGAAGCGGCTAAGATTACGGGAAAAGCGGATTCGGCTGGGATTAAAGAGAAAGCAAATTGGATGCGGCTAAGTTTACGGGAAGAGCGGATGCTGCTATGATTAAAGAGAAAGCAAATTGGATGAGGCTAAGATTACGGGAAGAGCGGATGCGGCTGGGATTAAAGAGAAAGCAAATTATATGCGGCTAAGTTTACGGGAAGAGAGGATGCGGCTGGGATTAAAGAGAAAGCAAAGTGGACGCGGCTAAGATTACGGGAAGAGCGGATGCGGCTGGGATTAAAGAGAAAGCAAAGTGGATGCGGCTAAGATTACGGGAAGAGTGGATGCGGCTGGGATTAAAGAGAAAGCAAAGTGGATGCGGCTTAGATTACAGGAAGAGCGGATGCGGCTGGGATTGAAGAGAAAGCAAATTGGATGCGGCTAAGATTACGGGAAAAGCGGATTCGTCTGGGATTAAAGAGAAAGCAAATTGGATGCGGCTAAGTTTACGGGAAGAACGGATGCTGCTATGATTAAAGAGAAAGCAAATTGGATGCGGCTAAGATTACGGGAAGAGCAGATGCGGCTGGGATTAAAGAGAAAGCAAATTGGATGCGGCTAAGATTACGGGAAGAGAGGATGCGGCTGGGATTAAAGAGAAAGCAAAGTAAACGCGGCTAAGATTACGGGAAGAGCGGATGCGGCTGGGATTAAAGAGAAAGCAAAGTGGATGCAGCTAAGATTACGGGAAGAGTGGATGCGGCTGGGATTAAAGAGAAAGCAAAGTTGATGCGGCTAAGATTACGGGAAGAGCGGATGCGGCTGGGATTAAAGAGAATGCAAATTGGATGCGGCTTGATTACGAGAAGAGCGGATGCGGCTGGGATTAAAGAGAAAGCAAATTGGATGCGGCTAAGATTACGGGAAGAGCAAATGCGGCTGGGATTAAAGAGAAATCAAATTGGATGCGGCTTAGATTACAGGAAGAGCGGATGCGGCTGGGATTAAAAAGAAAGCAAATTGGATGCTGCTAAGATTACGGGAAGAGCGGATGCGGCTGGGATTAAAGAGAAAGCAAATTGGATGCGGCTAAGATTACGGGAAGAGCAGATGCGCCTGGGATTACAGAAAAGCAAAGTGGATGCGGCTAAGATTACGGGAAGAGCGGATGCGGCTGGGATTAAGGAGAAAGCAAATTGGATGCTGCTAAGATTACGGAAGAGCGGATGCGGCTGGGATTAAAGAGAAAGCAAATTAGATGCGGCTTAGATTACGGGAAGAGCGGATGCAGCTGGGATTAAAGAGAAAGCAAAGTGGATGCGGCTAAGATTACGGGAAGAGCGGATGCGGCTGGGATTAAAGAGAAAGCAAAGTGGATGCGGCTAAGATTACGGGAAGAGCAGATGCGGCTGGGATTAAAGAGAAAGCAAATTGGATGCGGCTAAGATTACGGGAAGAGCGGATGCGGCTGGGATTAAAGAGAAAGCAAATTGGACGCGGCTAAGATCACGGGAAGAGTGGATGCGGCTGGGATTAAAGAGAAAGCAAATTGGATGCGGCTAAGATTACATGAAGAGAGGATGCGGCTGGGATTAAAGAGAAAGCAAAGTGGATGCGGCTAAGATTACGGGAAGAGCGGATGCGGCTGGGATTAAAGAGAAAGCAAAGTGAATGCTCTAAGATTACGGGAAGAGCGGATGCGGCTGGGATTAAAGAGAAAGCAAATTGGATGCGGCTAAGATTACGGGAAGAGCGGATGCGGCTGGGATTAAAGAGAAAGCAAATTGGATGCGGCTAAGATTACGGAAAGAGCCGATGCGGCTAGGATTAAAGAGAAAGCAAATTGGATGCGGCTAAGATTACGGGAAGAGCAAATGCGCCTGGGATTAAAGAGAAAGCAAAGTGGATGCGGCTAAGATGACGGGAAGAGCGGATGCGGCTGGGATTAAGGAGAAAGCAAATTGGATGCTGCTAAGATTACAGGAAGAGCAGATGCGGCTGGGATTAAAGAGAAAGCAAATTGGATGCGGCTAAGATTACGGGAAGAGCGGATGCGGCTGGGATTAAAGAGAAAGCAAATTGAATGCGGCTAAGATTACGGGAAGAGCGTATGCGGCTGGGATTAAAGAGAAAGCAAATTGGATGCGGCTAAGATTAAGGGAAGAGCGGATGCGGCTGGGATTAAAGAGAAAGCAAAGTTGAAGCGGCTAAGATTACGGGAAAAGCGGATTCGGCTGGGATTAAAGAGAAAGCAAATTGGATGCGGCTAAGTTTACGGGAAGAGCGGATGCTGCTATGATTAAAGAGAAAGTAAATTGGATGAGGCTAAGATTACGGGAAGAGCGGATGCGGCTGGGATTAAAGAGAAAGCAAATTATATGCGGCTAAGATTACGGGAAGAGAGGATGCGGCTGGGATTAAAGAGAAAGCAAAGTGGACGTGGCTAAGATTACGGGAAGAGCGGATGCGGCTGGGATTAAAGAGAAAGCAAAGTGGATGCGGCTAAGATTACGGGAAGAGTGGATGCGGCTGGGATTAAAGAGAAAGCAAAGTGGATGCGGCTGAGATTACGGAAAGAGCGGATGCGGCTGGGATTGAAGAGAAAGCAAATTGGATGCGGCTAAGATTACGGGAAAAGCGGATTCGTCTGGGATTAAAGAGAAAGCAAATTGGATGCGGCTAAGTTTACGGGAAGAGCGGATGCTGCTATGATTAAAGAGAAAGCAAATTGGATGCGGCTAAGATTACGGGAAGAGCGGATGCGGCTGGGATTAAAGAGAAAGCAAATTGGATGCGGCTAAGATTACGGGAAGAGAGGATGCGGCTGGGATTAAAGAGAAAGCAAAGTGAACGCGGCTAAGATTACGGGAAGAGCGGATGCGGCTGGGATTAAAGAGAAAGCAAAGTGGATGCAGCTAAGATTACGGGAAGAGTGGATGCGGCTGGGATTAAAGAGAAAGCAAAGTGGATGCGGCTAAGATTACGGGAAGAGAGGATGCGGCTGGGTTTAAAGAGAAAGCAAATTGGATGCGGCTTGATTACGAGAAGAGCGGATGCGGCTGTGATTAAAGAGAAAGCAAATTGGTTGCGGCTAAGATTACGGGAAGAGCAAATGCGGCTGGGATTAAAGAGAAATCAAATTGGATGCGGCTTAGATTACAGGAAGAGCGGATGCGGCTGGGATTAAAAAGAAAGCAAATTGGATGCTGCTAAGATTACGGGAAGAGCGGATGCGGCTGGGATTAAAGAGAAAGCAAATTGGATGCGGCTAAGATTACGGGAAGAGCAGATGCGCCTGGGATTACAGAAAAGCAAAGTGGATGCGGCTAAGATTACGGGAAGAGCGGATGCGGCTGGGATTAAGGAGAAAGCAAAGTTAAAGCGGCTAAGATTACGGGAAAAGCGGATGCGGCTGGGATTAAAGAGAGAGCAAATTAGATGCGGCTTAGATTACGGGAAGAGCGGATGCGGCTGGGATTAAAGAGAAAGCAAAGTGGAAGCGGCTAAGATTACGGGAAGAGCGGATGCGGCTGGGATTAAAGAGAAAGCAAAGTGGATGCGGCTAAGATTACGGGAAGAGCAGATGCGGCTGGGATTAAAGAGAAAGCAAATTGGATGCGGCTAAGATTACGGGAAGAGCGGATGCGGCTGGGATTAAAGAGAAAGCAAATTGGATGCGGCTAAGATCACGGGAAGAGCGGATGCGGCTGGGATTAAAGAGAAAGCAAATTGGATGCGGCTAAGATTACATGAAGAGAGGATGCGGCTGGGATTAAAGAGAAAGCAAAGTGGATGCGGCTAAGATTACGGGAAGAGCGGATGCGGCTGGGATTAAAGAGAAAGCAAAGTGGATGCGGCTAAGATTACGGGAAGAGCAGATGCGGCTGGGATTAAAGAGAATGCAAATTGGATGCGGCTAAGATTACGGGAAGAGCGGATGCGGCTGGGATTAAAGAGAAAGCAAATTGGATGCGGCTAAGATTACGGGAAGAGCGGATGCGGCTGGGATTAAAGAGAAAGCAAATTGGATGCGGCTAAGATTACATGAAGAGAGGATGCGGCTGGGATTAAAGAGAAAGCAAAGTGGATGCGGCTAAGATTACGGGAATAGCGGATGCGGCTGGGATTAAAGAGAAAGCAAAGTGGATGTGGCTAAGATTACGGGAAGAGTGGATGCGGCTGGGATTAAAGAGAAAGCAAAGTGGATGTGGCTAAGATTACGGGAAGAGCGGATGCGGCTTGGATTAAAGAGAAAGCAAAGTTAAAGCAGCTAAGATTACGGGAAAAGCGGATTCGGCTGGGATTAAAGATAAAGCAAATTGGATGCAGCTAAGTTTACGGGAAGAGCGGATGCTGCTGGGATTAAAGAGAAAGCAAATTGGATGCGGCTAAGATTACGGGAAGAGCGGATGCGGCTGAGATTAAAGAGAAAGCAAATTGGATGCGGCTAAGATTACGGGAAGAGAGGATGCGGCTGGGATTAAAGAGAAAGCAAAGTGGACGCAGCTAAGATTACGGGAAGAGCGGATGCGGCTGGGATTAAAGAGAAAGAAAAGTGGATGCGGCTAAGATTACGGGAAGAGCAGATGCGCCTGGGATTACAGAAAAGCAAAGTGGATGCGGCTAAGATTACGGGAAGAGCGGATGCGGCTGGGATTAAGGAGAAAGCAAAGTTGAAGCGGCTAAGATTACGGGAAAAGCGGATGCGGCTGGGATTAAAGAGAAAGCAAATTAGATGCGGCTTAGATTACGGGAAGAGCGGATGCGGCTGGGATTAAAGAGAAAGCAAAGTGGATGCGGCTAAGATTACGGGAAGAGCGGATGCGGCTGGGATTAAAGAGAAAGCAAAGTGGATGCGGCTAAGATTACGGGAAGAGCAGATGCGGCTGGGATTAAAGAGAAAGCAAATTGGATGCGGCTAAGATTACGGGAAGAGCGGATGCGGCTGGGATTAAAGAGAAAGCAAATTGGATGCGGCTAAGATCACGGGAAGAGCGGATGCGGCTGGGATTAAAGAGAAAGCAAATTGGATGCGGCTAAGATTACATGAAGAGAGGATGCGGCGGGGATTAAAGAGAAAGCAAAGTGGATGCGGCTAAGATTACGGGAAGAGCGGATGCGGCTGGAATTAAAGAGAAAGCAAATTGGATGCGGCTAAGATTACGGGAAGAGCGGATGCGGCTGGGATTAAAGAGAAAGCAAATTGGATGCGGCTAAGATTACGGGAAGAGCGGATGCGGCTGGGATTAAAGAGAAAGCAAATTGAATGCGGCTAAGATTACGGAAAGAGCGGATTCGGCTGGGATTAAAGAGAAAGCAAATTGGATGCGGCTAAGATTACGGGAAGAGCGGATGCGGCTGGGATTAAAGAGAAACCAAAGTTGATGTGGCTATGATTACGGGAAGAGCGGATTCGGCTGGGATTAAAGAGAAAGCAAATTGGATGCGGCTAAGATTACGGGAAGAGAGGATGCGGCTGGGATTAAAGAGAAAGCAAAGTGGATGCGGCTAAGATTACGGGAAGAGCGGATGCGGCTGGGATTAAAGAGAAAGCAAAGTGGATGCGGCTAAGATTACGGGAAGAGCGGATGCGTTTGCGATTAAGGAAAAAGCAAATTGGATGCGGCTAAGATTACGGGAAGAGCGGATGCGGCTGGGATTAAAGAGAAAGCAAAGTGGATGCGGCTAAGATTACGGGAAGAGCGGATGCGGCTGGGATTGAAGAGAAAGCAAATTGGATGCGGCTAAGATTACGGGAAGAGCGGATGCGGCTGGGATTAAAGAGAAATTAAAGTGGATGCGGCTAAGATTACGGGAAGAGCGGAATCGGCTGGGATTAAAGAGAAAGCAAATTGGATGCGGCTAAGATTACGGGAAGAGCGGATGCGGCTGGGATTAAAGAGAAAGCAAATTGGATGCGGCTAAGATTACGGGAAGAGCGGATGCGGCTGGGATTAAAGAGAAAGCAAATTGGATGCGGCTAAGATTACGGGAAGAGCGGATGCGGCTGGGATTTAAGAGAAAGCAAAGTTGATGCGGCTAAGATTACGGGAAGAGCGGATGCGTTCGGATTAAGGAGAAAGCAAATTGGATGCGGCTAAGGTTACGGGAAGAGCGGATGCGGCTGGGATTGAAGAGAATGCAAATTGGATGCGGCTAAGATTACGGGAAGAGCGGATGCGGATGGGATTAAAGAGAAAGCAAAGTGGATGCGGCTAAGATTACGGGAAGAGCGGATGCGGCCGGGATTAAAGAGAAAGCAAATTGGATGCGGCTAAGATTACGGGAAGAGCGGCTGCGGCTGGGATTATAGAGAAAGCAAAGTGGATGCGGCTAAGACTACGGAAAGAGCGGATGCGGCTGGGATTAAAGAGAAAGCAAATTGGATGCGGCTAAGATTACGGGAAGAGCGGATGCGGCTGGGATTAAAGAGAAATTAAAGTGGATGCGGCTAAGATTACGGGAAGAGCGGAATCGGCTGGGATTAAAGAGAAAGCAAATTGGATGCGGCTAAAATTACGGGAAGAGCGGCGGATGTGGCAGGGATTAAAGAGAAACCCAAACTTGATGCGGCTAAGATTACGGGAAGAGCGGAGGCGGCTGGGATTAAAGAGAATGCAAATTGGATGCGGCTAAGATTACGGGAAGAGCGGATGCGGCTGGGATTAAAGAGAAAGCAAATTGGATGCGGCTAAGATAACGGGAAGAGCGGATGCGGCTAGGATTGAAGAGAAAGCAAATTGGATGCGGCTGGGATTAAAGAGAATGCAAATTGGATGCGGCTAAGATTACGGGAAGAGCGGATGCGGCTGGGATTATAGAGAAAGCAAAGTGGATGCGGCTAAGATTACGGGAAGAGCGGATGCGGCTGGGATTAAAGATAAAGCAAATTGGATGCGGCTAAGATTACGGGAAGAGCGGATGCGGCTGGGATTAAAGAGAAAGCAAATTGAATGCGCCTCAGATTACGGGAAGAGCGGATGCGGCTGGGATTAAAGAGAAAGCAAATTGGATGCGCCTAAGATTACGGGAAGAGCGGATTCGGCTGGGATTAAAGAGAAACCAAAGTTGTTGCGGCTAAGATTACGGGAAGGGCGGATTCGGCTGGGATTAAAGATAAAGCAAATTGGATGCGGCTAAGATTACGGGAAGACCGGATGCGGCTGGGATTAAAGAGAAAGCAAATTGAATGCGGCTAAGATTACGGGAAGAGCGGATGCGGCTGGGATTAAAGAGAAAGCAAATTAGATGCGGCTTAGATTACGGGAAGAGCGGATGCGGCTGGGATTAAAGAGAAAGCAAATTGGATGCGGCTAAGATCACGGGAAGAGCGGATGCGGCTGGGATTAAAGAGAAAGCAAATTGGATGCGGCTAAGATTACATGAAGAGAGGATGCGGCTGGGATTAAAGAGAAAGCAAAGTGGATGCGGCTAAGATTACGGGAAGAGCGGATGCGGCTGGGATTAAAGAGAAAGCAAAGTGGATGCGGCTAAGATTACGGGAAGAGCAGATGCGGCTGGGATTAAAGAGAATGCAAATTGGATGCGGCTAAGATTACGGGAAGAGCGGATGCGGCTGGGATTAAAGAGAAAGCAAATTGGATGCGGCTAAGATTACATAAAGAGAGGATGCGGCTGAGATTAAAGAGAAAGCAAAGTGGATGCGGCTAAGATTACGGGAATAGCGGATGCGGCTGGGATTAAAGAGAAAGCAAAGTGGATGTGGCTAAGATTACGGGAAGAGTGGATGCGGCTGGGATTAAAGAGAAAGCAAAGTGGATGTGGCTAAGATTACGGGAAGAGCGGATGCGGCTTGGATTAAAGAGAAAGCAAAGTTAAAGCAGCTAAGATTACAGGAAAAGCGGATTCGGCTGGGATTAAAGAGAAAGCAAATTGGATGCGGCTAAGTTTACGGGAAGAGCGGATGCTGCTGGGATTAAAGAGAAAGCAAATTGGATGCGGCTAAGATTACGGGAAGAGCGGATGCGGCTGAGATTAAAGAGAAAGCAAATTGGATGCGGCTAAGATTACGGGAAGAGAGGATGCGGCTGGGATTAAAGAGAAAGCAAAGTGGACGCAGCTAAGATTACGGGAAGAGCGGATGCGGCTGGGATTAAAGAGAAAGCAAAGTGGATGCGGCTAAGATTACGGGAAGAGCAGATGCGCCTGGGATTACAGAAAAGCAAAGTGGATGCGGCTAAGATTACGGGAAGAGCGGATGCGGCTGGGATTATGGAGAAAGCAAAGTTGAAGCGGCTAAGATTACGGGAAAAGCGGATGCGGCTGGGATTAAAGAGAAAGCAAATTAGATGCGGCTTAGATTACGGGAAGAGCGGATGCGGCTGGGATTAAAGAGAAAGCAAAGTGGATGCGGCTAAGATTACGGGAAGAGCGGATGCGGCTGGGATTAAAGAGAAAGCAAAGTGGATGCGGCTAAGATTACGAGAAGAGCAGATGCGGCTGGGATTAAAGAGAAAGCAAATTGGATGCGGCTAAGATTACGGGAAGAGCGGATGCGGCTGGGATTAAAGAGAAAGCAAATTGGATGCGGCTAAGATCACGGGAAGAGCGGATGCGGCTGGGATTAAAGAGAAAGCAAATTGGATGCGGCTAAGATTACATGAAGAGAGGATGCGGCGGGGATTAAAGAGAAAGCAAAGTGGATGCGGCTAAGATTACGGGAAGAGCGGATGCGGCTGGAATTAAAGAGAAAGCAAATTGGATGCGGCTAAGATTACGGGAAGAGCGGATGCGGCTGGGATTAAAGAGAAAGCAAATTGGATGCGGCTAAGATTACGGGAAGAGCGGATGCGGCTGGGATTAAAGAGAAAGCAAATTGAATGCGGCTAAGATTACGGAAAGAGCGGATTCGGCTGGGATTAAAGAGAAAGCAAATTGGATGCGGCTAAGATTACGGGAAGAGCGGATGCGGCTGGGATTAAAGAGAAACCAAAGTTGATGTGGCTATGATTACGGGAAGAGCGGATGCGGCTGGGATTAAAGAGAAAGCAAATTGGATGCGGCTAAGATTACGGGAAGAGCGGATGCGGCTGGGATTGAAGAGAAAGCATAGTGGATGCGGCTAAGATTACGGGAAGAGCGGATGCGGCTGGGATTGAAGAGAAAGCAAAGTGGATGCGGCTAAGATTACGGGAAGAGCGGATGCGGCTGGGATTAAAGAGAAAGCAAATTGGATGCGGCTAAGATTACGGGAAGAGCGGATGCGGCTGGGATTAAAAAGAAAGCAAAGTGGATGTGGCTAAGATTACGGGAAGAGCGGATGCGGCTGGAATTAAAGAGAAAGCAAATTGGATGCGGCTAAGATTACGGGAAGAGCGGATGCGGCTGGGATTAAAGAGAAAGCAAATTGGATGCGGCTAAGATTACGGGAAGAGCGGATGCGGCTGGGATTAAAGAGAAAGCAAATTGAATGCGGCTAAGATTACGGGAAGAGCGGATGCGGCTGGGATTAGAGAGAAAGCAAATTGGATGCGGCTAAGATTACGGGAAGAGCGGATGCGGCTGGGATTAAAGAGAAACCAAAGTTGATGCGGCTATGATTACGGGAAGAGCGGATTCGGCTGGGATTAAAGAGAAAGCAAATTGGATGCGGCTAAGATTACGGGAAGAGAGGATGCGGCTGGGATTAAAGAGAAAGCAAAGTGGATGCGGCTAAGATTACGGGAAGAGCGGATGCGGCTGGGATTAAAGAGAAAGCAAAGTGGATGCGGCTAAGATTACGGGAAGAGCGGATGCGTCTGCGATTAAGGAAAAAGCAAATTGGATGCGGCTAAGATTACGGGAAGAGCGGATGCGGCTGGGATTAAAGAGAAAGCAAAGTGGATGCGGATAAGATTACGGGAAGATCGGATGCGGCTGGGATTGAAGAGAAAGCAAATTGGATGCGGCTAAGATTACGGGAAGAGCGGATGCGGCTGGGATTAAAGAGAAATTAAAGTGGATGCGGCTAAGATTACGGGAAGAGCGGAATCGGCTGGGATTAAAGAGAAAGCAAATTGGATGCGGCTAAGATTACGGGAAGAGCGGATGCGGCTGGGATTAAAGAGAAAGCAAATTGGATGCGGCTAAGATTACGGGAAGAGCGGATGCTGCTGTGATTAAAGAGGAAGCAAAGTGGATGCGGCTAAGATTACGGGAAGAGCGGATGCGGCTGGGATTAAAGAGAAAGCAAAGTTGATGCGGCTAAGATTACGGGAAGAGCGGATGCGGCTGGGATTGAAGAGAAAGCAAATTAGATGCGGCTAAGATTACGGGAAGAGCGGATGCGGCTGGGATTAAAGAGAATGCAAATTGGATGCGGCTAAGATTACGGGAAGAGCGGATGCGGCTGGGATTAAAGAGAAAGCAAAGTGGATGCGGCTAAGATTACGGGAAGAGCGGATGCGGCTGGGATTAAAGAGAAAGCAAATTGGATGCGGCTAAGATTACGGGAAGAGCGGCTGCGGCTGGGATTATAGAGAAAGCAAAGTGGATGCGGCTAAGACTACGGAAAGAGCGGATGCGGCTGGGATTAAAGAGAAAGCAAATTGGATGCGGCTAAGATTACGGGAAGAGCGGATGCGCCTGGGATTAAAGAGAAATTAAAGTGGATGCGGCTAAGATTACGGAAAGAGCGGAATCGGCTGGGATTAAAGAGAAAGCAAATTGGATGCGGCTAAGATTACGGGAAGAGCGGATGTGGCTGGGATTAAAGAGAAACCCAAACTTGATGCGGCTAAGATTACGGGAAGAGCGGATGCGGCTGGGATTAAAGAGAATGCAAATTGGATGCGGCTAAGATTACGGGAAGAGCGGATGCGGCTGGGATTAAAGAGAAAGCAAATTGGATGCGGCTAAGATAACGGGAA
The DNA here is from genome assembly GCA_963969495.1 of Ceratothoa steindachneri. Classification (NCBI taxonomy): domain Eukaryota; kingdom Metazoa; phylum Arthropoda; class Malacostraca; order Isopoda; family Cymothoidae; genus Ceratothoa; species Ceratothoa steindachneri. The sequence continues at coordinate 24,752,589 of OZ018338.1, forward strand.
GAGCGGATGCGGCTGGGATTGAAGAGAAAGCAAATTGGATGCGGCTGGGATTAAAGAGAATGCAAATTGGATGCGGCTAAGATTACGGGAAGAGCGGATGCGGCTGGGATTATAGAGAAAGCAAAGTGGATGCGGCTAAGATTACGGGAAGAGCGGATGCGGCTGGGATTAAAGATAAAGCAAATTGGATGCGGCTAAGATTACGGGAAGAGCGGATGCGGCTGGGATTAAAGAGAAAGCAAATTGAATGCGCCTAAGATTACGGGAAGAGCGGATGCGGCTGGGATTAAAGAGAAAGCAAATTGGATGCGCCTAAGATTACGGAAAGAGCGGATTCGGCTGGGATTAAAGAGAAACCAAAGTTGTTGCGGCTAAGATTACCGGAAGGGCGGATTCGGCTGGGATTAAAGATAAAGCAAATTGGATGCGGCTAAGATTACGGGAAGAGCGGATGCGGCTGGGATTAAAGAGAAAGCAAATTGAATGCGGCTAAGATTACGGGAAGAGCGGATGCGGCTGGGATTAAAGAGAAAGCAAAGTGGATGCGGCTAAGATTACGGGAAGAGCGGATTCGGCTGGGATTAAAGAGAAAGCAAAGTGGATGCCGCTAAGATTATGGGAAGAGCGGATGCGGCTGGGATTAAAGAGAAAGCAAATTGGATGCGGCTAAGATTACGGGAAGAGCGGATGCGGCTGGGATTAAAGAGAAAGCAAATTGGATGCGGCTTGATTACGAGAAGAGCGGATGCGGCTGGGATTAAAGAGAAAGCAAATTGGATGCGGCTAAGATTACGGGAAGAGCAAATGCGGCTGGGATTAAAGAGAAATCAAATTGGATGCGGCTTAGATTACAGGAAGAGCGGATGCGGCTGGGATTAAAAAGAAAGCGAATTGGATGCTGCTAAGATTACGGGAAGAGCGTATGCGGCTGGGATTAAAGAGAAAGCAAATTGGATGCGGCTAAGATTACGGGAAGAGCAGATGCGCCTGGGATTACAGAAAAGCAAAGTGGATGCGGCTAAGATTACGGGAAGAGCGGATGCGGCTGGGATTAAGGAGAAAGCAAATTGGATGCGGCTAAGATTACGGGAAGAGCGGATGCGGCTGGGATTAAAGAGAAAGCAAATTGGATGCGGCTAAGATTACGGGAAGAGCGGATGCATTGAATTAAAGAGAAAGCAAATTGAATGCGGCTAAGATTACGGGAAGAGCGTATGCGGCTGGGATTAAAGAGAAAGCAAATTGGATGCGGCTAAGATTACGCGAAGAGCGGATGCGGCTGGGATTAAAGAGAATGCAAATTAGATGCGGCTAAGATTACGGGAAGAGTGGATGCGGCTGGGATTAAAGAGAAAGCAAATTGGATGCGGCTAAGATTTCGGGAAGAGCAGATGCGCGTGGGATTAAAGAGAAAGCAAAGTGGATGCGGCTAAAATTACGGGAAGAGCGGATGCGGCTGGGTTTAAAGAGAAAGCAAATTGGATGCATCTAAGATTACGGGAAGAGAGGATGCGGCTGGGATTAAAGAGAAAGCAAAGTGGATGTGGCTAAGATTACGGGAAGAGCGGATGCGGCTGGGATTAAAGAGAAAGCAAATTGAATGCGGCTAAGATTACGGAAAGAGCGGATGCGGCTGAGATTAAAGAGAAAGCAAATTGGATGCGGCTAAGATTACGGGAAGAGCGGATGCGGCTTGGATTAAAGAGAAACTAAAGTTGATGCGGCTAAGATTACGGGAAGAGCGGATTCGGCTGGGATTAAGAGAAAGCAAATTGGATGCGGCTAAGATTACGGGAAGAGCGGATGCGGCTGGGATTTAAGAGAAAGCAAAGTTGATGCGGCTAAGATTACGGGAAGAGCGGATGCGGCTGGGATTGAAGAGAAAGCAAATTGGATGCGGCTAAGATTACGGGAAGAGCGGATGCGGCTGGGATTAAAGAGAAAGCAAATTGGATGCGGCTAAGATTAAGGGAAGAGCGGATGCTGCTGGGATTAAAGAGAAAGCAAAGTGGATGCGGCTAAGATTACGGGAAGAGCGGATGCGGCTGGGATTAAAGAGAAAGCAAATTGGATGCGGCTAAGATTACGGGAAGAGCGGATGCGGCTGGGATTTAAGAGAAAGCAAAGTTGATGCGGCTAAGATTACGGGAAGAGCGGATGCGGCTGGGATTGAAGAGAAAGCAAATTGGATGCGGCTAAGATTACGGGAAGAGCGGATGCGGCTGGGATTAAAGAGAATGCAAATTGGATGCGGCTAAGATTACGGGAAGAGCGGATGCGGCTGGGATTAAAGAGAAAGCAAAGTGGATGCGTCTAAGATTACGGGAAGAGCGGATGCGGCTGGGATTAAAAAGAAAGCAAATTGGATGCGGCTAAGATTACGGGAAGAGCGGATGCGGCTGGGATTGAAAAGAAAGCAAATTGGATGCGGCTTAGATTACGGGAAGATCGGATGCGGCTTAGATTACGGGAAGAGCGGATGCGGCTGGGATTAAAGAGAAAGCAAAGTGAATGCGGCTAAGATTACGGGAAGAGCGGATGCGGCTGGGATTAAAGAGAAAGCAAATTGGATGCGGCTAAGATTACGGGAAGAGCGGATGCGGCTGGGATTAAAGAGAAAGCAAATTGGATGCGGCTAAGATTACGGAAAGAGCGGATGCGGCTAGGATTAAAGAGAAAGCAAATTGGATGGGGCTAAGATTACGGGAAGAGCAAATGCGCCTGGGATTAAAGAGAAAGCAAAGTGGATGCGGCTAAGATGACGGGAAGAGCGGATGCGGCTGGGATTAAGGAGAAAGCAAATTGGATGCTGCTAAGATTACAGGAAGAGCAGATGCGGCTGGGATTAAAGAGAAAGCAAATTGGATGCGGCTAAGATTACGGGAAGAGCGGATGCGGCTGGGATTAAAGAGAAAGCAAATTGAATGCGGCTAAGATTACGGGAAGAGCGTATGCGGCTGGGATTAAAGAGAAAGCAAATTGGATGCGGCTAAGATTAAGGGAAGAGCGGATGCGGCTGGGATTAAAGAGAAAGCAAAGTTGAAGCGGCTAAGATTACGGGAAAAGCGGATTCGGCTGGGATTAAAGAGAAAGCAAATTGGATGCGGCTAAGTTTACGGGAAGAGCGGATGCTGCTATGATTAAAGAGAAAGCAAATTGGATGAGGCTAAGATTACGGGAAGAGCGGATGCGGCTGGGATTAAAGAGAAAGCAAATTATATGCGGCTAAGTTTACGGGAAGAGAGGATGCGGCTGGGATTAAAGAGAAAGCAAAGTGGACGCGGCTAAGATTACGGGAAGAGCGGATGCGGCTGGGATTAAAGAGAAAGCAAAGTGGATGCGGCTAAGATTACGGGAAGAGTGGATGCGGCTGGGATTAAAGAGAAAGCAAAGTGGATGCGGCTTAGATTACGGAAAGAGCGGATGCGGCTGGGATTGAAGAGAAAGCAAATTGGATGCGGCTAAGATTACGGGAAAAGCGGATTCGTCTGGGATTAAAGAGAAAGCAAATTGGATGCGGCTAAGTTTACGGGAAGAGCGGATGCTGCTATGATTAAAGAGAAAGCAAATTGGATGCGGCTAAGATTACGGGAAGAGCAGATGCGGCTGGGATTAAAGAGAAAGCAAATTGGATGCGGTAAGATTACGGGAAGAGAGGATGCGGCTGGGATTAAAGAGTAAGCAAAGTGAACGCGGCTAAGATTACGGGAAGAGCGGATGCGGCTGGGATTAAAGAGAAAGCAAAGTGGAAGCAGCTAAGATTACGGGAAGAGTGGATGCGGCTGGGATTAAAGAGAAAGCAAAGTTGATGCGGCTAAGATTACGGGAAGAGCGGATGCGGCTGGGATTAAAGAGAATGCAAATTGTATGCGGCTTGATTACGAGAAGAGCGGATGCGGCTGGGATTAAAGAGAAAGCAAATTGGATGCGGCTAAGATTACGGGAAGAGCAAATGCGGCTGGGATTAAAGAGAAATCAAATTGGATGTGGCTTAGATTACAGGAAGAGCGGATGCGGCTGGGATTAAAAAGAAGCAAATTGGATGCTGCTAAGATTACGGGAAGAGCGGATGCGGCTGGGATTAAAGAGAAAGCAAATTGGATGCGGCTAAGATTACGGGAAGAGCAGATGCGCCTGGGATTACAGAAAAGCAAAGTGGATGCGGCTAAGATTACGGGAAGAGCGGATGCGGCTGGGATTAAAGAGAAACCCAAACTTGATGCGGCTAAGATTACGGGAAGAGCGGATGTGGCTGGGATTAAAGAGAATGCAAATTGGATGCGGCTAAGATTACGGGAAGAGCGGATGCGGCTGGGATTAAAGAGAAAGCAAATTGGATGCGGCTAAGATAACGGGAAGAGCGGATGCGGCTGGGATTGAAGAGAAAGCAAATTGGATGCGGCTGGGATTAAAGAGAATGCAAATTGGATGCGGCTAAGATTACGGGAAGAGCGGATGCGGCTGGGATTATAGAGAAAGCAAAGTGGATGCGGCTAAGATTACGGGAAGAGCGGATGCGGCTGGGATTAAAGATAAAGCAAATTGGATGCGGCTAAGATTACGGGAAGAGCGGATGCGGCTGGGATTAAAGAGAAAGCAAATTGAATGCGCCTAAGATTACGGGAAGAGCGGATGCGGCTGGGATTAAAGAGAAAGCAAATTGGATGCGCCTAAGATTACGGGAAGAGCGGATTCGGCTGGGATTAAAGAGAAACCAAAGTTGTTGCGGCTAAGATTACGGGAAGGGCAGATTCGGCTGGGATTAAAGATAAAGCAAATTGGATGCGGCTAAGATTACGGGAAGAGCGGATGCGGCTGGGATTAAAGAGAAAGCAAATTGAATGCGGCTAAGATTACGGGAAGAGCGGATGCGGCTGGGATTAAAGAGAAAGCAAAGTGGATGCGGCTAAGATTACGGGAAGAGCGGATTCGGCTGGGATTAAAGAGAAAGCAAAGTGGATGCCGCTAAGATTACGGGAAGAGCGGATGCGGCTGGGATTAAAGAGAAAGCAAATTGGATGCGGCTAAGATTACGGGAAGAGCGGATGCGGCTGGGATTAAAGAGAAAGCAAATTGGATGCGGCTTGATTACGAGAAGAGCGGATGCGGCTGGGATTAAAGAGAAAGCAAATTGGATGCGGCTAAGATTACGGGAAGAGCAAATGCGGCTGGGATTAAAGAGAAATCAAATTGGATGCGGCTTAGATTACAGGAAGAGCGGATGCGGCTGGGATTAAAAAGAAAGCGAATTGGATGCTGCTAAGATTACGGGAAGAGCGTTTGCGGCTGGGATTAAAGAGAAAGCAAATTGGATGCGGCTAAGATTACGTGAAGAGCAGATGCGCCTGGGATTACAGAAAAGCAAAGTGGATGCGGCTAAGATTACGGGAAGAGCGGATGCGGCTGGGATTAAGGAGAAAGCAAATTGGATGTGGCTAAGATTACGGGAAGAGCGGATGCGGCTGGGATTAAAGAGAAAGCAAATTGGATGCGGCTAAGATTACGGGAAGAGCGGATGCATGGAATTAAAGAGAAAGCAAATTGAATGCGGCTAAGATTACGGGAAGAGCGTATGCGGCTGGGATTAAAGAGAAAGCAAATTGGATGCGGCTAAGATTACGGGAAGAGCGGATGCGGCTGGGATTAAAGAGAATGCAAATTAGATGCGGCTAAGATTACGGGAAGAGTGGATGCGGCTGGGATTAAAGAGAAAGCAAATTGGATGCGGCTAAGATTTCGGGAAGAGCAGATGCGCGTGGGATTAAAGAGAAAGCAAAGTGGATGCGGCTAAAATTACGGGAAGAGCGGATGCGGCTGGGATTAAAGAGAAAGCAAATTGGATGCATCTAAGATTACGGGAAGAGCGGATGCGGCTGGGATTAAAGAGAAAGCAAAGTGGATGTGGCTAAGATTACGGGAAGAGCGGATGCGGCTGGGATTAAAGAGAAAGCAAATTGAATGCGGCTAAGATTACGGAAAGAGCGGATGCGGCTGAGATTAAAGAGAAAGCAAATTGGATGCGGCTAAGATTACGGGAAGAGCGGCTGCGGCTTGGATTAAAGAGAAACCAAAGTTGATGCGGCTAAGATTACGGGAAGAGCGGATTCGGCTGGGATTAAGAGAAAGCAAATTGGATGCGGCTAAGATTACGGGAAGAGCGGATGCGGCTGGGATTTAAGAGAAAGCAAAGTTGATGCGGCTAAGATTACGGGAAGAGCGGATGCGGCTGGGATTAAAGAGAAAGCAAATTGGATGCGGCTAAGATTACGGGAAGAGCGGATGCGGCTGGGATTTAAGAGAAAGCAAAGTTGATGCGGCTAAGATTACGGGAAGAGCGGATTCGGCTGGGATTGAAGAGAAAGCAAATTGGATGCGGCTAAGATTACGGGAAGAGCGGATGCGGCTGGGATTAAAGAGAATGCAAATTGGATGCGGCTAAGATTACGGGAAGAGCGGATGCGGCTGGGATTAAAGAGAAAGCAAAGTGGATGCGGCTAAGATTACGGGAAGAGCGGATGCGGCTGGGATTAAAAAGAAAGCAAATTGGATGCGGCTAAGATTACGGGAAGAGCGGATGCGGCTGGGATTAAAAAGAAAGCAAATTGGATGCGGCTTAGATTACGGGAAGATCGGATGCGGCTTAGATTACGGGAAGAGCGGATGCGGCTGGGATTAAAGAGAAAGCAAAGTGAATGCGGCTAAGATTACGGGAAGAGCGGATGCGGCTGGGATTAAAGAGAAAGCAAATTGGATGCGGCTAAGATTACGGGAAGAGCGGATGCGGCTGGGATTAAAGAGAAAGCAAATTGGATGCGGCTAAGATTACGGAAAGAGCGGATGCGGCTAGGATTAAAGAGAAAGCAAATTGGATGCGGCTAAGATTACGGGAAGAGCAAATGCGCCTGGGATTAAAGAGAAAGCAAAGTGGATGCGGCTAAGATGACGGGAAGAGCGGATGCGGCTGGGATTAAGGAGAAAGCAAATTGGATGCTGCTAAGATTACAGGAAGAGCAGATGCGGCTGGGATTAAAGAGAAAGCAAATTGGATGCGGCTAAGATTACGGGAAGAGCGGATGCGGCTGGGATTAAAGAGAAAGCAAATTGAATGCGGCTAAGATTACGGGAAGAGCGTATGCGGCTGGGATTAAAGAGAAAGCAAATTGGATGCGGCTAAGATTAAGGGAAGAGCGGATGCGGCTGGGATTAAAGAGAAAGCAAAGTTGAAGCGGCTAAGATTACGGGAAAAGCGGATTCGGCTGGGATTAAAGAGAAAGCAAATTGGATGCGGCTAAGTTTACGGGAAGAGCGGATGCTGCTATGATTAAAGAGAAAGCAAATTGGATGAGGCTAAGATTACGGGAAGAGCGGATGCGGCTGGGATTAAAGAGAAAGCAAATTATATGCGGCTAAGTTTACGGGAAGAGAGGATGCGGCTGGGATTAAAGAGAAAGCAAAGTGGACGCGGCTAAGATTACGGGAAGAGCGGATGCGGCTGGGATTAAAGAGAAAGCAAAGTGGATGCGGCTAAGATTACGGGAAGAGTGGATGCGGCTGGGATTAAAGAGAAAGCAAAGTGGATGCGGCTTAGATTACAGGAAGAGCGGATGCGGCTGGGATTGAAGAGAAAGCAAATTGGATGCGGCTAAGATTACGGGAAAAGCGGATTCGTCTGGGATTAAAGAGAAAGCAAATTGGATGCGGCTAAGTTTAAGGGAAGAACGGATGCTGCTATGATTAAAGAGAAAGCAAATTGGATGCGGCTAAGATTACGGGAAGAGCAGATGCGGCTGGGATTAAAGAGAAAGCAAATTGGATGCGGCTAAGATTACGGGAAGAGAGGATGCGGCTGGGATTAAAGAGAAAGCAAAGTAAACGCGGCTAAGATTACGGGAAGAGCGGATGCGGCTGGGATTAAAGAGAAAGCAAAGTGGATGCAGCTAAGATTACGGGAAGAGTGGATGCGGCTGGGATTAAAGAGAAAGCAAAGTTGATGCGGCTAAGATTACGGGAAGAGCGGATGCGGCTGGGATTAAAGAGAATGCAAATTGGATGCGGCTTGATTACGAGAAGAGCGGATGCGGCTGGGATTAAAGAGAAAGCAAATTGGATGCGGCTAAGATTACGGGAAGAGCAAATGCGGCTGGGATTAAAGAGAAATCAAATTGGATGCGGCTTAGATTACAGGAAGAGCGGATGCGGCTGGGATTAAAAAGAAAGCAAATTGGATGCTGCTAAGATTACGGGAAGAGCGGATGCGGCTGGGATTAAAGAGAAAGCAAATTGGATGCGGCTAAGATTACGGGAAGAGCAGATGCGCCTGGGATTACAGAAAAGCAAAGTGGATGCGGCTAAGATTACGGGAAGAGCGGATGCGGCTGGGATTAAGGAGAAAGCAAATTGGATGCTGCTAAGATTACGGAAGAGCGGATGCGGCTGGGATTAAAGAGAAAGCAAATTAGATGCGGCTTAGATTACGGGAAGAGCGGATGCAGCTGGGATTAAAGAGAAAGCAAAGTGGATGCGGCTAAGATTACGGGAAGAGCGGATGCGGCTGGGATTAAAGAGAAAGCAAAGTGGATGCGGCTAAGATTACGGGAAGAGCAGATGCGGCTGGGATTAAAGAGAAAGCAAATTGGATGCGGCTAAGATTACGGGAAGAGCGGATGCGGCTGGGATTAAAGAGAAAGCAAATTGGACGCGGCTAAGATCACGGGAAGAGTGGATGCGGCTGGGATTAAAGAGAAAGCAAATTGGATGCGGCTAAGATTACATGAAGAGAGGATGCGGCTGGGATTAAAGAGAAAGCAAAGTGGATGCGGCTAAGATTACGGGAAGAGCGGATGCGGCTGGGATTAAAGAGAAAGCAAAGTGAATGCTCTAAGATTACGGGAAGAGCGGATGCGGCTGGGATTAAAGAGAAAGCAAATTGGATGCGGCTAAGATTACGGGAAGAGCGGATGCGGCTGGGATTAAAGAGAAAGCAAATTGGATGCGGCTAAGATTACGGAAAGAGCCGATGCGGCTAGGATTAAAGAGAAAGCAAATTGGATGCGGCTAAGATTACGGGAAGAGCAAATGCGCCTGGGATTAAAGAGAAAGCAAAGTGGATGCGGCTAAGATGACGGGAAGAGCGGATGCGGCTGGGATTAAATAGAAAGCAAATTGGATGCTGCTAAGATTACAGGAAGAGCAGATGCGGCTGGGATTAAAGAGAAAGCAAATTGGATGCGGCTAAGATTACGGGAAGAGCGGATGCGGCTGGGATTAAAGAGAAAGCAAATTGAATGCGGCTAAGATTACGGGAAGAGCGTATGCGGCTGGGATTAAAGAGAAAGCAAATTGGATGCGGCTAAGATTAAGGGAAGAGCGGATGCGGCTGGGATTAAAGAGAAAGCAAAGTTGAAGCGGCTAAGATTATGGGAAAAGCGGATTCGGCTGGGATTAAAGAGAAAGCAAATTGGATGCGGCTAAGTTTACGGGAAGAGCGGATGCTGCTATGATTAAAGAGAAAGTAAATTGGATGAGGCTAAGATTACGGGAAGAGCGGATGCGGCTGGGATTAAAGAGAAAGCAAATTATATGCGGCTAAGATTACGGGAAGAGAGGATGCGGCTGGGATTAAAGAGAAAGCAAAGTGGACGTGGCTAAGATTACGGGAAGAGCGGATGCGGCTGGGATTAAAGAGAAAGCAAAGTGGATGCGGCTAAGATTACGGGAAGAGTGGATGCGGCTGGGATTAAAGAGAAAGCAAAGTGGATGCGGCTGAGATTACGGAAAGAGCGGATGCGGCTGGGATTGAAGAGAAAGCAAATTGGATGCGGCTAAGATTACGGGAAAAGCGGATTCGTCTGGGATTAAAGAGAAAGCAAATTGGATGCGGCTAAGTTTACGGGAAGAGCGGATGCTGCTATGATTAAAGAGAAAGCAAATTGGATGCGGCTAAGATTACGGGAAGAGCGGATGCGGCTGGGATTAAAGAGAAAGCAAATTGGATGCGGCTAAGATTACGGGAAGAGAGGATGCGGCTGGGATTAAAGAGAAAGCAAAGTGAACGCGGCTAAGATTACGGGAAGAGCGGATGCGGCTGGGATTAAAGAGAAAGCAAAGTGGATGCAGCTAAGATTACGGGAAGAGTGGATGCGGCTGGGATTAAAGAGAAAGCAAAGTGGATGCGGCTAAGATTACGGGAAGAGAGGATGCGGCTGGGTTTAAAGAGAAAGCAAATTGGATGCGGCTTGATTACGAGAAGAGCGGATGCGGCTGTGATTAAAGAGAAAGCAAATTGGTTGCGGCTAAGATTACGGGAAGAGCAAATGCGGCTGGGATTAAAGAGAAATCAAATTGGATGCGGCTTAGATTACAGGAAGAGCGGATGCGGCTGGGATTAAAAAGAAAGCAAATTGGATGCTGCTAAGATTACGGGAAGAGCGGATGCGGCTGGGATTAAAGAGAAAGCAAATTGGATGCGGCTAAGATTACGGGAAGAGCAGATGCGCCTGGGATTACAGAAAAGCAAAGTGGATGCGGCTAAGATTACGGGAAGAGCGGATGCGGCTGGGATTAAGGAGAAAGCAAAGTTAAAGCGGCTAAGATTACGGGAAAAGCGGATGCGGCTGGGATTAAAGAGAGAGCAAATTAGATGCGGCTTAGATTACGGGAAGAGCGGATGCGGCTGGGATTAAAGAGAAAGCAAAGTGGAAGCGGCTAAGATTACGGGAAGAGCGGATGCGGCTGGGATTAAAGAGAAAGCAAAGTGGATGCGGCTAAGATTACGGGAAGAGCAGATGCGGCTGGGATTAAAGAGAAAGCAAATTGGATGCGGCTAAGATTACGGGAAGAGCGGATGCGGCTGGGATTAAAGAGAAAGCAAATTGGATGCGGCTAAGATCACGGGAAGAGCGGATGCGGCTGGGATTAAAGAGAAAGCAAATTGGATGCGGCTAAGATTACATGAAGAGAGGATGCGGCTGGGATTAAAGAGAAAGCAAAGTGGATGCGGCTAAGATTACGGGAAGAGCGGATGCGGCTGGGATTAAAGAGAAAGCAAAGTGGATGCGGCTAAGATTACGGGAAGAGCAGATGCGGCTGGGATTAAAGAGAATGCAAATTGGATGCGGCTAAGATTACGGGAAGAGCGGATGCGGCTGGGATTAAAGAGAAAGCAAATTGGATGCGGCTAAGATTACGGGAAGAGCGGATGCGGCTGGGATTAAAGAGAAAGCAAATTGGATGCGGCTAAGATTACATGAAGAGAGGATGCGGCTGGGATTAAAGAGAAAGCAAAGTGGATGCGGCTAAGATTACGGGAATAGCGGATGCGGCTGGGATTAAAGAGAAAGCAAAGTGGATGTGGCTAAGATTACGGGAAGAGTGGATGCGGCTGGGATTAAAGAGAAAGCAAAGTGGATGTGGCTAAGATTACGGGAAGAGCGGATGCGGCTTGGATTAAAGAGAAAGCAAAGTTAAAGCAGCTAAGATTACGGGAAAAGCGGATTCGGCTGGGATTAAAGATAAAGCAAATTGGATGCAGCTAAGTTTACGGGAAGAGCGGATGCTGCTGGGATTAAAGAGAAAGCAAATTGGATGCGGCTAAGATTACGGGAAGAGCGGATGCGGCTGAGATTAAAGAGAAAGCAAATTGGATGCGGCTAAGATTACGGGAAGAGAGGATGCGGCTGGGATTAAAGAGAAAGCAAAGTGGACGCAGCTAAGATTACGGGAAGAGCGGATGCGGCTGGGATTAAAGAGAAAGAAAAGTGGATGCGGCTAAGATTACGGGAAGAGCAGATGCGCCTGGGATTACAGAAAAGCAAAGTGGATGCGGCTAAGATTACGGGAAGAGCGGATGCGGCTGGGATTAAGGAGAAAGCAAAGTTGAAGCGGCTAAGATTACGGGAAAAGCGGATGCGGCTGGGATTAAAGAGAAAGCAAATTAGATGCGGCTTAGATTACGGGAAGAGCGGATGCGGCTGGGATTAAAGAGAAAGCAAAGTGGATGCGGCTAAGATTACGGGAAGAGCGGATGCGGCTGGGATTAAAGAGAAAGCAAAGTGGATGCGGCTAAGATTACGGGAAGAGCAGATGCGGCTGGGATTAAAGAGAAAGCAAATTGGATGCGGCTAAGATTACGGGAAGAGCGGATGCGGCTGGGATTAAAGAGAAAGCAAATTGGATGCGGCTAAGATCACGGGAAGAGCGGATGCGGCTGGGATTAAAGAGAAAGCAAATTGGATGCGGCTAAGATTACATGAAGAGAGGATGCGGCGGGGATTAAAGAGAAAGCAAAGTGGATGCGGCTAAGATTACGGGAAGAGCGGATGCGGCTGGAATTAAAGAGAGAGCAAATTGGATGCGGCTAAGATTACGGGAAGAGCGGATGCGGCTGGGATTAAAGAGAAAGCAAATTGGATGCGGCTAAGATTACGGGAAGAGCGGATGCGGCTGGGATTAAAGAGAAAGCAAATTGAATGCGGCTAAGATTACGGAAAGAGCGGATTCGGCTGGGATTAAAGAGAAAGCAAATTGGATGCGGCTAAGATTACGGGAAGAGCGGATGCGGCTGGGATTAAAGAGAAACCAAAGTTGATGTGGCTATGATTACGGGAAGAGCGGATTCGGCTGGGATTAAAGAGAAAGCAAATTGGATGCGGCTAAGATTACGGGAAGAGAGGATGCGGCTGGGATTAAAGAGAAAGCAAAGTGGATGCGGCTAAGATTACGGGAAGAGCGGATGCGGCTGGGATTAAAGAGAAAGCAAAGTGGATGCGGCTAAGATTACGGGAAGAGCGGATGCGTTTGCGATTAAGGAAAAAGCAAATTGGATGCGGCTAAGATTACGGGAAGAGCGGATGCGGCTGGGATTAAAGAGAAAGCAAAGTGGATGCGGCTAAGATTACGGGAAGAGCGGATGCGGCTGGGATTGAAGAGAAAGCAAATTGGATGCGGCTAAGATTACGGGAAGAGCGGATGCGGCTGGGATTAAAGAGAAAGCAAAGTGGATGCGGCTAAGATTACGGGAAGAGCGGAATCGGCTGGGATTAAAGAGAAAGCAAATTGGATGCGGCTAAGATTACGGGAAGAGCGGATGCGGCTGGGATTAAAGAGAAAGCAAATTGGATGCGGCTAAGATTACGGGAAGAGCGGATGCGGCTGGGATTAAAGAGAAAGCAAATTGGATGCGGCTAAGATTACGGGAAGAGCGGATGCGGCTGGGATTTAAGAGAAAGCAAAGTTGATGCGGCTAAGATTACGGGAAGAGCGGATGCGTTCGGATTAAGGAGAAAGCAAATTGGATGCGGCTAAGGTTACGGGAAGAGCGGATGCGGCTGGGATTGAAGAGAATGCAAATTGGATGCGGCTAAGATTACGGGAAGAGCGGATGCGGATGGGATTAAAGAGAAAGCAAAGTGGATGCGGCTAAGATTACGGGAAGAGCGGATGCGGCTGGGATTAAAGAGAAAGCAAATTGGATGCGGCTAAGATTACGGGAAGAGCGGCTGCGGCTGGGATTATAGAGAAAGCAAAGTGGATGCGGCTAAGACTACGGAAAGAGCGGATGCGGCTGGGATTAAAGAGAAAGCAAATTGGATGCGGCTAAGATTACGGGAAGAGCGGATGCGGCTGGGATTAAAGAGAAATTAAAGTGGATGCGGCTAAGATTACGGGAAGAGCGGAATCGGCTGGGATTAAAGAGAAAGCAAATTGGATGCGGCTAAGATTACGGGAAGAGCGGCGGATGTGGCAGGGATTAAAGAGAAACCCAAACTTGATGCGGCTAAGATTACGGGAAGAGCGGAGGCGGCTGGGATTAAAGAGAATGCAAATTGGATGCGGCTAAGATTACGGGAAGAGCGGATGCGGCTGGGATTAAAGAGAAAGCAAATTGGATGCGGCTAAGATAACGGGAAGAGCGGATGCGGCTAGGATTGAAGAGAAAGCAAATTGGATGCGGCTGGGATTAAAGAGAATGCAAATTGGATGCGGCTAAGATTACGGGAAGAGCGGATGCGGCTGGGATTATAGAGAAAGCAAAGTGGATGCGGCTAAGATTACGGGAAGAGCGGATGCGGCTGGGATTAAAGATAAAGCAAATTGGATGCGGCTAAGATTACGGGAAGAGCGGATGCGGCTGGGATTAAAGAGAAAGCAAATTGAATGCGCCTAAGATTACGGGAAGAGCGGATGCGGCTGGGATTAAAGAGAAAGCAAATTGGATGCGCCTAAGATTACGGGAAGAGCGGATTCGGCTGGGATTAAAGAGAAACCAAAGTTGTTGCGGCTAAGATTACGGGAAGGGCGGATTCGGCTGGGATTAAAGATAAAGCAAATTGGATGCGGCTAAGATTACGGGAAGACCGGATGCGGCTGGGATTAAAGAGAAAGCAAATTGAATGCGGCTAAGATTACGGGAAGAGCGGATGCGGCTGGGATTAAAGAGAAAGCAAATTAGATGCGGCTTAGATTACGGGAAGAGCGGATGCGGCTGGGATTAAAGAGAAAGCAAATTGGATGCGGCTAAGATCACGGGAAGAGCGGATGCGGCTGGGATTAAAGAGAAAGCAAATTGGATGCGGCTAAGATTACATGAAGAGAGGATGCGGCTGGGATTAAAGAGAAAGCAAAGTGGATGCGGCTAAGATTACGGGAAGAGCGGATGCGGCTGGGATTAAAGAGAAAGCAAAGTGGATGCGGCTAAGATTACGGGAAGAGCAGATGCGGCTGGGATTAAAGAGAATGCAAATTGGATGCGGCTAAGATTACGGGAAGAGCGGATGCGGCTGGGATTAAAGAGAAAGCAAATTGGATGCGGCTAAGATCACGGGAAGAGCGGATGCGGCTGGGATTAAAGAGAAAGCAAATTGGATGCGGCTAAGATTACATAAAGAGAGGATGCGGCTGAGATTAAAGAGAAAGCAAAGTGGATGCGGCTAAGATTACGGGAATAGCGGATGCGGCTGGGATTAAAGAGAAAGCAAAGTGGATGTGGCTAAGATTACGGGAAGAGTGGATGCGGCTGGGATTAAAGAGAAAGCAAAGTGGATGTGGCTAAGATTACGGGAAGAGCGGATGCGGCTTGGATTAAAGAGAAAGCAAAGTTAAAGCAGCTAAGATTACAGGAAAAGCGGATTCGGCTGGGATTAAAGAGAAAGCAAATTGGATGCGGCTAAGTTTACGGGAAGAGCGGATGCTGCTGGGATTAAAGAGAAAGCAAATTGGATGCGGCTAAGATTACGGGAAGAGCGGATGCGGCTGAGATTAAAGAGAAAGCAAATTGGATGCGGCTAAGATTACGGGAAGAGAGGATGCGGCTGGGATTAAAGAGAAAGCAAAGTGGACGCAGCTAAGATTACGGGAAGAGCGGATGCGGCTGGGATTAAAGAGAAAGCAAAGTGGATGCGGCTAAGATTACGGGAAGAGCGGATGCGGCTGGGATTATGGAGAAAGCAAAGTTGAAGCGGCTAAGATTACGGGAAAAGCGGATGCGGCTGGGATTAAAGAGAAAGCAAATTAGATGCGGCTTAGATTACGGGAAGAGCGGATGCGGCTGGGATTAAAGAGAAAGCAAAGTGGATGCGGCTAAGATTACGGGAAGAGCGGATGCGGCTGGGATTAAAGAGTAAGCAAAGTGGATGCGGCTAAGATTACGAGAAGAGCAGATGCGGCTGGGATTAAAGAGAAAGCAAATTGGATGCGGCTAAGATTACGGGAAGAGCGGATGCGGCTGGGATTAAAGAGAAAGCAAATTGGATGCGGCTAAGATCACGGGAAGAGCGGATGCGGCTGGGATTAAAGAGAAAGCAAATTGGATGCGGCTAAGATTACATGAAGAGAGGATGCGGCGGGGATTAAAGAGAAAGCAAAGTGGATGCGGCTAAGATTACGGGAAGAGCGGATGCGGCTGGAATTAAAGAGAAAGCAAATTGGATGCGGCTAAGATTACGGGAAGAGCGGATGCGGCTGGGATTAAAGAGAAAGCAAATTGGATGCGGCTAAGATTACGGGAAGAGCGGATGCGGCTGGGATTAAAGAGAAAGCAAATTGAATGCGGCTAAGATTACGGAAAGAGCGGATTCGGCTGGGATTAAAGAGAAAGCAAATTGGATGCGGCTAAGATTACGGGAAGAGCGGATGCGGCTGGGATTAAAGAGAAACCAAAGTTGATGTGGCTATGATTACGGGAAGAGCGGATGCGGCTGGGATTAAAGAGAAAGCAAATTGGATGCGGCTAAGATTACGGGAAGAGAGGATGCGGCTGGGATTGAAGAGAAAGCAAAGTGGATGCGGCTAAGATTACGGGAAGAGCGGATGCGGCTGGGATTAAAGAGAAAGCAAAGTGGATGCGGCTAAGATTACGGGAAGAGCGGATGCGTCTGCGATTAAGGAAAAAGCAAATTGGATGCGGCTAAGATTACGGGAAGAGCGGATGCGGCTGGGATTAAAGAGAAAGCAAAGTGGATGCGGCTAAGATTACGGGAAGAGCGGATGCGGCTGGGATTGAAGAGAAAGCAAATTGGATGCGGCTAAGATTACGGGAAGAGCGGATGCGGCTGGGATTGAAGAGAAATTAAAGTGGATGCGGCTAAGATTACGGGAAGAGCGGAATCGGCTGGGATTAAAGAGAAAGCAAATTGGATGCGGCTAAGATTACGGGAAGAGCGGATGCGGCTGGGATTAAAGAGAAAGCAAATTGGATGCGGCTAAGATTAAGGGAAGAGCGGATGCTGCTGGGATTAAAGAGGAAGCAAAGTGGATGCGGCTAAGATTACGGGAAGAGCGGATGCGGCTGGGATTAAAGAGAAAGCAAATTGGATGCGGCTAAGATTACGGGAAGAGCGGATGCGGCTGGGATTTAAGAGAAAGCAAAGTTGATGCGGCTAAGATTACGGGAAGAGCGGATGCGGCTGGGATTGAAGAGAAAGCAAATTGGATGCGGCTAAGGTTACGGGAAGAGCGGATGCGGCTGGGATTAAAGAGAATGCAAATTGGATGCGGCTAAGATTACGGGAAGAGCGGATGCGGCTGGTATTAAAGAGAAAGCAAAGTGGATGCGGCTAAGATTACGGGAAGAGCGGATGCGGCTGGGATTAAAGAGAAAGCAAATTGGATGCGGCTAAGATTACGGGAAGAGCGGCTGCGGCTGGGATTATAGAGAAAGCAAAGTGGATGCGGCTAAGACTACGGAAAGAGCGGATGCGGCTGGGATTAAAGAGAAAGCAAATTGGATGCGGCTAAGATTACGGGAAGAGCGGATGCGGCTGGGATTAAAGAGAAATTAAAGTGGATGCGGCTAAGATTACGGGAAGAGCGGAATCGGCTGGGATTAAAGAGAAAGCAAATTGGATGCGGCTAAGATTACGGGAAGAGCGGATGTGGCAGGGATTAAAGAGAAACCCAAACTTGATGCGGCTAAGATTACGGGAAGAGCGGAGGCGGCTGGGATTAAAGAGAATGCAAATTGGATGCGGCTAAGATTACGGGAAGAGCGGATGCGGCTGGGATTAAAAAGAAAGCAAATTGGATGCGGCTAAGATAACGGGAAGAGCAGATGCGGCTGGGATTGAAGAGAAAGCAAATTGGATGCGGCTGGGATTAAAGAGAATGCAAATTGGATGCGGCTAAGATTACGGGAAGAGCGGATGCGGCTGGGATTATAGAGAAAGCAAATTGGATGCGGCTAAGATTACGGGAAGAGCGGATGCGGCTGGGATTAAAGGGTAAAGCAAATTGGATGCGGCTAAGATTACGTGAAGAGCGGATGCGGCTGGGATTAAAGAGAAAGCAAATTGAATGCGCCTAAGATTACGGGAAGAGCGGATGCGGCTGGGATTAAAGAGAAAGCAAATTGGATGCGCCTAAGATTACGGGAAGAGCGGATTCGGCTGGGATTAAAGAGAAACCAAAGTTGTTGCAGCTAAGATTACGGGAAGGGCGGATTCGGCTGGGATTAAAGATAAAGCAAATTGGATGCGGCTAAGATTACGGGAAGACCGGATGCGGCTGGGATTAAAGAGAAAGCAAATTGAATGCGGCTAAGATTACGGGAAGAGCGGATGCGGCTGGGATTAAAGAGAAAGCAAAGTGGATGCGGCTAAGATTACGGGAAGAGCGGATTCGTCTGGGATTAAAGAGAAAGCAAAGTGGATGCCGCTAAGATTACGGGAAGAGCGGATGCGGCTGGGATTAAAGAGAAAGCAAATTGGATGCGGCTAAGATTACGGGAAGAGCGGATGCGGCTGGGATTAAAGAGAAAGCAAATTGGATGCGGCTTGATTACGAGAAGAGCGGATGCGGCTGGGATTAAAGAGAAAGCAAATTGGATGCGGCTAAGATTACGGGAAGAGCAAATGCGGCTGGGATTAAAGAGAAATCAAATTGGATGCGGCTTAGATTACAGGAAGAGCGGATGCGGCTGGGATTAAAAAGAAAGCGAATTGCATGCTGCTAAGATTACGGGAAGAGCGGATGCGGCTGGGATTAAAGAGAAAGCAAATTGGATGCGGCTAAGATTACGGGAAGAGCAGATGCGCCTGGGATTACAGAAAAGCAAAGTGGATGCGGCTAAGATTACGGGAAGAGCGGATGCGGCTGGGATTAAGGAGAAAGCAAATTGGATGCGGCTAAGATTACGGGAAGAGCGGATGCGGCTGGGATTAAAGAGAAAGCAAATTGGATGCGGCTAAGATTACGGGAAGAGCGGATGCGGCTGGAATTAAAGAGAAAGCAAATTGAATGCGGCTAAGATTACGGGAAGAGCGTATGCGGCTGGGATTAAAGAGAAAGCAAATTGGATGCGGCTAAGATTACGGGAAGAGCGGATGCGGCTGGGATAAAAGAGAATGCAAATTGGATGCGGCTAAGATTACGGGAAGAGCGGATGCGGCTGGGATTAAAGAGAAAGCAAATTGGATGCGGCTAAGATTTCGGGAAGAGCAGATGCGCGTGGGATTAAAGAGAAAGCAAAGTGGATGCGGCTAAGATTACGGGAAGAGCGGATGCGGCTGGGATTAAAGAGAAAGCAAATTGGATGCATCTAAGATTACGGGAAGAGCGGATGCGGCTGGGATTAAAGAGAAAGCAAAGTGGATGTGGCTAAGATTACGGGAAGAGCGGATGCGGCTGGGATTAAAGAGAAAGCAAATTGAATGCGGCTAAGATTACGGAAAGAGCGGATGCGGCTGAGATTAAAGAGATAGCAAATTGGATGCGGCTAAGATTACGGGAAGAGCGGATGCGGCTGGGATTAAAGAGAAACCAAGGTTGATGCGGCTAAGATTACGGGAAGAGCGGATTCGGCTGGGATTAAGAGAAAGCAAATTGGATGCGGCTAAGATTACGGGAAGAGCGGATGCGGCTGGGATTTAAGAGAAAGCAAAGTTGATGCGGCTAAGATTACGGGAAGAGCGGATGCTGCTGGGATTTAAGAGAAAGCAAAGTTAATGCGGCTAAGATTATGGGAAGAGCGGATGCGGCTGGGATTGAAGAGAAAGCAAATTGGATGCGGCTAAGATTACGGGAAGAGCGGATGCGGCTGGGATTAAAGAGAATGCAAATTGGATGCGGCTAAGATTACGGGAAGAGAAGATGCGGCTGGGATTAAAGAGAAAGCAAAGTGGATGCGGCTAAGATTACGGGAAGAGCGGATGCGGCTGGGATTAAAGAGAAAGCAAATTGGATGCGGCTAAGATTACGGGAAGAGTGGCTGCGGCTGGGATTATAGAGAAAGCAAAGTGGATGCGGCTAAGACTACGGAAAGAGCGGATGCGGCTGGGATTAAAAAGAAAGCAAATTGGATGCGGCTAAGATTACGGGAAGAGCGGATGCGGCTGGGATTAAAGAGAAATTAAAGTGGATGCGGCTAAGATTACGGGAAGAGCGGAATCGGCTGGGATTAAAGAGAAAGCAAATTGGATGCGGCTAAGATTTCGGGAAGAGCGGATGTGTCTGGGATTAAAGAGAAACCCAAACTTGATGCGGCTAAGATTACGGGAAGAGCGGATGCGGCTGGGATTAAAGAGAATGCAAATTGGATGCGGCTAAGATTACGGGAAGAGCGGATGCGGCTGGGATTAAAGAGAAAGCAAATTGGATGCGGCTAAGATAACGGGAAGAGCGGATGCGGCTGGGATTGAAGAGAAAGCAAATTGGATGCGGCTGGGATTAAAGAGAATGCAAATTGGATGCGGCTAAGATTACGGGAAGAGCGGATGCGGCTGGGATTATAGAGAAAGCAAAGTGGATGCGGCTAAGATTACGGGAAGAGCGGATGCGGCTGGGATTAAAGATAAAGCAAATTGGATGCGGCTAAGATTACGGGAAGAGCGGATGCGGCTGGGATTAAAGAGAAAGCAAATTGAATGCGCCTAAGATTACGGGAAGAGCGGATGCGGCTGGGATTAAAGATAAAGCAAATTGGATGCGCCTAAGATTACGGGAAGAGCGGATTCGGCTGGGATTAAGAGAAAGCAAATTGGATGCGGCTAAGATTACGGGAAGAGCGGATGCGGCTGGGATTAAAGAGAAAGCAAATTGGATGCGGCTAAGATTACGGGAAGAGCGGATGCTGCTGGGATTAAAGAGAAAGCAAAGTGGATGCGGCTAAGATTACGGGAAGAGCGGATACGGCTGGGATTAAAGAGAAAGCAAATTGGATGCGGCTAAGATTACGGGAAGAGCGGATGCGGCTGGGATTTAAGAGAAAGCAAAGTTGATGCGGCTAAGATTACGGGAAGAGCGGATGCGGCTGGGATTGAAGAGAAAGCAAATTGGATGCGGCTAAGATTACGGGAAGAGCGGATGCGGCTGGGATTAAAGAGAATGCAAATTGGATGCGGCTAAGATTACGGGAAGAGCGGATGCGGCTGGGATTAAAGAGAAAGCAAAGTGGATGCGGCTAAGATTACGGGAAGAGCGGATGCGGCTGGGATTAAAGAGAAAGCAAATTGGATGCGGCTAAGATTACGGGAAGAGCGGCTGCGGCTGGGATTATAGAGAAAGCAAAGTGGATGCGGCTAAGACTACGGAAAGAGCGGATGCGGCTGGGATTAAAGAGAAAGCAAATTGGATGCGGCTAAGATTACGGGAAGAGCGGATGCGGCTGGGATTTTAAGAGAAATTAAAGTGGATGCGGCTAAGATTACGGGAAGAGCGGAATCAGCTGGGATTAAAGAGAAAGCAAATTGGATGCGGCTAAGATTACGGGAAGAGCGGATGCGGCTGGGATTAAAGAGAAAGCAAATTGGATGCGGCTAAGATTACGGGAAGAGCGGATGCGGCTGGGATTAAAGAGAAAGCAAATTGGATGCGGCTAAGATAACGGGAAGAGCGGATGCGGCTGGGATTGAAGAGAAAGCAAATTGGATGCGGCTGGGATTAAAGAGAATGCAAATTGGATGCGGCTAAGATTACGGGAAGAGCGGATGCGGCTGGGATTATAGAGAAAGCAAAGTGGATGCGGCTAAGATTACGGGAAGAGCGGATGCGGCTGGGATTAAAGATAAAGCAAATTGGATGCGGCTAAGATTACGGGAAGAGCGGATGCGGCTGGGATTAAAGAGAAAGCAAATTGAATGCGCCTAAGATTACGGGAAGAGCGGATGCGGCTGGGATTAAAGAGAAAGCAAATTGGATGCGCCTAAGATTACGGGAAGAGCGGATTCGGCTGGGATTAAGAGAAAGCAAATTGGATGCGGCTAAGATTACGGGAAGAGCGGATGCGGCTGGGATTAAAGAGAAAGCAAATTGGATGCGGCTAAGATTACGGGAAGAGCGGATGCTGCTGGGATTAAAGAGAAAGCAAAGTGGATGCGGCTAAGATTACGGGAAGAGCGGATACGGCTGGGATTAAAGAGAAAGCAAATTGGATGCGGCTAAGATTACGGGAAGAGCGGATGCGGCTGGGATTTAAGAGAAAGCAAAGTTGATGCGGCTAAGATTACGGGAAGAGCGGATGCGGCTGGGATTGAAGAGAAAGCAAATTGGATGCGGCTAAGATTACGGGAAGAGCGGATGCGGCTGGGATTAAAGAGAATGCAAATTGGATGCGGCTAAGATTACGGGAAGAGCGGATGCGGCTGGGATTAAAGAGAAAGCAAAGTGGATGCGGCTAAGATTACGGGAAGAGCGGATGCGGCTGGGATTAAAGAGAAAGCAAATTGGATGCGGCTAAGATTACGGGAAGAGCGGCTGCGGCTGGGATTATAGAGAAAGCAAAGTGGATGCGGCTAAGACTACGGAAAGAGCGGATGCGGCTGGGATTAAAGAGAAAGCAAATTGGATGCGGCTAAGATTACGGGAAGAGCGGATGCGGCTGGGATTTTAAGAGAAATTAAAGTGGATGCGGCTAAGATTACGGGAAGAGCGGAATCGGCTGGGATTAAAGAGAAAGCAAATTGGATGCGGCTAAGATTACGGGAAGAGCGGATGCGGCTGGGATTAAAGAGAAAGCAAATTGGATGCATCTAAGATTACGGGAAGAGCGGATGCGGCTGGGATTAAAGAGAAAGCAAAGTAGATGTAGCTAAGATTACGGGAAGAGCGGATGCAGCTGGGATTAAAGAGAAAGCAAATTGAATGCGGCTAAGATTACGGAAAGAGCGGATTCGGCTGAGATTAAAGAGAAAGCAAATTGGATGCGGCTAAGATTACGGGAAGAGCGGATGCGGCTGGGATTAAAGAGAAACCAAAGTTGATGCGGCTAAGATTACGGGAAGAGCGGATTCGGCTGGGATTAAGAGAAAGCAAATTGGATGCGGCTAAGATTACGGGAAGAGCGGATGCAGCTGGGATTAAAGAGAAAGCAAAGTGGATGCGGCTAAGATTACAGGAAGAGCGGATGCGGCTGGGATTAAAGAGAAAGCAAAGTGGATGCGGCTAAGATTACGGGAAGAGCGGATGCGTCTGCGATTAAGGAGAAAGCAAATTGGATGCGGCTAAGATTACGGGAAGAGCGGATGTGGCTGGGATTAAAGAGAAAGCAAAGTGGATGCGGCTAAGATTACGGGAAGAGCGGATGCGGCTGGGATGGAAGAGAAAGCAAATTGGATGCGGCTAAGATTACGGGAAGAGCGGATGCGGCTGGGTTTAAAGAGAAATTAAAGTGGATGCGGCTAAGATTACGGGAAGAGCGGAATCGGCTGGGATTAAAGAGAAAGCAAATTGGATGCGGCTAAGATTACGGGAAGAGCGGATGCGGCTGGGATTAAAGAGAAAGCAAATTCGATGCGGCTAAGATTACGGGAAGAGCGGATGCTGCTGGGATTAAAGAGAAAGCAAAGCGGATGCGGCTAAGATTACGGGAAGAGCGGTTGTGGCTGGGATTAAAGAGAAAGCAAATTGGATGCGGCTAAGCTTACGGGAAGAGCGGATGCGGCTGGGATTTAAGAGAAAGCAAAGTTGATGCGGCTAAGATTACGGGAAGAGCGGAATCGGCTGGGATTAAAGAGAAAGCAAAGTGGATGCGGCTAAGATTACGGGAAGAGCGGATGCGGCTGGGATTAAAGAGAAAGCAAATTGGATGCGGCTAAGATTACGGGAAGAGCGGCTGCGGCTGGGATTATAGAGAAAGCAAAGTGGATGCGGCTAAGACTACGGAAAGAGCGGATGCGGCTGGGATTAAAGAGAAAGCAAATTGGATGCGGCTAAGATTACGGAAAGAGCGGATGCGGCTGGGATTAAAGAGAAATTAAAGTGGATGCGGCTAAGATTACGGGAAGAGCGGAATCGGCTGGGATTAAAGAGAAAGCAAATTGGATGCGGCTAAGATTACGGGAAGAGCGGATGTGGCTGGGATTAAAGAGAAACCCAAACTTGATGCGGCTAAGATTACGGGAAGAGCGGATGCGGCTGGGATTAAAGAGAATGCAAATTGGATGCGGCTAAGATTACGGGAAGAGCGGATGCGGCTGGGATTAAAGAGAAAGCAAAGTGGATGCGGCTGGGATTAAAGAGAAAGCAAAGTAGATGCGGCTAAGATTTCGGGAAGAGCGGATGCGGCTGGGATTGAAGAGATAGCAAATTGGATGCGGCTGGGATTAAAGAGAATGCAAATTGGATGCGGCTAAGATTACGGGAAGAGCGGATGCGGCTGGGATTCAAGCGAAAGCAAATTGGATGCGGCTAAGATTACGAGAAGAGCGGATGCGGCTGGGATTAAAGATAAAGCAAATTGAATGCGGCTAAGATTACGGGAAGAGCGGATGCGGCTGGGATTAAAGAGAAAGCAAATTGAATGCTACTAAGATTACGGGAAGAGCGGATGCTGCTGGGATTAAAGAGAAAGCAAATTGGATGCGGCTAAGATTACGGGAAGAGCGGATTCGGCTGGGATTAAAGAGAAACCAAAGTTGATGCGGCTAAGATTACGGGAAGAGCGGATTCGGCTGGGATTAAAGATAAAGCAAATTGGATGCGGCTAAGATTACGGGAAGAGCGGATGCGGCTGGGATTAAAGAGAAAGCAAATTGAATGCGGCTAAGATTACGGGAAGAGCGGATGCGGCTGGGTTTAAAGAGAAAGCAAATTGGATGCGGCTAAGATTACGGGAAGAGCGGATTCGGCTGGGATTAAAGAGAAACCAAAGTTGATGCGGCTAAGATTACGGGAAGAGCGGATTCGGCTGGGATTAAAAAGATAGCAAATTGGATGCGGCTAAGATTACGGGAAGAGCGGATGCGGCTGGGATTAAAGAGAAAGCAAATTGGATGCGGCTAAGATTACGGGAAGAGCGGATGCGGCTGGGATTAAAGAGAAAGCAAAGTGGATGCGGCTAAGATTACGGGAAGAGTGGATGCGTTCGGATTAAGGAGAAAGCAAATTGGATGCGGCTAAGATTACGGGAAGAGCGGATTCGGCTGGGATTAAAGATAAAGCAAATTGGATGCGGCTAAGATTACGGGAAGAGTCGATGCGGCTAGGATTAAAGAGAATGCAAATTGGATGCGGCTAAGATTTCGGGAAGAGCTGATGCGGCTGGGATTTTAAGAGAAAGCAAATTGGATCCGGCTAAGATTACGGGAAGAGCGGATGCGGCTGGGATTAAAGAGAAAGCAAAGTGGATGCGGCTAAGATTACGGGAAGAGCGGATGCGGCTAAGATTACGGGAAGAGCGGATGCGGCTGGGATTAAAGAGAAAGCAAATTGGATGCGGCTAAGATTACGGGAAGAGCGGATGTGGCTGGGATTAAAGAGAAACCAAAGTTGATGCGGCTCAGATTACGGGAAGAGCGGATGCGGCTGGGATTAAAGAGAATGCAAATTGGATGCGGCTAAGATTACAGGAAGAGCGGATGCGGCTGGGATTAAAGAGAAAGCAAAGTGGATGCGGCTAAGATTTCGGGAAGATCGGATGCGGCTGGGATTGAAGAGATAGCAAATTGGATGCGGCTGGGATTAAAGAGAATGCAAATTGGATGCGGCTAAGATTACGGGAAGAGCGGCTGCGGCTGGGATTATAGAGAAAGCAAAGTGGATGCGGCTAAGATTACGGGAAGAGCGGATGCGGCTGGGATTAAAGAGAAAGCAAATTGGATGCGGCTAAGATTACGGGAAGAGCGGATGTGGCTGGGATTAAAGAGAAACCAAAGTTGATGCGGCTCAGATTACGGGAAGAGCGGATGCGGCTGGGATTAAAGAGAATGCAAATTGGATGCGGCTAAGATTACGGGAAGAGCGAATGCGGCTGGGATTAAAGAGAAAGCAAAGTGGATGCGGCTAAGTTTACGGGAAGAGCGTATGCGGCTGGGATTAAAGAGAAAGCAAAGTGGATGCGGCTAAGATTACGGGAAGAGCGAAAGCGGCTGGGATTAAAGAAAAAGCTAATTGGATGCGGCTAAGATTACGGGAAGAGCGGATGTGGCTGGGATTAAAGAGAAACCAAAGTTGATGCGGCTCAGATTACGGGAAGAGCGGATGCGGCTGGGATTAAAGAGAATGCAAATTGGATGCGGCTAAGATTACGGGAAGAGCGGATGCGGCTGGGATTAAAGAGAAAGCAAAGTGGATGCGGCTAAGTTTACGGGAAGAGCGGCTGCGGCTGGGATTAAAGAAAAAGCAAATTGGATGCGGCTAAGATTACGGGAAGAGCGGATGTGGCTGGGATTAAAGAGAAACTAAAGTTGATGCGGCTCAGATTACGGGAAGAGCGGATGCGGCTGGGATTAAAGAGAATGCAAATTGGATGCGGCTAAGATTACGGGAAGAGCGGATGCGGCTGGGATTAAAGAGAAAGCAAAGTGGATGCGGCTAAGTTTACGGGAAGAGCGTATGCGGCTGGGATTAAAGAGAAAGCAAAGTGGATGCGGCTAAGATTACGGGAAGAGCGGATGCGGCTGGGATTAAAGAGAAAGCAAATTGGATGCGGCTAAGATTACGGGAAGAGCGGATGCGGCTGGGATTAAAGAGAAAGCAAATTGAATGCGGCTAAGATTACGGGAAGAGCGGATGCGGCTGGGATTAAAGAGAAAGCAAATTGGATGCGGCTAAGATTACGGGAAGAGCGGATTCGGCTGGGATTAAAGAGAAACCAAAGTTGATGCGGCTAAGATTACGGGAAGAGCGGATTCGGCTGGGATTAAAGATAAAGCAAATTGGATGCGGCTAAGATTACGGGAAGAGCGGATGCGGCTGGGATTAACGAGAAAGCAAATTAAATGCGGCTAAGATTACGGGAAGAGCGGATGCGGCTGGGATTAAAGAGAAAGCAAAGTGGATGCGGCTAAGATTACAGGAAGAGTGGATGCGTTCGGATTAAGGAGAAAGCAAATTGGATGCGGCTAAGATTACGGGAAGAGCGGATTCGGCTGGGATTAAAAAGATAGCAAATTGGATGCGGCTAAGATTACGGGAAGAGCGGATGCGGCTGGGATTAAAGAGAAAGCAAATTGGATGCGGCTAAGATTACGGGAAGAGCGGATGCGGCTGGGATTAAAGAGAAAGCAAAGTGGATGCGGCTAAGATTACGGGAAGAGTGGATGCGTTCGGATTAAGGAGAAAGCAAATTGGATGCGGCTAAGATTACGGGAAGAGCGGATTCGGCTGGGATTAAAGATAAAGCAAATGGGATGCGGCTAAGATTACGGGAAGAGCGGATGCGGCTAGGATTAAAGAGAATGCAAATTGGATGCGGCTAAGATTACGGGAAGAGCTGATGCGGCTGGGATTTTAAGAGAAAGCAAATTGGATGCGGCTAAGATTACGGGAAGAGCGGATGCGGCTGGGATTAAAGAGAAAGCAAAGTGGATGCGGCTAAGATTACGGGAAGAGCGGATGCGGCTGGGATTAAAGAGAAAGCAAATTGGATGCGGCTAAGATTACGGGAAGAGCGGATGTGGCTGGGATTAAAGAGAAACCAAAGTTGATGCGGCTCAGATTACGGGAAGAGCGGATGCGGCTGGGATTAAAGAGAATGCAAATTGGATGCGGCTAAGATTACGGGAAGAGCGGATTCGGCTGGGATTAAAAAGATAGCAAATTGGATGCGGCTAAGATTACGGGAAGAGCGGATGCGGCTGGGATTAAAGAGAAAGCAAATTGGATGCGGCTAAGATTACGGGAAGAGCGGATGCGGCTGGGATTAAAGAGAAAGCAAAGTGGATGCGGCTAAGATTACGGGAAGAGTGGATGCGTTCGGATTAAGGAGAAAGCAAATTGGATGCGGCTAAGATTACGGGAAGAGCGGATTCGGCTGGGATTAAAGATAAAGCAAATTGGATGCGGCTAAGATTACGGGAAGAGTCGATGCGGCTAGGATTAAAGAGAATGCAAATTGGATGCGGCTAAGATTACGGGAAGAGCTGATGCGGCTGGGATTTTAAGAGAAAGCAAATTGGATGCGGCTAAGATTACGGGAAGAGCGGATGCGGCTGGGATTAAAGAGAAAGCAAAGTGGATGCGGCTAAGATTACGGGAAGAGCGGATGCGGCTGGGATTAAAGAGAAAGCAAATTGGATGCGGCTAAGATTACGGGAAGAGCGGATGTGGCTGGGATTAAAGAGAAACCAAAGTTGATGCGGCTCAGATTACGGGAAGAGCGGATGCGGCTGGGATTAAAGAGAATGCAAATTGGATGCGGCTAAGATTACGGGGAGAGCGGATGCGGCTGGGATTAAAGAGAAAGCAAAGTGGATGCGGCTAAGATTTCGGGAAGAGCGGATGCGGCTGGGATTGAAGAGATAGCAAATTGGATGCGGCTGGGATTAAAGAGAATGCAAATTGGATGCGGCTAAGATTACGGGAAGAGCGGCTGCGGCTGGGATTATAGAGAAAGCAAAGTGGATGCGGCTAAGATTACGGGAAGAGCGGATGCGGCTGGGATTAAAGAGAAAGCAAATTGGATGCGGCTAAGATTACGGGAAGAGCGGATGTGGCTGGGATTAAAGAGAAACCAAAGTTGATGCGGCTCAGATTACGGGAAGAGCGGATGCGGCTGGGATTAAAGAGAATGCAAATTGGATGCGGCTAAGATTACGGGAAGAGCGAATGCGGCTGGGATTAAAGAGAAAGCAAAGTGGATGCGGCTAAGTTTACGGGAAGAGCGTATGCGGCTGGGATTAAAGAGAAAGCAAAGTGGATGCGGCTAAGATTACGGGAAGAGCGAAAGCGGCTGGGATTAAAGAGAAAGCTAATTGGATGCGGCTAAGATTACGGGAAGAGCGGATGTGGCTGGGATTAAAGAGAAACCAAAGTTGATGCGGCTCAGATTACGGGAAGAGCGGATGCGGCTGGGATTAAAGAGAATGCAAATTGGATGCGGCTAAGATTACGGGAAGAGCGGATGCGGCTGGGATTAAAGAGAAAGCAAAGTGGATGCGGCTAAGTTTACGGGAAGAGCGGCTGCGGCTGGGATTAAAGAAAAAGCAAATTGGATGCGGCTAAGATTACGGGAAGAGCGGATGTGGCTGGGATTAAAGAGAAACTAAAGTTGATGCGGCTCAGATTACGGGAAGAGCGGATGCGGCTGGGATTAAAGAGAATGCAAATTGGATGCGGCTAAGATTACGGGAAGAGCGGATGCGGCTGGGATTAAAGAGAAAGCAAAGTGGATGCGGCTAAGTTTACGGGAAGAGCGTATGCGGCTGGGATTAAAGAGAAAGCAAAGTGGATGCGGCTAAGATTACGGGAAGAGCGGATGCGGCTGGGATTAAAGAGAAAGCAAATTGGATGCGGCTAAGATTACGGGAAGAGCGGATGCGGCTGGGATTAAAGAGAAAGCAAATTGAATGCGGCTAAGATTACGGGAAGAGCGGATGCGGCTGGGATTAAAGAGAAAGCAAATTGGATGCGGCTAAGATTACGGGAAGAGCGGATTCGGCTGGGATTAAAGAGAAACCAAAGTTGATGCGGCTAAGATTACGGGAAGAGCGGATTCGGCTGGGATTAAAGATAAAGCAAATTGGATGCGGCTAAGATTACGGGAAGAGCGGATGCGGCTGGGATTAAAGAGAAAGCAAATTGAATGCGGCTAAGATTACGGGAAGAGCGGATGCGGCTGGGATTAAAGAGAAAGCAAATTGGATGCGGCTAAGATTACGGGAAGAGCGGATTCGGCTGGGATTAAAGAGAAACCAAAGTTGATGCGGCTAAGATTACGGGAAGAGCGGATTCGGCTGGGATTAAAAAGATAGCAAATTGGATGCGGCTAAGATTACGGGAAGAGCGGATGCGGCTGGGATTAAAGAGAAAGCAAATTGGATGCGGCTAAGATTACGGGAAGAGCGGATGCGGCTGGGATTAAAGAGAAAGCAAATTGGATGCGGCTAAGATTACGGGAAGAGTGGATGCGTTCGGATTAAGGAGAAAGCAAATTGGATGCGGCTAAGATTACGGGAAGAGCGGATTCGGCTGGGATTAAAGATAAAGCAAATTGGATGCGGCTAAGACTACGGGAAGAGCGGATGCGGCTAGGATTAAAGAGAATGCAAATTGGATGCGGCTAAGATTACGGGAAGAGCTGATGCGGCTGGGATTTTAAGAGAAAGCAAATTGGATGCGGCTAAGATTACGGGAAGAGCGGATGCGGCTGGGATTAAAGAGAAAGCAAAGTGGATGCGGCTAAGATTACGGGAAGAGCGGATGCGGCTGGGATTAAAGAGAAAGCAAATTGGATGCGGCTAAGATTACGGGAAGAGCGGATGTGGCTGGGATTAAAGAGAAACCAAAGTTGATGCGGCTCAGATTACGGGAAGAGCGGATGCGGCTGGGATTAAAGAGAATGCAAATTGGATGCGGCTAAGATTACGGGAAGAGCGGATGCGGCTGGGATTAAAGAGAAAGCAAAGTGGATGCGGCTAAGATTTCGGGAAGAGCGGATGCGGCTGGGATTGAAGAGATAGCAAATTGGATGCGGCTGGGATTAAAGAGAATGCAAATTGGATGCGGCTAAGATTACGGGAAGAGCGGCTGCGGCTGGGATTATAGAGAAAGCAAAGTGGATGCGGCTAAGATTACGGGAAGAGCGGATGCGGCTGGGATTAAAGAGAAAGCAAATTGGATGCGGCTAAGATTACGGGAAGAGCGGATGTGGCTGGGATTAAAGAGAAACCAAAGTTGATGCGGCTCAGATTACGGGAAGAGCGGATGCGGCTGGGATTAAAGAGAAAGCAAATTGGATGCGGCTAAGATTTCGGGAAGAGCAGATGCGCGTGGGATTAAAGAGAAAGCAAAGTGGATGCGGCTAAGATTACGGGAAGAGCGGATGCGGCTGGGATTAAAGAGAAAGCAAATTGGATGCGGCTAAGATTACGGGAAGAGCGGATGTGGCTGGGATTAAAGAGAAACCAAAGTTGATGCGGCTAAGATTACGGGAAGAGCGGATGCGGCTGGGATTAAAGAGAAAGTAAATTGAATGCGGCTAAGATTACGGGAAGAGCGGATGCGGCTGGGATTAAAGAGAAAGCAAATTGGATGCGGCTAAGATAACGGGAAGAGCGGATGCGGCTGGGATTAAAGAGCAACCAAAGTTGATGCGGCTAAGATTACGGGAAGAGCGGATTCGGCTGGGATTAAAGAGAAAGCAAATTGGATGCGGCTAAGATTACGGGAAGAGCGGATGCGGCTGGGATTAAAGAGAAAGCAAATTGGATGCGGCTAAGATTACGGGAAGAGCGGATGCGGCTGGGATTAAAGAGAAAGCAAAGTGGATGCGGCCAAGATTACGGGAAGAGCGGATGCGGCTGGGATTAAAGAGAAAGCAAAGTGGATGCGGCTGAGATTACAAAAACGGCAGAGGGGATTTACAGACATTAGCAACTATGACTTTAAGAGATAATTGACTATTAAAGATAACACAAGATTTTAAGTCTTAAAAGTCAACCTTGGAGCCCCCAATTTAATAAAAGGAGCAATAGTTTTACGGCGCGCCACATGTAATCCAATACCCACCAGTATTACCACAGTTTCGTTATGATGAGTTTCAGAAAGTCATGCGAAAATCATTCACTGATATTGTCATACGCTGATAGATTTCTAAGAATCTTAACAAACGAATCTCGAGAGGTGAGATAGACTTGCTAATCACAAGTATATAAGTAGAATGATAGCTTAAGGCTAGACAAAAGAATACAAATGGTAGGAAGATGGATCTGAAACACGAGTCGACCAAGAATTTAGGTCTGCGGAACACCATGAGACAGATACCTCCTACTAGCTAATAGATATCATCCCCGATGTGAATGTACTATGTAAAAGATGATATATACGAGTGAAGCAAGATAAGTGCTGTTCCAGAGACACGAGAATTCACGAAGGAAATTAAGAATGACAGTTTAATCGACATTATCAAATGCTTTCGAGAGATGTGTTCCAGAATGGTACCCGAGCAGTATCAGCCGTATGAAGAAGGCATTCAGTAACATATAAGAGCCGATTCAGTACAGCGCACTGCTTTAAAGCCAGACTGGAAGATCTCATCAATATGGGAGAAAAACATGTGATCTAGAGTCTTGGCTAACACCAGCCTTTCTAGAACTTTAGTAAGGAGTGGGAGTTGAGATATTGAGCGGTGGTTTCACTTTCGCATGGCTATGGGTTAGGTTCCTTAAGGATTGAACAAAGAGCAGCGTATTTGAAATCAAATGATACCACAACTAATGAGAGGGAAGTGCTAAAGATACCAATCAAATCAAAGAATGAACGTAGAGACTTGGAAAAATAGAGTTGAAAGAGTAACAGGTGTTTTTCGAAGAGGTGAGGGAGGTCAGTTCTACATGAGAAACTAGAGCGAGAAAGTGGGGTTACTTCATATTGGGATACATATGCAGATTAAATCCCTTAAAGGGTATGAACTATCTGGTCAAAAAGTAAGTAGAGAAATTAGTAAATTCTCTAAATTTCATTTGGTATGGCACGGAATTAAAAAAATACACAAAATGAACCATCAAAATAATATTCGAAAGGGGAATTCTGCCACGTCTCAATCTGGCAATTACATCTCCACCCAAACAGTTGAGCCGTTGTGGTAATTGTCTTTTTATCTGGTTGATATAGCAATGGCTAACCACCTTTACACTTCATCAGCACGTTTGGGGGGACACTTTTGATCCAAGTGACTGTACCCCTAGACTAATCTACAGCTTTAAAAAAGAACTGTAGGAATTGGGTATTTTGATACGGTTCTTTTAACGACTGTAGAGTGGTCTATCGGTATAGTCAATTGGCGTGGATCAGGAGTGTCGCCTAGGTATGCTCGATGAAAGGTTTCTATCCATTTCTATAGTAACTGAATACCATTACTGCGTACAGGGTGGTCCGAAGGTCTCGTCATCCCCTACCGAAAAGTAATAAGAAAAATAGAGGAACAATTTAATAATATCAAACACATTTTAAATATAAAATTCCAACAATATTTGAACTAGAAAATTAAGACAATATTTACAGGGGAGTGGATAGAGTTTCGGACCACTCTGTACATTTTAATTTACATTATAATTGTCTTTTTAGTTTAATTTGAAGAATAATATTTTGGGTGTGTCCAGGAGTTCTGTCATTGAGAGGGTTAGGGGTAGTTTGGAATAAGTTGAAGGGTTCGAGGAGTAGAAACATACAAAGATCCAGGGAGAAGAGTGTTACAATAAACTAAGTGGGATGTAACAATAGCCTAAATGAAGTTATTGTGATGAAAGTTGAAACATAAGTGGATAAGATTACAGAGAAACCAGAGAGAAGATTATCAGACATTAGTAACATGAACTTCGAGAGATAATTTCCTATAAAAGTTGACGCCCAAAGATTTAACGCCGTCTGAAGAGGGATTCTGGGAGGCAACAACGTTAAAGAACAAGGTCAGCTGACCTAAGTCGCGTGCTCTCAATTATTCTGACTTATGACATTATGACCATATGACCTTAAGACCTTCATATTTTCAATAATTCCCGGACTAATTTTGTGATGACCTTGAGAATTATATCATTCGAAAGAGGGTGTAAAGCAGCATATGGGTTTCAAATTTCGTTAGAATCAGCCGAATAGCTATGATGTTATTGCCCCAACAAAATAATCACCGGGCTAACCTTGGGAGGACTTTGGTAATTATATAATTCAAATTGAATGTAAAACAACATATAGTTTTCAAATTTTGTTAGAATCGACCGAATAGTTGCAATTTTATTGCCAAAAAACTCATTGGAAAGTAAAATGGCTACCATCCGACCGACGACCTACGGACCGACATAGTAACTTATAGAGTCGCGTATAGGATACTAAAAAGAGCAAGGGCTTTATAACGAGTCACGTTTAAAGGAATACCTATCAGTAGCCACTAAGTTTTCTCGTGATTAAGTGTTAGAAAGTTGTCCGAGAGGCATTCAAGAAAGTTGCAGGTGGAAAGATTTCTAAGACTAGAACAACAAACGAGGTAGGGAAGAAAGAGAAGTGTAATTATTGACCAAGGTGATGCAAGATAATGCCACTGAAGAAAATAGATAGGAAAAAAGAAGCGGAGCTTTGCGGAACCCCCAAAACGTACCTCCTCTCGTAAAGTATATGAAACCCGAACAGATGCTTATGTGGCAAAATATCTAGACGCCAAACTTCTAAACCTAAAAAAAGCTAGTTGGACAAATAGCTAGTCCCAAAATGGCTAGAACAAAAATAGACAAAACGGCAAGTGGGACATAATAGCTTGTACCCAAAAAACTAAGGTCATCAGAATTTTCCAGTGGTCTACACTCTCAATCCACGTTTAAATGCCATACACTTACTTTTTCACCATTATGGCTGCAACTAAAAGGTAACCGAAAAAATATTTTTAACTAAATGATTGTAATTATAGGCAAGAGAGGCTGAAGCAGTCTCAGTAGACGAGTACGATCTGCACCACAGGTTCTCTAGCAGGCTTGCCTGTGCTGCTTTGCTCTCCAAATAGTATTAGACCCAAGAGGCACGCCGTTGACGAGAAGAGGTGTGGGAGTCTCTGGACTTCGAGGAAAAGAGGCTTGGAAAAAAGGACAACCTCATTGAGGTCTATTGTAATAGTGGAGGAGTCCAGCGAGACAAGAATTGAGGCAAGATCTAGGTTCATGGACGAGAGTCGAAGATTAAGAGACGTGGCTTCCGAGAATACGTGAAGGTTTAGTAAAAAGAGAAGAGAACCCGAACTGGATAAGAAACTGGTCCTAAAAAGGTGTGGAGGAATCTGTTATGAATAGGCTATGAATGGGGAAGTAAAAAAGCGACAGACTTAAATATATTCCCATCTATTTTGGTGTGTAGGAGAGAGAAAGAAAGAAATAGAAGGGGGGAAGAGAGATTAAGAAAAGGAATAACGTTCTAGCATATCCAAAATTCGGAAATAAGAAGGAGTATGGTGAGGGATGTTGAAATCACCATGGATAAGCAAGGTAGAGGGAAGGGAGGTGATAAAAATGGATAGGTTTAGATTTTTACCCAAGTTGTCGAATAAGCTGTCAGAGAAAGAACCAAGAAAACGGTTAATAACCTCAATTTCGGTAGAGGGCTTCAAAGGCAAGGAGGCAACAAAGCGAGAAGAAATTTGGAAGTGTTAGGAGACTTCATCGGAACGAGGGATGAGGACAAATGTGTGAAAGAAAGTAAGCCAACACCACCAAGATCGTCTTATACCCCTTCCGATTCTAGTATTCTAGATTAAGATTAGCTATAGAAGTTCTTTCTCTCTTCAGATCTTTTCTATCCGAGTATTTCTTTTTTAACATTTTCCCTTTTGTTAGTCTTTTCTTCTACCGTTGTTAGATAACTTACTCCCTTTTAGATACTTCCATTCTTAAATTCATACTATAATATAGCAGAATAACTCCCTACTGACTTACCTGTTTCCTTGGAGTTCAAACCAAAACCAGCATTCCCATGGTTAGATAAGAAAGCAAGCGAAGTTAAAACGGACGACTGAGATCAAACTTGCAATCATTGAGTTCCAGACTGCTCCACCATCAGGCACCTAAAACGATTCAAAGAAGAGGCTGGGAAAGCTCTGTCCGTAATGTTACTTCCTACCCCAGGTGCGTTATCACCCCTGGTAGTAATTGGATCCGCTTTACAAGAACCATGTGCCTGTTTTTTGTATCTTCGTGAAATGATTTTTATACCCATTGCTAAATGGCAGCCATTAAAGTTGATAAGAATTCAAGCTAAATCCCCAAATTTGTTTCGCCTCGTTCCAAAGCGTAACGATAATACATTAGGAACAGTTAAAGCCTTCTTGAGGCTCTAAGGCAAAAGCGTTAAATGTAACGTTGAATTAGACACATTATGCTATCTTCCACGTTCACCTATACAGGAAGAAATGAGAAACACATGCAGAGACACAACTCAAAATTATATCCCTGATTCGTCTGCCATTTTTAGTCGCGTGCAGATCTAGTCGCGAACGATTCTACATCTCACTATGTCTGTTGGTCAGTCGGTTCCCGTTTTGTCTTTTTATTGTTTTGGTAATAACATCCTAACTATTCGACCGATTTTAACGAAATTTGAAATCATTTTGTTGTTTTGCATTCTCTTTCGAATGATATGATTTCCAAGGTCCTCCCAAGGTTACCTCGGGAATTAATGAAAGTTTTGAAGGTCGTAAATCAGAATTTGTGAGAGCACGCAACCTTTGGTCAGCAGACCTTGTTTTTACTATGATATGACCAACCGGTGCAAAAATACCACTTATTACATGAGAGAGGCTAAGCTACATTGAGTATAATCAGTAGCTGGGCGGAATTCCTATTCCAATCACACTTTAAACTTCATATACCCCTCCCCCCCAAAACAAGCGCAAATAATAAATTCCACGCACCCCACACAAAGAAAATACTGGGGAACTTTATTTTTAAACGCACCCAATAGGAATCCATTGATAAATGCACCTCACAAGCTCACCGATGATTAAAGCCTTGCTTCAGAAGCGCTTTTGCTTTGAGCGCTGAGTACAATGACTCGAGTAAACCGCTTCATTGATAAACCGCGCCATTCAAAACGAATACCTTTCAAGGATGGAGCGAATACCCCTCATGAAGGGAAAGATCGCATGGTCAACATTGTTGAGATCAGAAGAAGATGCGTCATTCTGTTTCACATTTTTAATGCTTGATCCGAAGAATGGATCTTAAAAGAAAAAAGTGGAATGTTAGGTAAAATAATAGAAATAATTCAGATATTGATGTGAAAGACGAAAAGAAATATGAAAAAAGTATGCATTGGGAAATTTTATATGGATGTTTGGGTGAAGTTTTAAATTAAAGTGGAGAAGTGTATACATGTATTCGATTATTTTCCACACAACTAAGCTAAATATGAAGGGTGTTTAGTTCCAAAAGTAACAGTGGCTTACCAACATACCTGCTTTGGCTACTTTTATCATTTTATTCTCACTCCACCCCTATTTTTGTTACCCCCCCTAATTATATAAAAAAAATGAGATTAGATATTAAATATTTGATCGCTTCAATGAAAAATAATCCACTTAATACCTTAAAATTTTCAAACTGTTATGGTCATTTATGAATATTTCCTCAAACACTGATGAAAATTCATTTATACAATCGTCCATTCTTGCTATCATTCCTTTTTACCAAGATATTCAATCAGGGGCTTTTAAAACCCTTATATCTGCCCGGAATCGCTTCCATTGTCTTTTACGGTCTCTATCACTGAGCCTTCCTTGGTATCTATCGTGAGATTTTATGGTCTCGATCATTGAGCCTTATACGATCTCTCTCGCAGAGCCTTAACTGTATCTACCACTGCGCCTTCTACGGTCTTTATCACTAAACCTTTAACGGTCTTTATCACTGAGCCTTATACTTTATCTCTGCGCCTTCTAAGGTCTCTATCGCTGAGCCTTCTACTGTCTCTATCGCTGAGGCTTCTACAATTTCTATTGTTAAGCATTTTACGGTCTCTATCGATGAGCCTTCTACGGTCTGTATCACCTTTTCTCTTTCCTTCGTTATAGATGAGGATTCTACTTTCTCTATCCCTGATCTTTCTAAGGTCTATCGCTGAGCCTCCGACACTCTCTATCGCTGAGCATTCTACGCTCTCTATTGATCCTTCTACGGTTTCTATAGCAAAGCTTTTGCGGTCTCAATCATTGAGCCTCCTACGGTTTCTATTGCTGAGCACTCTACTCTCTCTATCGCTAAGTTAATGCTCTCCATCATTGATCCTTCTACGATCTTGCTCGCTGAGTCTTTACTATGTTTATCACTGAGCCTTCTACGGTCTTTATCACTGAGTTTTCTATGTCTAAATCGCTAAGCCTTTTTCGGTCTCTATCTCTGAGCCTTCTAATTTTTCTAGCACTGAGCGTTCTACGCTTTTTATCAATGAGCTCTCTACGGTCTATTTCACTGAGCCTTCTAAGGTCTTTATCGCTGAGCTTCTTACTCTCTCTATTACTGAGCCTTCTATGGTCTCTATCGCTGAGCCTGCTATTGTCCCTATCGCTGAGCTTTCTACACTCTCTATCGCTGAGTATTCTACGTTCTCTATCGATGAGATTTTTACGCTCTTTATCACTATATCTTGTATGGTCTCTATCGCCCGAAACTCTTACGGTCTCTATCGCTGTGCCTTCTACCCTCTCTATCGCTGAGCTTTCTACTGTTTCTATCAGAGAGGCTTCAACTTTCTCTATTTCTGAGCATTCTAACTTGTCTATTGCTAAGCCTTCCATACTCTCTATCGCTGAGTCGTCTACGCTCCCTATTGATAAATTGTCTGCGGTCTTTATTACTGAGCCTTCTACGCTATCTATCGCTAAGTTGTTTCTTTCCTCGGCTATTATTTAAAGAAAGCTTTCGGTGATCGGTGACGTTAAAATATTATGGGAGAATAAAGAACCTCTTGAGATAGTTCCAAACGGCAAGTTAAGTTAAGAAGTTAAATGTTCGAGAAACTTTAGAAACCATTGTGATCCAAACTTTGGAATGGGTTTTGTATGGAGAGAACTGATAGTGATTCTGTCAAACAGTTTAAGAAAATAGGTAAATATTTGACCTAGGACTCTTTTTCTGGATGTGGTTGGTATGCAAATGGCTCCTGTATAGTTCATCCCTGGATACTGTAGACTCTTTACTGTATATTGATGTGTATATAACTGATAAATGGAAGGCAAGTTTAGTAGTTTAATGTTAACATAAGTTAGGCTTGAATTCTGTTAGTTTTTATTGAGTGGTGTTTTATTACGTTTCCTTGACTATAAGTATATATATATATGTATATTCTGTGATCGTCCGTGAATGAAACAATTATAGAAAGACTCAAATGAGTTAGAACTCAAGTGGTTATTAAGAAACGACTTCGTAATGATGAAAACGAATGATTAAAACAAAAGAAACAAAATCTAATAATTGCTAAAGAATAAATATCAGTTTTTGTCAAAAATGAGGTGAAAGTTCCATTAGTAATAAATACGAAATTTATCTCCTATTTAAGAGAATAAATGGTAGCGAAGCACTGCGAAGATACATAGAGTAACATTCAACCTTTGAAAAACCCTGCGGGAGAACATCTTGCTGATTTACTCGCCATTATGTTTACATATTTAAAGCAAGAGGTTACAATGGCATGACTCACTCATTGCTTTACTTGTTTTCAGAACAAGCCGTCAAGAAGTTGATAGAGAAGTACACGCAATCTTTCTCATAGCACCAGCATACAAAATACCTGCAAAAGCCTTAACTACTAAACTAACACAAATTCTCTAGTGCAATTAAGCCCCAGAACAAGTAGGCTTCAGACAAGATTATAGCGTATATGATCCCCCGCGGCAATTATGCAGCGATCGATCGAATGCGAAATGCTTTTCAATAGCGCATTCTTATACTAAGAAAAGGTCTTCAATGGAGCCAAAACTGATTTATTACTGCGAGACTTAGAGAAATAACGAGTTTGTAAGAACTACATTAACATAATATCCTACCTATTCACTAAGAAATACATCGATATGCTCTCCTACATTGAGCGTAGCGCAAAATTGTCATTTAGTTAGTAGAAAAAATGAGTTAGTCGAAGAGTAAGACAAGAAGAATGAAGCTTCAACAAACTCTTTACAGTTGTTTTTGAACGTATTTTAGACTGAAATAATAGAAAATTTAACTAATGAAGGCATTTAGATTTCTTCTTTTTTTTGCTGAATATATTCTTTTCCTTGAATCCAGAAGAAATACAGTTAATACAGTCAATGATAACGGAATTATCATCGGACAGATTCATAGTTAGGCTACAATTGCTGACCGAATTTTATAGCAGTACGAAACATATTTGATAGTTGCTGATGAAGAAATGGAATTCTAGTTATCAACATCAGTATTTCTGGGTTAATTGGGATATAACGTAATCGAAAGTAGATCAAATTAGAAATAGGAATAAAATGAAAGGACTCAATGGGTGAAATACTCATAGGATATTACTAGGATTCTCAAGCATGGATACGTATAACATGACACAAAAACTTCAAAATACAAACATAAACATAACTTTACTTACATTTGGAATCAACACAGTAGGAAAGCTTAGCTGCATTTTACTACTGAAATTGGACAATGAGCTCCAGCTCACCTTAGAGTGATTTTAATAAGGAACTTTTAGATTCAGGTAATTATGACCAAATTGTGTCAACTGTACATAAATTGTCATCACACTTTACGCTGAATTTGGTTTAGGTTGTAACAATTTAATATATCATTTGATAAAAG
Source organism: Ceratothoa steindachneri (assembly GCA_963969495.1). Classification (NCBI taxonomy): domain Eukaryota; kingdom Metazoa; phylum Arthropoda; class Malacostraca; order Isopoda; family Cymothoidae; genus Ceratothoa; species Ceratothoa steindachneri. The sequence continues at coordinate 24,792,743 of OZ018338.1, forward strand.
ATGGAGAGTTTGGGTTATATTTTGTTATAAATAAATTAGTAGAATTATTTGTTTAAGTTAGTACGGCATTTAAAGCTTTACTGACGAAACATTATGAAACGGTTTTGCTTCAAAGCAGGTGCCAAATTTCCTATTTTTCTTCATCCAGCTTAATTAACTTTATATATTTATTTAATTTTTAATCAATGATATCGCAAAAAAATATTAGCATTAACATTTGGCTATTTATTTTTCCCCTATAATTAATTTTCCTATCATTGTGAGGAAAAATATTAAGACTTAGTACCGCAACACAGCAGCGCCGAATGGCAGTCTTCCAAAATTATTTAAGGACTTATTGAACATATAAATAATTATATCATAGTTAACTTAGAATTGTCTTATTGATTTTTTTAGACCTTTTTATAGAAATGCTTGCTTAATACTGCACAATGAGGTTCAGGTATGGTACTCCATCTTGTATGAATAAGCAATTTCAGTTGCTTGTAATTGAATTGCTTCAAGATACATGCATTTTTAGTCGCATGCACGCGATTCTATAAGTTACTATGACGGTCCGTAGGTTCGTCGGTTGGATGGTTACCTTTTTACTTTTCAATGAATCCTTTTGGCAATGACATCGTAACTATTCGGCAGATTCTAACGAAATTTGAAACCCTTATGTTGTTTTAGATTCTCTTCCGAATTATATAATTGCCAAGGTTCTTTCAAAGTTAGTCCATGAATTATTAAAGGAAAAATAACTATGGGTCGGATTGCACCCAATGGTTGAAAGTTTTAAAGGTCGTAAGGTCATAAATCAGAATAATTGAGAACACGCGACCAATGTCTTTTGAGGGTTTTTTTGAGAATGGTAATTTATTTTTCTGAATTAAAGTTATTAACACGCTCAAATCCCATTATCCATTGTTCCGTACACCTTTCTTTAACTTTAACAGATGGTGCACTAAACTGACTACTGATTTGTGTGTATCCAGCTTCTCCTTCGGTACTCTCCCGATCCATAGGCATCTTTTGTCCTTAAACTAATTAATTATCGGAAAAATACTGGAAAACGTCTTGTCAAAAATTTCATAGAAGACAAAATGCCAGAGACTTGATCGCCGTCCCATTAGTCTTAATTGCCCTTTGGGTAAAATTGAAGATTAGATGCTCTGCTACTTGTTCCTGAGGGCGAGCGGAGCTTGCAGGGGGATATGGGGTGTTTACTCATATAGTAACTCATAGTCAGGGTCAAAACCGGCTTCCAGTAACCAAACACATATACGAATAACCAAATGCATATATGTATAATCTCTAAATATGAATTAGCGGTCCAGCAGCTTATCTTCAACTTTAGCTCTTATTTGAGTTGGGGTCATTCGAATCTCTTGTATGAGAGGTATCTCTATCAAATCCTCGAATACAGCAAGGACCTTTATCATAGGGATAAAGTCAACCAGATCGGGTATTCATTTAACACCCCCCTCCCCACCCGTGTATTTTGTAATATTCTCTTAAGAGTAGAAAGGTAGGAGAACATGATTACTAGCTTTATTTGCAGAAGCATTACCCCCACCCTCTCTCTATACGCCAGTGAGATTGACCAACATTCAACATTATCATCAGAAAGTAGCCTACCAGTTTGGTTGAAAGACGCCAAATATAATTTATACAAATGACGCCTATATTAATTCAAAAAATTATCAAGAATTCGGATGTGCCCACTCTACTTATTTAACTGTTCATGTTTTTGCACATCGGGCAGGTTTATTAGCGGTAATTAATTAGTAGGTGAGTTTATAACGGTGAGTAGCTAAAGTGTACAAAGGACAAAAATTATATTTCTTACACGCATGTCCATCCTGCTTAACTCGGGCTACACTGTTGTACCAATAAATTATCATTATTACCGGTATTCACCCCCCAACTTCTTTGTTGCAGAGTGGTGTTCACCCAGCGCTCTGCTCTTCCACCTGGACACCTAGCGAGAAATTCTCATAAAAATGTCTTTGTTTGGGCGAATTTGTTCTGCACATTTGGTGAGTTGCTGGAGAAGAAACTGCAATCTAGTCATGAGTACCGAAGTGATACGCTTAGTGTGGATAAAATATGATGGAGGATAGATAGAAGTAGGATAAAATGAATGGATGGAAGTCCTGGAAAAGACTTCAAGATGAAAAGAAGTGGCATTAGAATACACCTTAATGACTGTGATGTGTAAAATATCCTTAGAGTATCTTAAAAAACTTACAGACTTTGAGACGTATATGAACGGGTACATAATTCCAAATAGAGGAACATGATCTATTGGACCTGCGACGAAAATCAATCAAATTTGAACTCAGAAACTTCATTAACCCCTTGTGACATTGGTTTGACCTTCATATCTCTAAAAATGGCCGATCTACCACCTCTAGCCACTAAGTGGCGCCACCTGGTGGTCAACTTATATTCTATTTGAACTCAGTAACCTCAATTACCTTTGGTAGCATTGATTTTAGCTGGCTACATTGAGGCAACGACTCGTTGTGGACAGAAGATGAACACAACAAGAGATTTGCATGACCCATAGACTTGCTTGCTTCGCCGCAGATAAAAATACTTACTTGAAATTTAAATTAAAGTTCCTTTAATAATTCTATTTGTATACTTTACGTAGGCAACTAGGATATAGATGTAATGCGTGTATGTTGTGTGTGTGTGAGTGATGTAAGTGAAAGATAAGTTTAGGGAACCCAAATAACACCCGTTAAATGAGTTGAAACTATCATTATGAGGAAAAAAGTACATGTCAAACTGTTCTATTTACATGACGGTGTCTCTGTCTGTCTGTCTGTCTGTCTCTCTATTTCCATATCTCTCTCTGTTTTTTCTCTCTCTCTGTTTTTTTCTCTCTCACTGATGAGAGAAAAAAGAGATGAAGAGGTCGCGAGAGAGAAAGAGAGAGACTGTGGGAAAGAGATATTGAAAGAATGGGGATGATAGATAGTGAGAGTGAAGGTGAGAGGAGTCTAGAGGGGGTGAGATGGAGAGTAAGAGAGAGAATGTGTGTGCATGTGAGTGACGTTGAGGGCTGATGCTAACCTGGTCCGGATAAGGAAGTAGTCGGACACGGGATAGATGCCTTTTTAACTAAGACGGATTAATGTAATGCAACTCGGGTATTCGAACCCCCTGTCGAACTCTCTATGAGAGCAGGGTCTAGATATCACCGACGTCGGTTAAAGACTCAGGTGTGCTAATTAGCAGCCACTAGAATTAAGCCAGAGAAAAGGATTTTGTCACTGTTAGGTCACATGAAGAAACAGGTCAATTTTCAAAGTAAGAGAAGTGTGTTGTCCTTGTCTAAGTCGTTGATGCGACCTCACTTATAGTAGGCAGTTCATTTTTGGTCCCCGATCCTTATAAAGGCACTAGAGGATTAGAAAGGGTGCTGGACAGGACCATGAAAATGATCCCGTTCATTAGGCATAGAAACTATTAGGCACGACTACAAGTGATGTCTCTTCTCGATAGAGACTGAGACTGTTTTGTCAAACTATAGAGCTGTTCAAAATTCTTAGATGATTCGAGAATATTGATCACCAGAATACAACTTGAAACCACGGTTTGAATCAAATCGTGTGGTTCAAGACTGTTTTGGTGAGAAATTACTTCACATATATGTTAGAATATAGCAGACATGTAACAACCTACCTGAAAAGCTAGGTAATAATTCCAGCGCTAAGAAATTCAAGGACAGAGTTGACAGAATGCTTTACTGTATAGCTTTTCTATAAAATTTATTTGCCTGGTTTTTTTTTAGTACTTTCCTTTGTACTACCTTTTTCCTCAAGCTGTATGTTAGAGCTTTCCCTAAATAGTACATCGTCAGTATGACAGCAATATCTTATGAGGTAATCCTATTCATTTTAACTCTGTCTATTTCTGTCTCTCACATCTAACCTACCCTCCTCAGTCGCCAATCAACCTATTAGGAAAGTAGTTTATTAGTCATATTTACGCTTTTAATAAATAAACAACGGCCAAGTCCACTTAAGCGACAGTTTCTAACCAGTCTGGGCGACATCGCCTTCCTTCTTCATTCGTTATCATCTTCCGCAACCGAGACACCAGACGCAGAAGAAGAGATGAAAAAATCGCCATAAATCTCGAGACTTAATTTCGATTCTGGCATTTACTTCACAGGGTATCGCCCCAAATCTCTCAAATGTGTCATCATCTTATGAAGAACTTTCTTTCTCTCTCTCTCTCTCTCTCTCTCTCTCTCTCTCTCTCTCTCTCTCTCTCTCTCTCTCTCTCTCTCTCTCTCTCTTATATAGATATATTTGTTTGTTCTAGTCATGTTTTCATAACATCCTTACATTTTCTTAATCCTTGATTCCTTTGTTGATTATTTTGTTTACTACCTCGTTAATTTTTGTCTATTTAATATTCTTAAGTGTTGTTTTTACACATCTTGTGTAGACTGCCACTTCTCTCTTGGCACCATTTACATTTCTATCTCTCCCCTGTTTCTATTATCGAGAGGTGGCCTTTTTTAAATTAAGATACTCTTCTTCCCTTCACATCCCTAGAGCTATTCCCGGAATGGCTCCCACTCCAACACTTCTAAGCAATGAACCAGAATGTTAAGATGCAAATTAAAGTGAATCAATATGAAGTAGAGAACAATTCAAAATGGTTAAAAATGACATGTTTTTAAAGGGAAAATGTTTAAGGATGGCAAGTGGCATGTAAATACTGTGAGTGAGATGTAAAATAAACCTACAGAGACGAGTTTATATAAAATGAGGACTCAAAATTACGAACATGTAGTCACCGCTTGAACTGTAATACAGTGGCAATTTCAAATTCTAGGCTTAGTAGTTTGTTAACTCGTATTGCTCTAGAATCTTTAGGATTCTATGTACATAGATAAAATATATACACTCTTATTTACATCAAAGATGGATTAAACTAATCCAAGCGATCTCACCAAATCACACCAAGCCTTGTTCACTCTTTTTTCAAGCAAGTGAAATTGAAGAAATTTTAATCCATTTATAATCTGAAGATATTTTTTACATTCTATTTATTATTATTATATTATTTTTTTATTATTATTATACTTTTTATTATTATTAATATTGTTATTATTATTAATTATTATTAATTAATTATTATTATTTTATTATTTATTTTATTATTATTATTGGTATTATTATTATTTCTATTATTATTATTTATTATTATTATTATTTTATTATTATTATTATTGTGATAGAACGGGTTGAGGCCGCTTAATTTCAAACACTATCACATGTTATTTAAAACCCCGATGCTACCCACGTGCATCTTCGCTTCGAAGCTGGGTGCCTTATCGCAACCACCTGAGTCAATGTTTAAACAAGGAGGTTTATCTTCCCCCGTTCGTTCCATGCACCGACCTCGCCAGATTGAGTTAGGCTTATGGGCAGATAAGGCATTGTTCTCAGGCTCGGCTGTGCATTCCTTCGAAGCTCCCACTCCATTGTCCCCCACGCCAAGGAGATGTCCCGGCTATTTATATGGAAACTTAACCACTAAGATTGAGATTGGAGATCCAGATTTTTGTCGCGAAACATCACTACGACCCACTCTCACCTTGTGCGCCAAGGGACCTCAACCTCGAGATTCACCATCACTTGTCCAGAAAAAGGACAATATCCCTTCAGTGCCAAGGTTCAAGCCTTAGTGACGCCAAGTCCACAAGGCTTCCCCTGTTGTTCAGAAAGAGAACAATGTTAGAACAGCCATTGTTCTTTCGAACCCGTTGACAAGAAACGGTTCTCACCCCCCCCTCCTTGTTGTCCAGAAGAGGACAATGTATAACAGCCATTGTTCTTTTGATCCCGTTCACCAAGAAACGGTTCTCACCCTTCCCCCTTGTTGTTCAGAAAGAGAACAACGTTGGAACAGCCATTGTTCGTTCGAGCCCGTTGAGAAGAAACGGTTCTCACCCTTCCCCCTTGTTGTTCAGAAAGAGAACAACGTTAGAACAGCCATTGTTCGTTCGAGCCCGTTAACAAGAAATAGTTCTCCCCCCCCCCCCGCCTGTTGTTCAGAAGAGAACAACGTAGAACAGCCATTGTTCGTTTGAGTCCGTTCGCCAAGAAACGGTTCTCACCCTTCCCCCTTGTTGTTCAGAAGAGAACAACATTAGAACAGCCACTGTTCTCGAGCCCGTAGACAAGAGACGGTTCTCCCCCCCTCCCCCCCTGTGTTCCGAAGAGAACAACGTAGAACAGCCATTGTTCTTCAAGCCGTTCGTCAAGAAACGGTTCTCATTCCCAAGACGCCACGTCAGGATCATTTAATTCCCCCCCCCCTCCCTTCGGCTGGAACTCGCCAGCGGCCTGAAAATTCCTTCACGTCACCTTCCTCTGCACAACAAGTATAATTACGTAAGCCGAACGTTACCTTTGAGTATTTAACCCTTTTGCCAACTCTATCCTGTGCTTTAAATGGTTTAGCGAACCATCTCATCCCTTTGATTTATATTTGTTTTACCTTTTTAAATCTCTTAATCCCCGATTTAGCTCGATTTCCCACGACCTTTTCCAATTCTCTGTTTATATCAAAATATTTTCCGTTTTGTGTGTTGTTGATAGTTATTATTAATAAAACTCTATTTTATTAATGATAGCAATATTATTATCCTTGAACTCAGTTCCACTTCTTAAGCATATCGAAGATACATAATATCGGCCAGCCTAGACATCCACGCACTCTAAAGATAATTAAATAAGTTCCCTCAACGAATAGTTATATATGGTATATCGTCGAGAGTCCATTCTACGACAATTATCATTATTATTATTTTTTTAATAATTATTTTTGTTATTATTTTATTTTTTATTATTATTATGTATTTACGAACCCACAAAGAACCTAATACCCTCTCGAGGTTACTACTCTTTAAGAATAGTCTCCATCACACAGAGGGAGGTAGCTGGTCGTTCTGAGGTGAATGTGTGGGAGTTGATGCTTTAGTCCGCCCGCGATCGGAAACGAATTGGTAGCAATTAATTCCTATTTTCTATTTTCTGGCGTCGACAACAGATGGCTCTTGGAGATTCTGGGGGCGACCTCGCGGCCAGGTAAGCTACCACAGACTCGAATCCTGGTGAGATAAGGGCGTGTGCATTAGTCTGAAAGAGTTCACTAGTGTTAGAATCACTAGTAAATGAAGGAGTGTTCGGTTATAGCTGAGATAGGGAGGGGAGATGGTAAGGAGTGAGAAATGCCATCGAGAATCAGTTCCCCCAAAACGAATGTGTAACCCTTGCAGATAATTTTAAGTTCGCACAAACGAACATAGTCTCACAGTATACGAACAAGGCGGTGTTTTATGGTCGTATCCCCGAAATTTTTAAGTTCGATTACATAACCCTTTTAGAGTTTATGGTGCCATGCGAAACTGCATAATGAGGCTTAAATGTACAGTAAAAAGACTGAAGATTTTAAAATTTTGAAATCTTTTTATTTAATTTAAAATTATTATAATTTGTTAAGTTAGGAGCGTTTTGATTTATGAATCTAATCATCATCATCACTAACTCTATAAGTTAAGAAGAAGAATTTTTTTTAGTAAATGAATAATAATTTCATCTTAGTTTGGTTATGACTTATGTTTTTTTTTCAAAGTTATTTCTAATAATTCTTTAATCATATCAAAAAACAAAATGGTGAAGTTCAGAAATAAATATAAGTATCGAAATTTTGTGAATTTTTTAAAACCCAAAGAATTACAAATGGTGAAGTTCAGAAAATTTATTTTTATATATCTTCTTCTATAACTATATTTTATCAACGTGATATTTTGAAGGGAGGGAACTTTAGTTTAGAGTTCCTTTTTAAAATTATTATAATTGGCGAAGTACAGAAAATTTATAAAAATTTAACAATGGATGCTTTTTTTTAAGATTTTAAATTTTAATCGAGGTAGAGAAGCTATTGCTTGGTGGGTATATTAAACTGTTTTGAAATGATTTTTAAACGGAGAATTAAAACAAATTAGTAAAGCTTAAACTTACTGAACAAAATCACAATTCTTGTCAACGAACGAGTTATACGATGCCCACGAGAATTTTTGGAAATTTTAAATTCGTATAAATAATAATAAATACAAGTTACCAGCATCTCTTTGCACCCTACCACACTTTTTTCTCTTTTCACGCTTGTATATTTTCTCTATCTATCCACACATCTTATCGTCCTTCCCTACATGCACCCACTTTAATGTAATCATAATCATAACCTTTCGAATCTTAGAAACACTATACAGCTCTCCCCAAAGTTAAATAGTGATTTGTTGTCGATTGCACTCCTACTTAACTGAATTGTTTTGGTTGTGGGTTGCGGGGTGGAGTTCGGTATTTGTCGGGTCAACCTCGAGCATCGTGTAACCTGTGCCTTAGCTAGGTTTGTAATTTTGTACAGATGGTTTTGGATAATTGTGCTTTAACTCTACGTTAAAAAATCATTTTAAAACAGTTTTATATAAACATTAGATTCATAAATCAATCCTAACTTAACAGATTATAGTAATTTACGCTCACTAACTAATTTAAATTTTTTAAAATCTTTTCAGTCTTTTTACTGTAAATTTAAGCCCCATTTCTAATTTATTTTAACTCTAAGTCTTCTATTCAAAGTTAAAACTACCTATCAAAGTTCTAGTTGTACCTTTAGCATTGTGCTCTATGAACATACCATAATATTTTGTTCTTGTATATGGTAGATTTAAGAAGATGATCGTATTGTGGTCGAAACGTCGCTGGTAAATAAAAAGGTAGACGTCAGCTATTTTCCTCGCCTTGGGATTTCTGCTGAACAGTAAATTTACGAGCAAAAATCCGCCTCGGGCGTTTTTTGCCGAGTCTGCGGCGCATGTTCGCTTCGCTCACAAAATTAACCTTTGACTACCAAAAGTTCTTTTGGAAAAGAGTATATAATACCGGTACCATATAGCTAGGCCTATATAATAATAAAATATAATAATATAGCAGTATAAAAAAGGATAAAATAATATATATGACAGTATAAAATAGAATAGAATAATATATGAATGTGTATAAAATAGAATAAAATAATATATGACTGTGTATAAAAATAAAATAAAATAATATATGACTGTGTATAAAATAGAATAGAATAATATATGAATTGACTATATAAAAATAGAAAAGAATAATATTTGACTGCATAAAATAGAATAGAATAATATATGACTGTATAAAAATAGAATAGACTAATATATGACTGTATAAAAATAGAATAGAATAATATATGACTGGGTATAAAAATAGAATAGAACAATATAAGACTGTGTATAAAAATAGAAAAGAATAATATATGACTGGATAAAAATAGAATAGAATAATATATGACTGTATAAAAATAGAATAGAATAATATATGACTGTGTATAAAAATAGAATAGAATAAAATATTATTGTGTATTAAAATAGAATAGAACAATATATGACTGTGTATAAAATAGAATAGAACAATATATGACTGTGTATAAAATAGAATAGAACAATATATGACTGTGTATAAAATAGAATAGAACAATATATGACTGTGTATAAAATAGAATAGAACAATATATGACTGTGTATAAAATAGAATAGAACAATATATGACTGTGTATAAAATAGAATAGAATAATATATGACCGTGTATAAAATAGAATAGAACAATATATGACTGTGTATAAAATAGAATAGAACAATATATGACTGTGTATAAAATAGAATAGAATAATATATGACCGTGTATAAAATAGAATAGAACAATATATGACTGTGTATAAAATAGAATAGAATAATATATGACTGTGCATAAAATAAAATAGAATAATATATGACTGTGTATAAAATAGAATAGAACAATATATGACTGTGTATAAAATAGAATAGAACAATATATGACTGTGTATAAAATAGAATAGAATAATATATGACCGTGTATAAAATAGAATAGAACAATATATGACTGTGTATAAAATAGAATAGAACAATATATGACTGTGTATAAAATACAATAGAATAATATATGACTGTGCATAAAATAAAATAGAATAATATATGACTGTGTATAAAATAGAATAGAATAATATATGACTGTGTATAAAATAGAATAGAATAATATATGACTGTGCATAAAATAGAATAGAATAATATATGACTGTGTATAAAATAGAATAGAATAATATATATAAAAAAATATACATAATAAAATATAAAGTAAAATGCATTGTCCCGCTGGTAGTGAAAGGGTTAAGAAGGTGTGCGAGGGAAAAATCTTATATTTCACAACATAATCAAAATTGGTGTGGAAGAAAAAAAAAGTCATTTCACATTTTATTTAAAAACACGGTTAACTGACCTAAGTCGCGTGGTCTCAATTATTTCAATGATTTTGAAAAAAGAAGAAAATTTAAAAAACAAACGTATTATCAATTAACACATATCATCTGTCCTTTACGACCTACAAAAATTTATAAAAACTAATTAAAAAGTAAAAAGGTTGCCATCCAATCGACCGACCTACGGATCGACACAGTAACTTATAGATTCGCGTACATCCGACTAAAAATGCACAGACAGACATACACATACACACGCTCTAATCATTATAATTAGATGCTTTCTAGAAGCAATCCTCATCAATATATATATATATATATATATATATATATATATATATATATATATATATATATATATATATATATATATATATAATGGATGTTCCAATAAATTGGACCGATTTTAAATGTGAGTTAAGTTTAAGCATCTAATGATTTTTTTTCTTTTTCTTTCAGATTTAACAACTTCAGTCTTTAGCAATTTCAATCATGGAAAGAATAACAATCGAACAACGTGTTAAAGTTATCAAAGCCTATTACGAAAATGGACGTTCAAACAGAAAGGCATTTCTGGCACTACGCGATTTTTTTGGTCAACATAATCGACCAACCGAGAGTGCAATTGGGAAAATTGTTCTTAAATTCAAACAAACGGGGTCGGTGGCAGCTGACCCCGTTCAGCTGAAAACATTGCTGCAGTACGCGAGAATGTGGCCGAAGATCCAGACACCTCTATTCGTCATCGCGCTCAGGAATTGAACCTCTCCACAACAACGTTACATCGAATTTTGACAAAAGATTTGTCACTACACGCTTACAAAATTCAATTGACACAAGAACTGAAGACTGCTGACCATTTGAACGCCTTACATTCGTCAATTAGGTGCACGAGCAAAGACAAGCCGATGATGATTTTTCGCAAAAAATCATCTAGGCTGATGAAGATCCCAGGAGGATTGTTGAAAAGCCACCTCATCCACAAAAGGTCACTGTTTGGTGTGCATTTTTTGCTAGCGGAATCATTGGGCCGTATTTTTTCAAAAATGATGCCGGGAACTCTGTTACGGTGACAGGCGAGCGATACCGTGCCATGATAACCAACTTTTTATGGCCTGAATTGAATTCTATGGAGGCCGAAGATTTGTGGTTTGAACAGGACGGCGCCACATGATACACATCAAATGTAACAATAACTTTATTGAATGAGAAGTTCCCGGGTCGCATCATCTCTCGAAACGGCGAGGTCAATTGACCCCCACGATCGTATGTCTTGACGCCTTTAGATTTCTTCCTTTGGGGTGATCTCAAAAGTAAGGTCTATGCCAACAAGCCAACAACAATTCAACAGCTGAAGGATGAGATAATAAGGCATATTGGTGAGATCGAGGAGCAACTATGCAGAGACGTCATCAAAATTTGACCATCATGTGGAGGTGTGCCGCCGAATCCTTGGCGGACATTTAGGCGATATTATTTTTCACCCATAATTGCCATGACTCAAATAACAGGATCCAATAGTGAAAGCAATAAATTTTCACCAATAACACTGTTTTATTTACCGCTAACTTCGATCCGTCTTAATGGAACACCCTTTATATATATATATATATATATATATATATATATATATATATATATATATATATATATATATATATATATATATATATATATATATATATATATATATTGTGTTTTAGTTTTGTGATTAGAAACTTGAGCTGAATCCGGAACTCAGATGAAAGATTATGGGTGTTTCGCCTTTCCTGTAGGTGAGAAGTTTAGCCTCCCCCCCTTGCACATTATCTCCATCTACACTGCTAAACTTTCCTTCGTTGGATTACTGTGTTTGTAAATAATTGAAAAACTGAATATTCCCTTATCCTGGACCCAATTTTTGTACCCACAGGGTACTTTACCCTCCCCCCACAGTGTTACCCCAACCGACGCGTCTCCCCCCCCCACAGACTTGATCTTCACCATCCCGTCCCCTGAGACCCCCCTATCTCCCCGGTCCCAGGACCTCAGGGTCCCCACTGGGCTTGGATAGGTGTATGTGTGTGTGTGTACGTGAATTGACGGTCATGGCGTATGTTTAGAGAATGATCAAATATGGAAGTGAAGAAGGATGTATGGTTGTTATTGGACATACATGGTTTTAGGGTTGTATGTAGGTGTATGTACGTATCCGTGTGTATGAGAGGGCAGGGAATTTATCAGTGATGGAATGACTGAAGTTTGATGTGTGCGTGCGGATGTGTGCGCTTTCTGTGCACGTATATGAAATAGGGGCATGTTTACCGAGAGAACCTGTGTATGTATTTGCTTATGTATGTACGTATAGGATTATTATAATTGAGTAAAGTATATTGGGGTAAATAGGACTTAGTGTATGTGTGTATGGTTCAATTTATGTGCACATATGTGTGAAAGTTCAAGTTAGGAAAATACACACGAAAAGTTTGCGTGTGTGCACATATGGAGGTGCGATGTAAGTGTGAGGTTGGAAAAATGGGGGGAAGGTAGAGGTGTAATGGTAGTGTGGTCTGACAAATGAGGTTTTGGTAGTAGTGCCCGGATTCCTCGTTCCTTTTGACCACCACTCGGGGCTCATCATCATCATCATCATCAGTGAAGAAAGACCGAGTGACCATCGCAAATGACGGGGTCACCAGCTCCGAGGGACCAGAGATTGGCCCTCCCTTCCCCCACCTCCGCTTTCTTTGGTTCACGTGGTTGTTCTTCTTGCAACTCTTTATTCATTGGTTATCTTATTCCTCGTCTTCGTCTTCCCCTTCTCTCTCTTCGCTGTCTGTCTATTTGTCTATCTCTTCCTATTCGTGTCTTCATTACGCTCATTGTTCTTATATCTCTCTCACACACACGCACATATATATATATATATATATATATATATATATATATATATATATATATATATATATATATATATATACACATTAGCCCTGCTTTCATCTTGTTCATGCTCCCACTATCTTTGCTTTTCTGTTTTTGTATACTTTCTTCTTTGTTTTCCTTGTTTACTATATCTCTTTGTCTTTTCGTCTTTGTTTTCAATTCTCCTCATCTGCCATATACACACGAACACTCTGCCTCTCATAAAATATATATATATATATATATATATATATATATATATATATATATATATATATATATATGTGTGTGTGTGTGTGTGTGTGTGTGTGTGTGTGTGTGTCTATCATTTGTATCAAGGCGGCAGATTGCTCGATTCGAGGTTATAACTATCCTGCAAATTACAGATACAACCACGATTTCCTACCAATTTTTTGACCGTCGTTTTCCTCAATCGATTCGTGCCCTGAGGCTGGAAGTCGAAGCGAGGGAGGGGCATAATAAGAAGGAGGGGGAGGTAGGAGGAAATAGTCAGGGTGGGAAAAGGGAGAGAAACGAGTCATTCCAGGGAGTCCTAAAGACACCATCGATATGAACCTCCTGAACCACCGTTTCCAAGGAGTTTCATGAGGTTCATAAGGGTTTAAAGATGTTGTCGGGTGATTACTTTGTTAACCTATAGGAACCTATAAGAACAAGTTCGTACAAGCAACCCATGAAATCAAAGGTATGACCACAAACTTCTGTCAAGGAGCATTTCAAGAAACCCCCAAAATAAAGAAGTACAAAAATATCACGAAGTATTTATGGACGCCGGACTAGATTCGAGTATTCAAAAGTATTTGTGTTTCCGGATGATATTCAAGTATTCCGGACTATTTAACCCACCTCAAAGTGATTCAAGTAAGTTAGAGTATTTGTGCTCCACAGACGAGCGTCGAGGATGCATGAGTGTTTGTGCTCCCCAGACATGAGTAAACTCTAACTGGGTGTTAATGCTCTCGTCGAGATTCAAGCACTCTGAAACATTTGCGCCACCCAGATTATTTGTGGGATATTTGTCTGTCTGCAATCATTCATACATGGACTGATATCTCCATCGTTTATAGACGACATAACCTGATATCTCTATCGGTTTTATATGACATAACTTGATATCTCCATTGGTTTTAAATCACACGGCTCGATATCTTCAAAGGTTTTATACCACATGGCCTGAGATCTCCAACGTTTGTGGATGACATGATCTGATATTGCCATCGGTTTTAGATCGCATGGTTCGATATCTCCAAAGGTTTTTCATGACATGCCTGATATCTCCATCGGCTTTATATGCCCTTGACCTTGTTTATCAGTCTATATAAGATGTTTTAGATCTTGAAATACGCGTTTGAAAGATTGAGATAATAGAAAACAATAATTAAAGATTGCTTGAAGAAAGCTGGATAGAAATCATCAGGTATGTTATTTTTACCTATATATGAAAAATAAAGGTGGTTAGACAGATGTAGGAAAAACAAATGAAATATAACAGGGATAATGAAGATAAAGACCGAAAGCAAAATGTAAAATTATGACTGAAGATACGGTAAAGAACACCCAAAAGCAAATGAATAGAGGGAAGTTTTGGAATAATAAAAATGTGAAGAATAAAAGAGTTAAGGGGGCATTTCGGTTATGGTTGTCGCTTGGCGTGGTTTCTACCACGGACTCCCCCCTCTAATACCTATCTCAATTTGATTCGAACATGGGCTGTTAGATTTCATGTCAACCGCAACAAAGGTGGCCTGAATATGCCCTACACTGTAATATTGGAAGACCTACATAACCTTCTCTAATAAACATCGAAGGCGAGATACGGTCTTGTTATCCGATTTTATGGCAGAATCGGTTATGTATGGTCATGTTTTATTCATGTGGTTCGTCCTTGCTTTAAATCATCCCTGAACAGTTGGATTTCGGTCAGTTGTTTAAGGTTGTAAAACACATCCGTGGTCTGCGTTACGGGCATGAGTAAGCTTCACGCTGTTATCTCAATCCATATAAATAATAGGTTTGAAATATGACAATAATAGGTTCTTAGAACCATATTCTTCTGTGTTTCTTCTTCCTTAATGACGTTGCAGACAACAAAGCTATTAAATTGGTAACACAGTCAACTTTTATCTGGGTTGTAGTTATCATAGTTTTAGATTGGGTTCTGATAAAGGCAGTGGAATAGAACTGTAAAAATCTAATTAATGAATCAATTGAAACATTGAAAGGCGGTTGAATAGAACTTGAAAAATCTAATCAATGAATCATTGAAAGGCGGTTGAATAAAAACGGAAAAAATCTAGTTAATGAATTCAATTGAATTATTCGAAGTCGGTTGAATAAAACTGGAAAAATCTAATTAATGAATCAATTGAATTATTGAAAAAGTTGAATAAAACTGGAATAAAAATCTAATTAATGAATCAATTGAATTTTTGAAAAAGTTGAATAAAACAAGAATAAAAATCTAATTAATGAATCAATTGAATCATTGAAAGGTGGTTGAATAAAACTGAAAAATCTAATTAATGAATCAATAAATCAATTGAATCATTGAAAGGCAGTTGAATAAAATGAAAAATCTAATTAATGAATCAATTAAATCATTGAAAGACGGTTGAATAAAACTGAAAAATCAAATTAATGAATCAATGAATCTCTGAATCATTGAAAGGCAGTTGAATAGAACTGGAAAAATCTAATTAATGAATCAATTGAATCATTGAAAGGCGGTTGAATAAAACTGGAAAAATATAATTAATGAATCAATTGAATCATTGAAACCATTAAAGATACTAACCATATTAAGGATTTGGTAGTAATGAAGTAGAAATACAAGAACTTTTGCGTTCGGGATGAAGTGAAGATGTTAGGAAGAAATTCTATTTTAATCTCTATCACTTCCAATCAACTCTTTCTTTCTTCAGCGATGTTACCGTATTCCTTGAGGTTTGATTGATGATCCGTTACTTGGTATTTGATTGATGTACCGTTATTTTGTATTTTATTGATCTTCCCTTATTTGATATTTGATTGATGTCACCTTATTTGGTATTTGATTGATGTCATTCTATTTGGTATTTAATTCATGTTCCCTTATTTGGTATTTGATTGATGTACCGTAATTTTGTATTTTATTGATCTTCCCCCTTTTCGATATTTGATTGGTGTTTCCTTATTTTGTATTTAATTAATGCCACCTTATTTGTTATTTGATTGATGTCACTCTATTGAGTATTTAATTGATGTTCGCTTATTTGGTATTTGGTTGATTTCCCTTATTTGTTATTTGATTTATGTCCCAATATTTGGTATTTGATTGATGTCCCGTTAGTTGGTATTTGAGTTATGTCCCATTATTTGGTATTTGATTGATGTTCCCTTATCTGTTATTTGATTGATGTTCCCATATTTGCTATTTGATTGATGTCCCCTTATTTGATAAGTCATTGGTGACCTCTAATTTGGTATTTAATTGATGTCACTTTATTTGGGGTTTGATTGATGCCATGTTTTGCTGTTTGATTGATGTACCGTTATTTTGTATTTTATTGATCTTCCCTTATTTGATATTTGATTGATGTCACCTTTTTGGTATTTGATTGATGTCATTCTATTTGGTATTTAATTGATGTTCCCTTATTTTTTATTTGATTGATGTCCCCTTATATGGTATTTGATTGATACCACCTTATTTTGTGTTTGATTGATGTCATTTTTTGATTCTTTATTAGTTGATCAATCCCAAAGGATATGAGGACAATTTTCAGATAAAGTTGATCTAAATAATTTAATTGCGGGAAAAAAAGGACTTTTTGAAACCAATAAGGGCGTTTTTACGTAGTGAAGAAAAAATGAAAGAGACAGGAATTCCGTATAAGAAATGCGAGAGAGGTACCTTATTATTACCTCTACTATTAATTGTAGTAGTACGAAAACGAAAGCTGGAGTAATCCAACGTGGTTAGTTCATTCATCGTTGAAACAGAAGGAAAATGGGAAGAAGGAAATATGAGAAGAGAGAACAACTCAATAAAGGAGAATCAAAAATAAGACGAACAAAATCTACCGTCAACCTTAAATACACGCCCCCATGGTTGAAAGGGGGGGGTATTGCCCCCGCCCCCAAGAATGAGTTCTTTAAGTAAGAACAGACTCATATGTATTTCCTGGTTCCCCTGTTTGATTACACCGGCAGCATTTATCTCATTTTTACGCTCATCGAGAAGTATGCCCAGGCGAAATTCCAGTGGTAGGCCCCAGTGATAATCACCTCCCTCTTATTCAGCTTTCTTCCGTGTAGTCGTAAAAAAAGTCACAGAAAAAGTCATTACAACTGCCATAAACCGAGAACAAATAAAAAATAACTGAAAAATGCTATTTATTCACAGATGAGGGTAATAAATAAAGCTAAAAAACTACATTTATTTATTTTCTTAATTAATGTAATGAAACATTTGTGTTTAAGTTAGGTTAATGAAAATAACAACAGGTGTCTTATCCAACTACTTAAACCCAGTAACTTTCCCCTGGATTTTATCCTTTAGAAACTATTGTTAAAGAAGTGTAGCTGCTGGGGACTACGGATACATTAGATCTATTGGTACCCATCGGTAACTATTGGTTATCTGGTCACTCCGGTTCGGTCACAAGCAATAATCTACCACTCCGTGGGGTGACTCTCGGCGCTATCTACCTTTCGATTCTACCCTTACCTTCTACCCCATTTTGGAGACCTTGAAACGGCGGTGAGGACAAACGTATAATCAGAAATGGGAAAGATGCCATCATTGTCGATAATCACCAATCTGGGTAGCTAAGAGGCCTACCCATTCATTAGGCCTATTTATTTGATAATCCAAACAGTACCAGCAGTTGAAACCGGGTATTTCTTTGAGTAGGGTAAGGTAGCCCTAAAAAAATAGTCCCTAATATGTGATTGCAAAGGAAATGAGATATCTAATGCTGGATATGGCCCTTAATGGACAAAATGAGGAAACAAGCTAAGGACCACCATTCAGAGAGTGTGACTGAGAGAGCAAAAGCTGAAAAAAATGTGAAGTGTATATAATGGAAGATGGATATTGGGCACAAGGAAGGGGAGATGGAAAACGGATGTGAGGGTGTCAAACCCGAAGATAGGGTTAAATACCTCTTTTGGGGGTGTTCAGTAGTGAATAGGGTGGTGTGTATGTGTGTGTGTGAGGTTGAAGGGCTTCGGTGCTTATCCGCCCTAATTAAAGTCCTCACGCGAAGCGACATCTGCCCAAAGTCACCCATGATCTTAAGTGGCCACTTAAGTTCTTGATAACTCCTCCCCTCTTTACGCACATACAGTTCGCATACGCACACATGTGTCTACTATCAGCCTATTCCTGGAGACACAGTAAGCTGCCGCGCCCCTTGTGTCGTGTGCGCAATCGCCCGATCGAATAATGAAACGCACATAAAGATCAGAATGTCCATCGATGGCAAGCCCGAAGGCATCAAGGGCGGGTTTTCGTCATTACGGGGCGCTGGGGAGGGGGGGGGGTGGACACTAACCGTGGATCATTGAGTCCTTCGTGAATATGGGTTCCCCTATCTCAGTAGGGGGGAGGGGCTCTCCCCCTCTCGACTAGTATCAGTGGTTTTATCCCCTCCATCGAAACTCCTCCCCTCGTTCGATTCGAGTAATTCAGGGAGATAAGTAGCCAGCGCCAATCAACAAGACCACCAGTCAGACTATGAACAAATCGAAACGGACACAGAATAAGAAGAATACAAGCAGAAAAGAAGGAGAAAACGGACATAGAATAAGAGAAATACCATGAGAAAACAAATATTAAACAAACATAGAATTAGAAGAATACAGGCAGAAAACAATGAGAAAACAAACATAGAATAATAGAAATACAAGGAGAAAACAAAGAGAAAAAGAACACAGAATAAGAAGAATACAAGCAGAAAAGAAACATGGAATAAGAGAACTACAAGGAGGAAACAAAGAAAAACAGAACACAGAATAGGAAGAATACAAGCAGAAAACAATGAGAAAACGAACATAGAATTAGCGGGATACAAGGAGAAAACAGGAATAAAACATAAAACCCATATAGAATAAAAGAAATACAAGGAGAAAATAGGGATACAACGAACACCGAATAAGAAGAATACAAGGAGAAAACGAACATAGAATAAGAGGAATATAGGAACAAGGCGATGATCAACGCAGAATAACAAGAATACAAGGTAAAAAAGAGAACACGTAAACGGAATTATTGTAATATGACGATAAAACAAGGAGAAATCGAACGCAGAATAAGAGAAAGAGAAGGAGAAAACAAAGCGAGAAACAACACACAATAAGAAGAATACAATGCAAAAACAAGGAGACACGAAAAGAGAATAGGAAGAATACAGTGAGAAAACAAGGAAACAACGAATTCAGAATAATACGAATAGAAGGAGAAAAGTTACATAGAATAAAGAGAATGCAAAGAGAAAACATGGCGATGAACAACACATAATAAGAATAACACAATGGAAAAACAAGGATAAAAAGAACACAAAATAAGAGGAATACAAAAAGAAAAGGAAGATAGAATAAAGGGAATGTAAGGAGAAAACAAGGATATGAATGACTCAGAATAATAAGAATACAGGGGTAAAACAAGGAGAAAACGAACAGAGAATAAAAGGGAATATAAGGAGATGGTCTTGTGGTAAATTTAGATGTTTTAAATCTCCTCAATTACGGGGCTTGGATTAAAAACGTTTGGTAACCATACTTAACCATCCTTTTTAGCATAAAACCATTTATTTTAACATTCTTACAAGGCTCTTAGGGGCGAATCAATGTTAATAATTCGAATTATTTATTTTCGTTAATTTAGTTCAGTCGAGGGAAATATTTCTCTGATAATTTTTCCCATTATTTTAAATTATTCCCAGATAAATGGGTGCAGCTTAAGTATAGAGTCTAAAGTCTAGTTCCTGGTTCCCCTTGCGGTATACCATCGAGTTCATTGCTTAAGTTTACGGTCTACTATCTACAGGGTGGTCCGAAAGTCTTGTCACCTCCTACCGAAAAGTAATAAGAAGAATAGAGGAACAAAATATTAATACCAAACACATGTACTAGTTTTAGTATATTCACTTTCACTGACACTATCGCACATCGAGAAGGTTTGAATGGACACTATAATTTCCGTGGCACAAAATGATACGGTGCCATGTCCTGTGTGATATATTACGAAACTTTGCTTTGGTAATTGTTGCAAAGGGTGGTCGAACAGCGTCCTTCAACTGTTGGGTATTCTGGAATCGCTCTAGAGAAATTCTTTCTTTGATAATACCCCAAAGAGCGTCTGGACTTCTTGGAGGCCAATCGAGAGTTGCTGGAAGTTGTTGTGATCCTCGCCCCATCCATCTATCCCGAAAAACTTCATTCAGGTATTCCCTGACGTTGATGGTATAGTGGGGAAGGGAACCATCTTGTTGAAACTATCACTCATTCAAATCCACATTCAACCTCTGGAGCTTTGGGACAAACCACTCCCTTAACATGGCAAGGTAAGAGTGCTGCTTAACAGAGCCCTCGAAGAAATAGGCTCATATCAAGTACTTAGTCAGAGCGGCACAAATTATTACATGCGGGGAGTTGTGCTCCAGTTTTCGTAAGAGTGCGGATTTTCTTTGCTCCAGAAATAAATATTCCTAGCCTGGCCACTCTGGTCAATTGCACATCCATCAGAGAAAAACACCTTTCCTCGTTGTGGGTTTATCGGAAACACTTCGAGAAACCGTACAAATACCACCTGTCTTTTATCCGTGTCGTTATCACTTAGTTCGTTGACGAATGTTGGCCTATACGATTTAAAGAAAGATCCTTTGTCATGTTTGTTTACATTGTAGTTTTCGGAATTCGTACTTCGGAAGACCGTTTTCGTAGACTTCGAGGGTGATCGTACGCAGTATCATCCTCTTCGGAAGAGCTAGCCTGTTGAATCTTGCAGTGAAGTCATGTAGCACATCCTACATGCTTCGCCAGAACGCACACGGTCATGTGCACATACACTCACAATCAGCTTCTCTTCCAAACTTTAGGAGCTCGTGTCAGCCATCGGAAATAGAAAATTAAAACAATATTTACAGTCAGTGACAAGATTTTCGGACCACCCTGTAGTTTCTGGTTCTATTTGTGGTATACCATAGAGTTCATTGGTTAAGTTTGCGGTCTACTATCTAGTTCCTGGTTATGTTTCCGGCATACCATCGAATTCATTGGTTAAGTTTATGATGTGCCATATAGCACCTAGTTAGGTTTGCGGTCTACCATCTAATTCCTGGGTATTTTTGCTGTCTACCATCTATTTCCTGGTTATTTTTGCGGTCTACCATCCAGTTTATATCTAGATTGGTTGTGTTCTGCCTATTTTGTACTTAAATCTATTGCCTAGCATCTAGTACTGGTTTAGGTGGGCAGTCTACCATCTGGTTCCGTTTAGGCTTGCACTCTGCCATTTAGTTCGTGGTCAGGTTTGACTTCAACCATCTAGTTTCTGGTTAGTTTTACTGTCTGCTCTCTAGTTGCTGGTCAGTGTGGCGATCTAATATATA
Source organism: Ceratothoa steindachneri (assembly GCA_963969495.1). NCBI lineage: Eukaryota > Metazoa > Arthropoda > Malacostraca > Isopoda > Cymothoidae > Ceratothoa > Ceratothoa steindachneri. The sequence goes on from OZ018338.1 coordinate 24,814,636, forward strand.
CTTCCTGGTTGATTTGTGGTCTACGACCTACTTTCTGGTTACATTTGCGGTCTATATCTACTTGTCTATTAAATTTACGGTTTGTCATTTAGTTGCTGGTTAAGAATGCGGTCATAATATTTCTGGTTAATTATAGGTTAGGTCAGGTTTAGGTTAGAATAGGTAAAAAAAAAAATAAAGCATCCCAAACCACTTTACCTAACCTAACCTAACTCACACTCAACTAGATGTTAGACAAACTAAACGATAGACCGCAAACTTAACAGAAACTAGAGGTTTCCGTTTTTCTTCATTCTCTTGTTTGGGTTTTATGGTATTATTTGCTGGGTATGAGTGGTTGGCTGCGTTGCAAAGATTAGCTAAGGTTGTTTGGCTTTGGGGGGGGGGGGTTATTAGTATATTTATTTTGTTATATTTAGTTATTCTAGTTTATTTAGTTGTTGTTTTAAGAAAGTTAAGTTTGGGGTTGTTGGTTGTATTGGGCGATTATAAGTTAGTTGTTTTGAATCCTAACTTAACCTTACCTAACTTTATCGCACTTAACTTAATCCCAGAGAGAATGGAACCACAAAAAAACGTACGTAGGGAGCTGGCCGTCTATTGACTGACACATTGAGCTAGAACATAGGAGCAGTCAGATTTATCCATACATCACACACCCAGCCAATACCAATACCGCTGCGTCTTTCTCTCCTCGTCTTACCACACAAAACGCATCAGTCTTCCGTCCTGAAACCTGCTGAAGAGGTTTCTATATTCACACGACCCTAACGCGGAACGGGTGACTGCCCACTGGGCCACGAAGAGTTTTCTGGTCGCTTGTTAGTGACAAAATACTGCACTACCACTGCACCCTCCGCCAAAACAACCGGCGCTAATGACCTCGTTCCTACCACCATGTCATTTGGATCTTTATGTACATTTCATTATCCGGTCGGGGTGTCTCATCCACGATTTAAATGAAGTAGTGGCATAAGAAACTGACTTTTGTGCACGTCGTCTTTTACCGGTGGCTATGAACGCCCTCTAGCGAGGGTCATCTAGCAGGGACTCCGTGGGTGTTTTAAGGGGATGAAAACGATTACGAACGGCTCTTATTCAAAGGGCTTGAATAAGAGCCGTAGTACAGTGTTTTGACACTAACAAGCGAGCAGAAAACTTTATGTGGCCCAGTGGACAGTCACCCGTTCCGCGTTAGGGTTGTGTGAATATAGAAACCCTTTCAGCAGGTTTAAGGACGGAAGAGAATGATGCGTTGTGTGTGGTAAGACGAGAAGAAAATGAAGCAAGCAGTGTTGGTACTGGCTGTGTGCGTAATGTGTGGATGGATCTGACTGCTCCTACTTTCTATCTCAATGTGTCAATCAATAGACGGCCAGCTCCCTACGTACGTTTTTGTGGTTCCATTCTCTCTGTGATTAAGTTAAGTGCGATAAAGTTAGGTAAGGTTAAGTCAGGATTCAAAACAACTAACAAACCCCCAAACCTAACTTTCTTAAACTAACAACTAAATAAACTAGATATAACTAAATAAACGCACAAAAAACAAATAACTTTACCAAACCTTTGCAACACAGCCAACATCTCATAGCCATCAAATAATACCATTAAACCCAAACAACCTAACCTAACTCTCATCATACATTAAACAGCTCAAATTCATCAAATAAATTCAACAATTCCAAACAACCTAACCTAACACAGCAAAAGTGTCAAAACCATTAAATCAAAACCAACAAACACAATAGTCTGACCTAACTTACTACTCTGGCAAACTATTCATAATCATCAAATAAATCCAACTAACCAAACAAGTTAACCTAACGTCACGTGTCAAACACCCTAAGATCATCAAATAAAACCAACACACTCTAACAATCACACCTAACCTAGGTAACACAGCAAACTACTCATAACAATCATATAACCCCCCTCCAAAAAAAAACAAAAAAACTGACCTAACCTTCCTTACTCGTCAAAAATCTCAGAACCATCAAATACCCCCAACAAACAGTAAACAAATTAACCTAACCTAAGAAATACAACAAATTTTCAGAGAACCCATTCAGTATACCTTCGAGTAAGCCAGTATTAAACTCATAAACGCCAGGTACCCTGTTGTTCTTTTTATACAGATCGCTTCCTTAAGCACCATATTCATTTATACTCTCCACTCCATCCGATCGAATTCCTTTAAAAAAAGATTTGGACTCGAGTTCTTTACCACAGGACTAGAGGACCACGCGCCAATAGCTATCAAAGATGCGGGGGTTTTTTTGCATTCCGTCTGGGAGAGATTGATGAGTAATCGGTTCTTTGGCAGCGCTTGGACGGGAAGTTGATCTGTTTTTGTAAGTTTGTAATTTGAGATAAGGATTCAAGGTTTTATCGAGAGCCACATATCAAAGAGGAGACAAGATTCGAGGGAAATAGGGAAGAGAGAGATAAAGAAGGTAAAGGGAAGAAAGAGGGGAGATAAAGATGAGAAAAATAGAAAGTATGGGAAAAGAGAAAGGAGATAGCGGGAAGACAGAGAGAAAAGAGAAAGAGATAAAGAGTGGTAGAGACAGAAACAGACAGAGAGAGAGACGGAGAAAGAAGGACAGAGAGTGAAAGATCGAGAGAGACGGGGAGGGAGTGTTAGAAACTAATGTTTTATCGAAAACTACTTATCAAAATAGTATTCACAGAGAACGGAGATAAAAATAAAAAGATATATATATATATATATATATATATATATATATATATATATATATATATAGAGAGAGAGAGAGAGAGAGAGAGAGAGAGAGAGAGAGATAGAGAGAGAGAGAGAGAGAGAGAGAGAACCAAAACAGACAAACACGAAATTAATAGATTTTTATATCTTTCTTGTGTATTCCATAGGAAAATAAAAATTACCTCTCCCAGAGCGAGGCATTGGTGGTCATAAGCTAAAAGCAATAAAAGAACACGTAAAATAAAAGCCAAATCCACAAATAGAATAATCCACAAAAAATAAAAAATAACAAGGACTACTAAACAAGGCAAATCATGTAATCTCAACATTTAAGTATCCCGATGTTACTTACAAATCTCCATAAGTAACCATTTGAATCAGAAAACATACCCAACACATGAAATTAGAATCCACCTTTCAGGAGAAACAGCCATAGTAAGAAAAAGGCCCAAACCATACCGTACACATACATATAATATTTAACCTAACCGTGTAGGTGTGTGTACGCCCATGTGTATAAAGAAAACGTAAAATGCAAAGGTAAAAAAAAACCTTTACGAAATAGGGTAAACATTAATTAGGTGTGTTAGAAGCTTCGAAAACTTCCTTTGTCAAGGAAGAATAGCTGATTAAGCGAACAGAAGAAATATATTGTCTCTGTGTTGGTTTTTCGTTGTAATGACCGACGTTTCGTGATTAGATTTGCGGTCGGGTTTATACTTTCCCCCTTTTCCTTCTCTTCCCCTATTCCCAACCCCCTTCTAATTCACTCTCGGATTGGGGTTTCCAGTTCGTACATTTGGATCTTTGTGACCTCATTTGCGAACTCGTTCCAAGGAGGTTATATCATTTTAGACAGAAATAGGAGCATAGTAATGATCAATGGACGACGTGGGGAATAATAGGAGTAGATTACATCCTAAATAATAGTAATAATAATAGTAATATTTGAAATCATGTTAAACTGTAGGTTTCCTCTGAAATCGACCCTAGTCGGTGATAAATCCGTGGTACAACAAAACCAAAACTCTCCCATCCAGAGTATCCCCTAATACGAACACAACCCCTTCCCCAGAGACCTACTCCCCTAAATGAAATTAACCGCCACTTAGTAAATTAGAAGCTGTAGATAGAAAAATTTGGGAGCAAATTTATGAAACCTGCAAAAAAAAACAACAATCCATTCATGACCTCTCCCGAAACACGTCCCATCTCCCTCTCATAAACATGTTACAAACTTGCTCAGCGGTACGACGCCCACAACAACCGTTCCCCTTACGCGTGTGCATATAGCAAACGCTGTACACCCGTGTGGGAGCTATGGTATATGTGTAAATGAAGCACTTAGTGAAGCACCTACTCGTTCTCGTCTCGTCATCTGCGGAACGATCTAAGTTATAGGTAGGTAATTTAGTGTTAACTGCAACGGGGGGAATATGCAGGACCGCGACCCATATGCAATTATGCAAATTCAGCGGTTCTCGCTCGATCAGCGCCCGGCTACGATGCCAGAGAGAGGCTTTGCAAAAGAAGCTGGGTCGGATTAATTCGGGACCGCCAACCCTGGACTGAATTTATAGCGTGTAGACGAGCCAGGAAGTAGAAATGCCGGTAGATACGCAAGTAGAAGCCGAGAACTAGGCGGTATATAAGAAGAAAATAAGATGTAGATATGGTATATTAGATAGAAGTCAATAGGCAAGAGTAATAGGTAGAAGTGAGAAAATACTAGAGGTTAGGGAGTAGATGAGAACGGCCAAGAGGTAGAACACGCTAATGGAAAGAAAGATAGTGATCGAAACGAGTCAAAAGGTAGATAGAAAAATCGACTCGAAAGGGAAGTAGATATGATATGCATCTAAAAGTAACAGCACTAAATGTTGAAAGGTAGATGAGAAAATTGAGCTAAAAGTAGAAAATTAGGTAGAAGAATGCGAATGAAAATGGAGATAAAACATGTTTAAAGGTAGATAAAACAAAATTAAAGAAAATGTAGTAACTCTGATAAAAACTAGACTTCGAATCAAGTAGAAAATCAGGTAGAAGAAATCAACCGAAAAAGGAATTAGACAACAAAAAAAAAATAAATAAAACAAAGAAATAAAAAGCAAAAAGAGTGACAAACGCTAAAAAATAAAACAAATTATTAAAAAGTAAAAGCAGTGACAAACAAGTGAAGAAAAAACACAAAGGATTAAAAAGAAAAAGAGTAACAAATAGGGGAAGAAAAAAGAAAACAAAAAAATTATTAAATAGGAAAAAAAGAGTGGCAAACAAACAAAGACAAAAATAAAACAAATTTTTAAAAAGAAAAACAGCGAGAAACAAGTTAAAAAAAACAAACAAAGGATTAAAAAGCAAAAAGAGTGACAGGCAAGCAAAGAAAAAAAGGAAATTATTAAAAAGTAAAAGCAGTGACAAACAAGTGAAGAAAAAACACAAAGGATTAAAAAGAAAAAGAGTGACAAATAGGGGAAGAAAAAAGAAAACAAAAAATTATTAAATAGGAAAAAAAGAGTGGCAAACAAACAAAGACAAAAATAAAACAAATTTTTAAAAAGAAAAACAGCGAGAAACAAGTTAAAAAAAAACAAACAAAGGATTAAAAAGCAAAAAGAGTGACAAATAGGGGAAGAAAAAAGAAAACAAAATAAATTATTAAATAGGAAAAAAAGAGTGGCAAACAAACAAAGACAAAAATAAAACAAATTTTTAAAAAGAAAAACAGCGAGAAACAAGTTAAAAAAAACAACAAAGGATTAAAAAGCAAAAAGAGTGACAGGCAAGCAAAGAAAAAAAGGAAATTATTAAAAAGTAAAAGGAGTGACAAACAAGCGAAAACAAATTTAAAGAATCAAAACATAGACGAAAGAAAATAAAGGAATTAAAACAAAATAAAAATAATGCAAAAGAGTTCAACATAGATAAAAGAATAAAAAATACATACGAAAACAATGAAGCAATGATTAATAACAGCTAAAAGAATCCAAAAGAGCCAGAAACAGGAGGAAGCGTGAAAACGAATTAAACAAAATAAAATAATGAAGAGTAGTTAAAAAGAGAACAAAATAATAAGAATGAATTGAGAACAAAAAATGCAGCAAAAGAGTAAGTAAAAACAGTAAAATGAAGGAAAAGGAATTAAAAGCAAATAAAAGAAAATAGTTTAGAATCGGATAAAAGAATTGAAAGTATTTTAAATAATGGGAGTGAATTGAGGACAAACAAAATACATCAAAGAAGTAAAAAGAATGAAAAAGAATTAAAAGTAAATAAAAGACAATAGTTTAGAATCGGATAAAAGAATGAAAAGTAGTTAAAATAATGGGAGTGAATTGAGAACAAACAAAATACATCAAAGAAGTAAAAAAGAATGAAAAAGAATTAAAAGCAAATCAAAGATAATAATTTAGAATCGGAGAAAAGAATGAAAAGTATTTTAAATAATGGGAGTGAATTGAGAACAAACAAAATACATCAAAGAAGTAAAAAAGAATGAAAAAGAATTAAAAGCAAATAAAAGATAATAATTTAGAATCGGAGAAAAGAATGAAAAGTATTTTAAATAATGGGAGTGAATTGAGAACAAACAAAATACATCAAAGAAGTAAAAAAGAATGAAAAAGAATTAAAAGCAAATAAAAGATAATAATTTAGAATCGGAGAAAAGAATGAAAAGTATTTTAAATAATGGGAGTGAATTGAGAACAAACAAAATACATCAAAGAAGTAAAAAGAATTAAGAAGAATTAAAAGTAAATAAAAGACAATAGTTTAGAATCGGATAAAAGAATGAAAAGTAGTTAAAATAATGGGAGTGAATTGAGAACAAACAAAATACATCAAAGAAGTAAAAAGAATGAAAAAGAATTAAAAGTAAATAAAAGACAATAGTTTAGAATCGGATAAAAGAATGAAAAGTAGTTAAAATAATGGGAGTGAATTGAGAACAAACAAAATACATCAAAGAAGTAAAAAAGAATGAAAAAGAATTAAAAGCAAATAAAAGATAATAATTTAGAATTGGAGAAAAGAATGAAAAGTATTTTAAATAATGGGAGTGAATTGAGAACAAACAAAATACATCAAAGAAGTAAAAAAGAATGAAAAAGAATTAAAAGCAAATAAAAGATAATAATTTAGAATCGGAGAAAAGAATGAAAAGTATTTTAAATAATGGGAGTGAATTGAGAACAAACAAAATACATCAAAGAAGTAAAAAAGAATGAAAAAGAATTAAAAGCAAATAAAAGATAATAATTTAGAATCGGATAAAAGAATGAAGAGAAGCGTCGCATAAGCCTCTAACCAACGCTCCAAACAGAGCCATAAATGGGCGTATCTAAAAACCTCATCGAACAAAAGTTACGAACAAAACACTCAAGGAATCATAACAAATTGACCCCATTGCGCTGTGTACTAATTTGTTACTGCGGTCTACCACCGTGCCCTCCAAGCCCCAGTATTTAAAGATAATGAAGATTCTTTAGTGTTCTCGCTTCTTTATTCCACTTCTTTCTTTCGCATTTATTCTTCTCTCACACCAATTCTTCCGTTTGAATGATAATACCCCCGTCGGATTACACATTTTGTTTAATTCGAAATATTCAATCAATTGAGATGTCCATTTCCTTGTTTCAAGTTTATTATTATTATTATTCCTCAGGCAAGAAAGATACGCATACAGTCTTACGGCGCGTGCCGTAAGAGGCCACTAAGTCCTGATATGGGCTTTTAATCTTGGTAGTCGCGCAACCGTAATTTTTTTTACGCCGATTTGGTATGCATTGAGCGACATTGATGCGCACCAATTCTAATTGTAACTAAGCGGTTGCTTAATTAATACTAGTTGCAATTGATTGATTATTAGATGGAAACTTGTAGAAACCTTTTTGAAGTTATATTCATTTGGGGGGGTGGGGGGTTGTCTGTCAAATAGAGAACGAAAGATGTAAGTAAAAAAAAGGGGCAGGAGTAATAAAAATAATCATGGCTAACAAAGAGCCTAATACCATACAACTACAGTTTGCGAACATGGTATTAAAAGGTGAATCATGTAGATTGACGACTAGTGAGTCCTTTACGCTCTCGGTAGCCAGATGATATCTTTAACATGCCAATTCCTTGTTCTGTCACACTTTATCAACTAATACTCTGTTTCACGACATTCAATTTGTTCTGTCCATCCGTTCAATATCTTCTATAACACCCCAAAAGATGATAATAAACATCTAAATAATTTCTCGCTTCTTTGCCTAGAATTTATAAAAGAAATGTCTGATTTCCAAGCTGAGGAATGACTCGAATTTCCTAGTGATCTTGTCATAACATCAGCAAATTTCCCTTAAAAGCCCTCCCGGAAATATATGAAAATTTTCCCCCAAAGCTCAAAGAATATCTTCGACCAAAACTACCATCGAGAAACCAACGAAGTATATATCTTTTTACAAGGTAAATTCTTGTTTGTGCATCAGAACAAACTATCCTGTTATTGAACTGTGCCTAACAGCTACTTCCAGTGATCAAAAGCCATTTTTGATTTAGAGAGTTAAGAAACGCCATAAAACCTAAATTACAACAATAAAACTTCAAATATTCTGCTTTCCTAAACTGTATAAATAATAAATACAAGGAAATACTTCAGAAAAATATAAAAATTCATGATCCAAACGTACGCATTTTCTTCACTGGAAGAGCCGAACGAAGATTACAATCTGAAAAAAAAAGGTTTTCCGGTGTATATCTTTTATTGGCTCCAATTTTTTTATTCGATGATTTCATAATTTCATATTTGGGCCCCCCCAGAGACCAATATTCAAGAGTTTACGACACCGTTCGCTTAGAATGGTCTTGAACCATCGTAAAAAGAAGATGGGCGTTCAGGTCGCTATTTTCAATTGAATTCTGACGTCAGATCATGAAAAAACGCAAGAAGGCTATTTTCTCGATAAACTCGACTAAATGAGTTCGTATTTTGATATTTCGAAAGAGAACGTTGGAAGACTAAAAGCAAAATTAAAAATTTAGGGCTAACAAATTTAGTCACTAATAAAACCTGGAGAAATTTGGGCACTTGAGAGTTGTAATTTCAAATTTTGGTAACATGTTGCGTTTGACTTGTATTGACTTTCAACCACGAATAAATTTTGAATTTTCTATTTTATTCCGCTAGGGACAATAGACTTTTATTTTACTCTTCAGAGACATCGTGTCCTTGCAGAGTGCCTGTATAGCATTGATGGAATGCCTATCGAAAGAAATGGATCTTAATTGCGTTCTTATAGCACCACGAGAAACAGAAGATCATAACGGCAGTTCCGCGTCTTATAGGTGCGGATTTAGAAGGCCACCCACGCAGCATAATTGACTACAAAGCAAATACAACAAAGAGACATCCGTAAATTAAGGCTCTTGGGGTGAGGAGAGGTTAAGTGAAGAAGACAGCTGGATGGGTAGCTGTATTAAAAACCCTGTAAGAACTTTAAAAACGAAACAGAATATTGAAGAGGTACAGGGGTAGTTCTGGGAAGAACGGTGTTACACGAGAAAAACCTGATTTGCATAATTATAAAAAAGTTAGAGTTGGGGATTAGAAGCAAAGAAGCCAACAAAAAGTGAGGTGAAGTAGTAAAGGAGGTACGAGCAACCTGAAGGCAAAAGCTGACTATATTGGAAGGGAGTGTTTAAATGTTAGAAAAAGGTATGAACCACCAAGGTTGAGAAAAGAAGCCATAACTTTACAGGGAGCAACGTCCGACGGAATACTAACCAACAACAGTTTTACCTTGGCTGAGTTTCATAAAGTTGTGGGAGAAAAATTTGTTTACACATGTAAATTTATGTATTTTTCATTCAAATTACCGGAAGGGGGGGGCTGGTTGTTTCCATTTACACACAAAGACTACATAAAATTCCCCTCGTTACGAACTCGTATTCCTAATTGGAATATTTCAACTTCCACGAAACCAGCAGCATAAAAACCAAGGTGACGTCTTAGTAAGCTTGTATGACGTGTCCTTGACAGTCTCAGCTTAATAGTCCACTTGCGCGTCTCCCGGGGAGTCTTTTCCTGTCTACGAAGTCATCAAGATGGCGCGGGAAAGATTAAATCCATTTCCTATATTAAAATATCTTTGTTAACAGCCAAGAATACATTTAAAGACATGGAGCAAGAGTGATTGTTAAACAGCAGAAAGAGGACGATTCGGAAACTATTGATTTAGACTCTCACAATAAATAACGTCAAGGTTGGATCCTTTTAACATCATTTATTGCCGAGAATACCGGATTTAGTTTAGGGTAATGTTGTCTCTGTATTGGGATATTTCCTTGGCAATTTCAAATGTAATACTTAAGCAGATTTCAAGAATTAAGTCATTACTTGATCTGATTTCATCTGGTTATTTGATTCACACCAAATCTTTAATATAAAATATTAACGCCAGGCGAAGAAAATATTTAAAATATGATTTTCGATTATTCAATAATAATCACAATAATCATTGTTTTAAAATATTATTATTATTTTTAAATCATTTTTAATATACCCCCTCCCCCGTCCCAAGTTATTCAGCAATAAGTTTCCATGATTAGTGTCATTGCTCTTCCATTTTTTAACAAAGCAGGGAATTCCTCCTTTCTTGAAGAATTCATTCCATTTGCATGAAATTTGTGATGCGCCATCCTTTTCCACTTCCATATCAGAGCTGTAATGAATTTAATAAATAGTAGTAAGATGATGTAAAGTCTTGGGAGTATGGAGGATAAGTAAAAACTTCCACAACCTAACCCAATTTTTTTTCTTGTTACAAACGCACTACGTATGGGAGAACTTTGTCATAATGGAGGAAGAAACCCTTTGGGTTGACCAGTGAAGGAAGATTTTGATCAAGAGATTCATTTAACCTTTGCACTTGTTGAACATACAGTCTGTAGTATTTTTTTGCTTGTTGTTGAGGTGTTTCTAACGAATCTTTTCACATACTACCATACGCCAAAGCATAGGCTTCAGCTGGTAGTGACCACGTCTAAGAGTATGACTAGAAGTTTGTTCGCGATCAAGCAATTGTTATTTTGCTGACCGACCCAGAAGATTTCTACGCTCAAATAAAATAAAGGAGAGACGAAAGTTTGGAATTAGATACATTCTTCGGTATCTTTGCTTGATCCGAAGGATTAACACGCATTCTATCATTAAAAGCAAATAAAAGCATTATAATGGAAGACCGAATTTTCCGTGACTGAATTTTCGAGACCGAATTTTCCGTGACTGAATTTTCGAGACCGAATTTTCCGTGACTGAATTTTCGAGACTGAATTTTGCGTGACTGAATTTTGCGTGACTGAATTTTCGAGACTGAATTTTCGAGACCGAATTTTCCGAGACCAACTTTCCAAGACTGAATTTTATGGTCACCGACAAAACTGAAGTACTTCATGTAGGCAACTTCTCAGGGGTGGCTTACTGTACTACTATTGCTCCCTATATAAATATTGGCGCATTTTATACCCTCTTTTCTGATAGTTAAATATCTTGGCGTCGCCTTTGATAGTCAGTAATCTTTAAAACCTCATGTTGCAAACGTTTATAAATACTCTCTCATCTTTCTCCGTAATCTCAGCCGCATCCGCTATTAATCTTAGACGCAGCTGCTCCTACTTTGACCACAACAGCTCTGAGATTGCCCTCTATAGCTTCCTTATCTCTCGTCTTAACTACTGCAACTCTCTTCTTGCTGAATTACAGGTCAGGTTGGCTCATACTCGAACTCTAAAACTGGTTAAAACTTTGCATCCAATGCTCTTCTCCTCAGGGGACGTCTCTCTCATGCAACTCACCTGCTTTAAGTAGTCTCCACTGGCTCTTCATTCAATTCAGAATCACTTTTAAGGTTATGCTTACATATAAATCCTTATATTACCGTTGCACCCTTCTACCTGTCATCCTCAGTTAACCTATTCCACCCCTCTTCCTCTAGAACTCTGCTCTCGGGCTCTGCTCCACTACTGATTGTTCCGCGTAGTCGTCTGTGATCCCTGTGTGTCTATGGGGAGGGGGTCGTGCTTTCACAGTATTGTCCCGAGTATGTGAAATGGTCTTTCTGCTGCGATACGCTCATCGCCCTACCTTGGTGAGTTCAAGCGTGACTTTAAAACTCAACTTTTCTCTCTAGTTTTTCCCTAGTCGATCGAAGTGCGTTCTATGAAGATATATGACCTTAAAGAGCATCATAGACAAATTTTTATTATTATTTTTGAAGTGTTAGAGTCTGTCTGTCCCTCCGAACATTGCGAGTACCCGAGCTTGTTTTCCAGCAGGACAATACACCACGCCACACAACAAAGAAAGTGAAGCAGTTATTGGATCATGAAAATATCGATGAACTGCCCTGCGCAGAACCCTGCGCAGAACCCTGATAGAAAGCCTATGGAAGAGACTCGGCGAGAAAGCTATGGCTCGGAAACAAACGAATCCGGAAGATCTCTGGCAAGGATTGTTTTTGTTTTTTTAATAAACTCCACTGACGCAGTTAAGGATACCACGATACTAATATCTCACCCCATTTATTCTACATTGGGGCAATGGGGGACGCTCTTCATCTACACCAAGCAGTAGCTGTTAGATTTGTGTATTGGAGTGATGAAGAGCGTCCCTCAAAATACCCGATGCAGAATCCATGGAACGAGAGGTTGCTATGGTAACCGTATTGGAACAAGGTCAACAGACCTAAGTTGCGTGCTCCCAATTTTTCTGACTTATGACCTTAAGACCATATGACCTTAGGATCTTCAAAACTGTCAATAATTCCAGGACTAACTTTAAAAGGACCTTGGTAATTGCATCATTCGAAAGAAAATGTAAAACAACATAAGGGTTTCAAATTTCGTTAGAATCGGCCGAATAGTTACGATGTTATTGCCAAATAATTACGGGACTAGTCCCAGTAGGTCTTGGCAATTATGTCATTCGAAAGAGAATGTAAAAAAACATAAGGGTTTCAAATTTCGTTAGAATCAGCCAAATAGTTACGATCTTATTGTCAAAAAACTCATTGAAAAGACAAATGGCTACCATCCGACCGACCTACCTACGGACCGACATAATAACTTATAAAGTCGTGTGCATGTAACTAAAAATATGTGGAAAAAAACACGTAGGAATAATGCGAAAAATTGTTGAAGTCAAGCGGCTGAAGATGTGTTCGAGTCATTCAGAACAAGGCATCGCATACTCCTTATCAATATTTTGTCTCAATGTCTAAGAGATAATTATACTTTCAGGTTATGGCAGCATTTATACTGATGGTTGTCTAGTTTCTGTTGCATTCTTTTTTCAATACCAATTATTTGAGAAAAAAGAGAGAGGTTTACAGAACATCTTTTTAAAAAAAGTCTTTACTTAGGATAAGGGTTTCGAAAGTATAAAATTATATGATTTTTTAATATAAAATAATACTTTTCCTCCTACCTTTTTTATTTGCCAATTTTTGAAATGAAATTGAAAAACTATCAGGCAAATTTCAAAGAATATTCCGTAAAATTGTCATAGAAGTCATAAATTTTGGTTTGAGTGTATTTAGTTCTCTAGTTTTGGACGGTAGTGTCTATACCGACTCCCTCTTAGTGAAGGGGGAAAGAGATCTGAGCATTCTTTTTAATAGTGACCTCTCGCCATGATAAATAACAATTCTTTCTTAATTAAATATAAAAAGTAAATGAATAACGTAAAGCAAGTACCTTTCACACCCGATTATTTTTAATTGTTTAGTCCAGATATAGAAAAAAAAACCCGAGACAAAAAAAAAACCCTCCAAATTTACCCCTATTCATTTCTATCAGACAAACAACTTTCCTATTATAGGATGATTAAAAGTAGCTAAATTTATCGTATCAACATCGAAGATAGGATTCCATTTGTATCCCAGATTTCTCGCACCTTCTCATACACCCGTGTATACTGAAAAATATACATTTTGAAACTACTATCGTGGATGTATGAATATAGCTCATCTGTGTGTGAGATTCAGTGAGTGTGATTGCGTGTTTCTTTGCGTGGTGGCGTGCGTTTGTAATCGAAAGTTTATAACCCTTTATGCAGCTTTTCATTTTAATGTTTACATTTTTGACGCGAATCCTGGGAGAAGAAAAAATATTTGATTAACTTTATTCATGTCCGAAAGAACGGCTCAAATTGTGCTTTTAATGCATTCATTATTCACAACTTGCAAATGAAAATGGTTTGGGAGGTATTGTTCACCCTTATGGAACTACTCCTATAATTTCAACAGGTAATATATATATATATATATATATATATATATATATATATATATATATATATATATATATATATATATTGTATATCTCTCATCAACGCGAGATAATGATGGAAATATATCAATCAAATCGCAAGGAAAGAGGAGATGAAATGAATTTTCCTAATCGCGAAATAATTCGTGCAAAAGTGGGGATAGAACCAAGCCCACTGAAGAAGCAAGCAACTGCTTGGTTCGATCCTCTCCTCTCCACGGATTTTTTCGCAATTAGGAAAATTCATTTTTCCGGAAAAAAAAAATTCACTTTATGTTGTCTTTCACTTTATCTTTTCCGTTTAATAGAAATTATTTAAATGGATCGTATCATCGCTTGCAAAAGTGTTTTGACTTGAATGGATATAATGTTGCAAAGTAAAATTTATACTCCATTCTATTTTATTTCATTTTTCTACGACCTTTTTGAAGACCTCCCCCCACCCCTTCGTATATGTGTGTGAGGGTGAGTGAGGAAACTTCCAGGAACGAGTGGGGAAAAGTTTCAAATTCCAGGGAATCTTTATTCCAACGTTTCGCTACAGACCCGCTTCTTCAGGGAACTACTGTTCATGGGACACCGTTGTACTATTTATACTCCAGGAGCTGACTAAGCTGACTACAGGAGCATTCCAGGCATTACGTAGTATAAAACAGGGTATTTTTATTGCAGTGACATTAGTGTTCATTTGATCATCGGTAAGTCTGGTTGGTTAATGGGCACTTAATATATGTTAAAATATGAGTTTAAATTAGGTCATAATCCCACCAAAGCGGAATAAAACATCAATTCAGGATTTGGAGGAGGAATTGTCAATCGACGAAGGTGGTTTTAAAAAAAGTGAAGCTGGTAATCCTTTTGGAAGACACAATTCATTCATAAATGATTAAAGATCGAAAATGATTGTTGAATATAACACTAAAACTAACAGTCCGTCAGATATGACTGTTTCACACTATTTGGCTGTTATAGGAAAGGTAAACATAGAATAAAGAAATGAGTGCCAGAGCAATCGCCAAACAGAAACCAGTGTCTGGAGGTGATGGCGATGCTAATATACTCTCACGTAGCCAACGTCACAGTCCTAAAAATCTTCGCGGCCAAATACAGGACACCCCCGAGAAAGAAAACGAGACCAACCGGGTCCTCTGGTTTCCAGTCAACACTGATGTCCGCTCTTGGAAGTGAATTTATCCCTGTCTCTTATAGCAATAACAAACCCTTTCTGGATCGTACGCAACATATGATGGAAAATTGGTTCAGTTTAGCCATAGTAATTGGTCTGTACTCCAATGAGGGATCGATACATCCTCAAGCCGTAATTACACCAACGTAAGGTTATCGGTAACTCTATGGTGATCTAAAAAAGGTACCATACACTATTTCTTTATTCAAAAATGACCATCCATTACTACTTTCTGTTAAAAAACGGATTTAAAGCAGGTAAAAATAAAATCTAAGCAACCTAGATTAACCAACCGACAAGGAACAATTTTGAGTCACGACAAGACTTCCCAAATCACTATTAGGGAAATAAAAAACCTGGAATATAAATTCTTATACCAGCCCCCACGGGGCGCCACCCACCCATATTCAACCGACCGATTCGGATTACCATATCTTTAAGCACCTGAACCCAATTGTTTAAAATAAAAAATTCATAAATCAAGATATTATAATGGTTAACACATTTATGTAGTTTGCATCTTTAAAAACACAAATTCATAAGAGATTCAGATCTAAAGACCCGTGATGTCGAAGGTGAAAATTTGGATTGAATAAATTATTCCTTTTTTTTAAGGAAGTTTAGCTCAAATTTTCACCCTTTATTGGGTCTATCAGGCGTAGAAAAAATAGTGAGAGATTTAAAAGAGGTGTGCAAAATAAGGTCCTAGGGAGAACATTGATTTCTCTTGTGACACTGAGGTTTTTATTCCTGAAAATATTACAAATGTCGTATATATATATATATATATATATATATATATATATATATATATATATATATATATATATATATATATATATATATATATATATATAAGTAAAAGAACTCATTGACGAGTTATGGTATATGATAGTGAAACCAGTGTATAGGAGCCCAAAGTTTAATTTACGAGACTAGTTTCAGTATGTTGCTTATTATACCCACTTCAGTCGTATATCACTGAAGAGGGTATGATAAACTACATACTGAAACTAGTCTCGTAAATTAAACTTTGGGCTCTTATACAGTGGTTTCACTATCATATACCATAACTCGTCATTGAGTTCTTTTACTTATATATATATATATATATATATATATATATATATATATATATATATATATATATATATATATATGTTGTTCCAACGTTAAAAGCCCGTTGGGGTCATGGTTAATTCATTTTTATTCATTTAATACATAATGACTTTACTTTTCCGGCAAAATTGCAGGGGTTTAATTTTATTTGAATATTTCTAAAACCCCTTTACAATTACAACCCTCCTTTATATTTTGATAAATGCGTACACTCCCCTTTTATCCTAACCTTTCCTGTCTCCGTTGCGAGAAAGTACCGCCATTAAAATTAATCTATTCGTAATAATGAAAATTAAAGGGAACAAAGGAGAATGTTCATTATTTCAGACTTCCGTCATCTTTCGTGTGTTCTATGAAAGCTGCGAAATCAGGGCTGGTTTTAAGACTGGAGATGAAAATGAGTAGATTATTGGTAGATGCATGCAACCCCCTCCCCCCCCCCTCCCCCCCCACTCACGCCTTCCTTTTAAACGGAACCGAGGATGACTCAAAGCCTTGATCAATCATTTAAAAAGAGACGTGATTGGCACACAAACGGCATTCAGCTGTCGATCATCCCTAGACAGAGGCCTCTGTCATTTTTATCAGCGGTTCAATCAATCTTTCACACGATGGAATCTTAAATGAAAATATTCATTAAATGATATTAATTAATGTATCGTTTATAGTTCGAAAATGGCTGCAGATGGGTTTTGGATTCCATGAATGGGATCGAAAGAAATAATGTGTGGAAAAGAGACTCTCGGAGAATGTGAGTTTGGGGTAAGTGGGGATATGTTGAGTTAAAGTGCTTAAATGAGGTGATAAATTTCCTAAAACTTTAAAAAAAAATCATAAAACTCGCGAGTAGGAGAGAGAGAGAGAGAGAGAGAGAGAGAGAGAGAGAGAGAAATGTATTCTATATTATCCCCAAAACCTCATTAAAAACGTCACCGGGACACACCAGAAAGAGCGAACTGACCAATCAGGCGTTGCCTCAAACCTCGCCCTCTTATGCAAATGACCAATCAACGGCCTTGTTTTTATTTATATCTCGTCGCACCTGCCTTAACCATCTGCTTACCAGGCCAGAAAAAGGAGAGAGTGACACTCACTATCATGAATTATTCATCAATTCCACCGCCCTCCCGCTTGATTTTCAAAGGATTAATTCTGATCAGCAAATGTAAGTTGTCAAATGAGTAACCCTTCAGTAGGTATTCCCGCAGACGCTTAATTAATAGTCCGGTGAGACCTCCCCTTTGAAGCTGTTCGCTTCACATTCCTCTTCTCCCAACCAGTGCCCAGGCTGTAAACCAGCGATGTACACTCTGCTGAGTTCTCCCAAATCTCGTGAGACGCTTAAACTACATTTTGGATTATTAATTTAATATAAAGTAAAAATTGACATTGGTATTTCCGCGAAAACATTTCGAAAAGGAAGTGATAAAAATGGGAAAGGAAACTATGAAAGGTTAGAAGGTTGGTTAGTTCAAATTTGTATTTAAAGAGTTCAATGATAGTTTTAATTTCGACAAAGGAATAAGATTAGGAAGTGCAAGAATCTTTGACTAGTGTTCAATATACTCTTTATGTTATCGTTCTAAACTCTCAAATATTGTTCCGTTAAAGTTGAACTTGAGTTTAATGATTATTTAGATGGGGGGAGGGGTTACAAGCAACTTTTTCTGTCATTCATTTTGTTGTTAATGTTTAGATATTTTCTCTTATGATCTTCTTCTTCTTCACTGAGGCTGACTTTGGGGGGGATTATAGGGTATTTTCTGCTATTTATTTTGTAGTTCTTTTTTACGTCTTTCCCTCAATACATTCTCTTTTCCCAGTCAACAGGAGGTAGCCTGCGGAAAGAAGATGATTTTTTTTGTGTGTGAAATGCCTCTTTCGAGCGAGTGAGCTTTGGCATGAGTGGATCAACTGGTTCTCACTAACTTTATCTAACAGAGAACTAATTTGCATGAGTATTTGGCGCACATGTAGATACGTGTGTATCAGTAGTTCTAGAATGGAGAAAATTGATTAAATCTTTGGCACAAGTGTAGATAATTGTGTTCCATTATGTCTAGATGTAGACCTCTAGATAAACACTCCATTATAAAGTGCAGTACCTCAGGGATCAGTCCTGGGTCCTGTATTGTTCACTTATTTTCGTAAATGACTTAGCTTGATTGCTAAATTCACGGATATTATATTACTAAACTAGGTCATATAGAGAAAACACAACTCAGATGTAGATGAAATACAGCAAAAATTCATCATCATTTCAGTCATTTGCTTCCCACTGCTAAGAGAAGCCCTTTCTTATCTTTCTGAATTTTTGTCAGTCTGTGCAATTGGTTTCTAATTTTTAGCATATTTTTGAAGATCACCTCACCCTGTTTTTGTTCTTCTTTTCGGTCGTCTTTTATCAAGTGGAGTCCAATCTGTATTTTTTTCTGGTCCATCTATCATCTTGAAACCTTGTCCTATCTGGTCAGCTCAATTTCAGGTTTTTCATAGCTTCTACTATAGCCTGAAGTTTGGTTTGTCCACGTGTCAAAGTGGCTGATTTTCTGTAACGCCAAGTTATTTTATCGCAATGTTTTTATGGGCTCGTTGTATTGTTTTAAATTTTACTGTATGTTTTTTTAATCAGGTTCCAAGTACAGCAAGACTTAAACGAGATAATTAATTACTCGGTTATGTGTCATGTAAATTTTAATCGCAATAACTGAAATCTAATGCACATCGGCTCTCAAAAAGAAACTTTGATTAGACGTTAGTAGTCATCAATCAAAAAACGTGTCAGACCTAAATCTAGGTATAGTAATTTCGAGCGGCTTCAAATTGTCAAAACAGCTTTCAAATAACTCTTAAAAAGCATATAGAACATTCAATTTTATTGAAATTTTGAATCTAAGAATAAAAAAATAGTAGCTTCATTGTTCAAATGAATCGGGTGTCCACAGTTGGAATCTGTAGCTCAGCTCTGGTCTCATCTGCAAAATAATATCACCACATTGGAGAGAGTACAGCAAAGGGCGATAAGTCTGCAGAACTGCAAATCAAACCTTATTAGGACAAAGTTAAAGGAATTTAAATTTTTCTCTCTTTATAACAGGTGTCTTCACAGCCAATTGAGAGAAGTCTTCAAAATTATCAATAGTTGCGACAATAAAGTTTGAGTGACTCTTTAAACACGCGAACAAATGGTCATAAATTGAAATTAGAGCATTATCGAACGAATATCATAGGGAACCTTTTCACTTATAAAATTACCAGGAAATTGCTTCGCCACTTCCCCCTCCTCCCACGGGGGGAGCTTGCGCTTCGCTACTAAGATTAAAATTTAAAATCCAAAAAAAGCAGCCATGGTTAAAGTTTTATAAATTTTCTGAACTTTGCCAATTATAATAATTTTAATAAAGGAACTCTAAACTAAATTTCCCCCCTTTCATAATATCACGATGCTAAAATATAGTTATAGTTATAGAAATTTTCTGAATTTCACCATTTGTAATTCTTTGGGTTTTAAAAAATTCACAAAATTTTGACACTTATATTTATTTCTGAACACCACTATTTTGTTTTTTGATATTATAAAAGAATTATTAGAAATAACTTTGATAAAAAACATAAGTCATAACCAAACTAAGATAAAATTATTATTCAAATACTCAAAAAAATCCCCTTCTTAAATTATAAAGTTAGTTATATGATGATGTCAACTCGGAACCTCTTCATGCAAGAGTAGTTCAAAGTACGTCAATCAACATGTAAAAAAATAAATTGGAAGCACACATATTTAATTATTAAAGCACCCGGAATAAAACCATAATCTTAAAGTGATACGTTTGTTAGAAGTGTTTTAACGCAAGAGGTTTTCCAAAGACCTCCCTACCTTACCTCCCCAAATTTCTCTACGACTAACAATAGAGCGGAACTAAAAGATTTTGCTAGTCTTGATTTTTCCAATTTTATAATTGCATTTTTAAAGTAATAAATTATAACGTTTATATTTATTAATTCTTCACGTATTCCCTTTTTTGTCAACGTTTAATCTTTGTTCTGTTGTTCTTTTCTGAAAAGGGTCTTGTAGTTTACTTAAGGGGTGGTTTGTTCTCTTCGCTTTTGCTCGTTAGTTTTTTTTTATTCTTTAAAATTTTATAGAAAGAACAAATTAGAAAGATGAGTCCCATACTCAGTAATCAACTCTACTACAACACTGCTTTCCTTCCTCTCCCGTCTTCGAAGCACAACACTCATACTCTCTTCCAAGACATCCTGCAGATTGGTATCTATATCCACATACCTCCGACGCGGAACATGTCCCTCTGCCCAGGGGTGACGAAGGCTTCCACCTGAACGCTGTTTGGTGTCAAAACATAATACTTCCTGACACTTCTTCACAAAAAGGACCGTCTCCTGGTTTCCTCGGAATCAACGCCAATTGTCATACGGATCTTTATATTTATTTCATTAACCGGTCGGAATCCACCTTGGCCTAGGCAGGATGGAGAAAAACTATTACTAGTACGATGAAGGTTTTCCAATATTAAAACTATATTTAGTATAAAATTGGTCTTTGAAGATAAACTAATAGTAATTAAAATAATTGAGGGCTTCAATTACATAATTATAATCCTCTTTTGAACTGACGTGGATAAAACAGCTTCGAACTTGCAGACAAACGATTCAATTCAACAAGATCTTTTAAAGTATAAAACCACAGGATTAAACCATGTTTATTACACTTAATAGACGCAGGAATAAAATAAACTGCCTCTTATGTTGCGCAAACGCTTTAAAGCCCTAGGGTAGCCAAAGGAACCAGGTAACCTAAGTTTTGCTTTGTTCTCTTCCACTTAAAACAACCATTACAAGCCATTTTCCGCCCAGTTTCTTTTTTTCTTACCATTAATACGTGTAAAAATCATTGTTTATTACGATTTTAATGTAAAGTTAGGCCGCAAAAATAGAGTCATTTGTATCTTTTTAAGTCGTTTTTAAAGGCCTACCATAACATTTAAGAAGTGGTCTGAGAGAGTCCTTTGATTGATGGTTATTTTTCGGTATATGCCCGCCCTCGAATTTTTTAATAATTTCTATATCTATCTATCTATATATATATATATATATATATATATATATATATATATATATATATATATATATATGTGTGTGTGTGTGTGTGTGTGTGTGTGTGTTTAAAAACAATGTGTTTTCTTGGGCAAATTCAAAAAAGTGCTTTTTGTGGGAGGGGGGGGGGAAATGTATAGTGTATATCATCGATATACACTATATAGCATATAGCATTTGCGTATTTTCTAAAAATAGAGATATTTATAACGAAGCGACAACGAAATTCGAGGGTCGGCATAAAACAAAAACTAACCGATTAATTATAGGGGAATAAGTAACAAGAAAATGGTTACCACGAAGGAAAGAGCGCAAAAGCCTACGCCTTGACGTTATCTTGATGCACTTCCCAAAACCCTTTTTTAGTCGCGTGTACGCGAGTCTATAAGTAACTCAGTCGGTCCGTAGGTGGGCAGTCGGATGGTAACCATTTTACTTCTCAATGAGCTTTTTAGCAATAACATCCTAACAATTCGGTCGATTCTAACGAAATTTGAAATCCTTATGTTGTTTTACATTCACTTTCGAGTGATATAATTGCCCAGGTCCTTTCAAGGTTAGTCCGGGAATTGTTTGGCAATATCTTCCTAACTATTCGGTCGATTCTAACAAAATCTGAAACCCTTATGTTATTTTACATTCTCTTTTGAGTGATATAATTGCCCAGGTACTCCCAAGATTAGTACAGGAATTGTTTGGCAATAACATCGTAACTATTCCGCCGATTCTAACGAAATTTGAAACCCTTATGTTGTTTTACATTCTCTTTCGAGTGAAGTCTCCCAAGGTTAGTTCAGTAATTATTAAAAGAAAACTAACTATGGGTCGGATTGCACCCACTTTTTGAAAGCTTTGAAGGTCATGAGTCAGAATAATTGAGAACACGTGACTTAGGTCTGTTGGCCTGGTTTAATGCCAGCCTACAAAATGTTGGCTATTTTAATTTACGAAAAATATGTTCTGAAAGGAGGCTTTGGCCGTAAGAAGATAAAAATGACAGGTCCACCTGTGTGACGTCACACATTTGTGAGACATTAACACTTGCGCTCTTGAATTAAACATGATATAATTATTTTTGATTTATAATTTATATTGGATAATTAATGTCCTTATTCTGTAACTATTATAATTTTGCTGTTATTGTTGAATAATTCATTTGCTAAATATGGAGTTAAGTTAACCTAACCTAATTAAGTTAACCTTAACTAACCTTAGCTAATTAATCTTACCTAACTAACCTTACCTAATTAACCTAACCTAACTAACCTTACCTAATTAACCTAAATTAATTACCCTAACCTAATTAAGTTAACTTAACTAACCTTATCTAATTAACCTAAATTAACTAATCTTTATTTATCTAATCTAACTAACCTTGCCTATTTAACCTAACCTAACTGACCTTACCTAATTAACCTCACCTAACTAACCTTAACTAATTAACCTAAACTAATTACCCTAACCTAATTAAGTTGACTTAACTAACTTTATCTAATTAACCTAACTTGACTAATCTTTATTTATCTAATCTAACTAACCTTGCCTATTTAACTTAACCCTACTAACCTTACCTGATCAAGCTGCCTTAACTAATATTACCCAATTAACTTAACCTGACTAACCTTACCTATGTAACTTTACCTAATTACCTAACCTAACTAACCTTAACTCTTCAACTTAATTTAACTAACATTACCCAATTAACTTAACCTAACTAACCTTACATATTTAACGTAACCTAATTAACCTTACTTAATTAACTTAACCTAATTAACCTTACCTATTTAACGTAACCTAATAAACCTTACCTATTTAACGTAACCTATATAATTAAACCTAACTACCTTAACATAACTATGATAGCAGACTATCCAAACTCAACCTAAGGTTAGGTTAAGCTAGAATAAATCTGGAAAATAAGTGTCTTGTTTGAACAAATAATATGGATATAAAACGGCCGCAAGCTATTAACTGCAGTTACCATCTGGAGTATTGCGTGCCCTCCCGACCCCAACTTCCTCAGGTGGACCTGATGTTATATAGCTTCCACACACTTTCACTTTCTCTATATCCACCACTTTCTTTAAATATGCCCTCGTTGATTTCCACTTTAAATTTAACAACAAAGAAATAAAAGGAGCGGACGTTTTAAAATGCCTTGTAAAGCGTGACGTCACACCTAAGGGAATGTTTGGCCGATTGATCCTTTTTTTTGACTGCTTAATTGTCCTTTTTAAGACCCGGGCTGACGATCTTTTATCTCAGATGCAAAAGATTAGGAAGTAGGGACAAGTAGGGCAACATTTCTAAATGAATTATCCAACAATAAAAGAGCAATATATATATATATATATATATATATATATATATATATATATAGTACAAGAGAAAGCGAAAATTGCACGTGAATGAGCAATGAGACAAGAAACAGGAGTTTTTTAGAGGCAAGAGAAAGGGTCATTAGAAGAACCCAGAATCAAAGAGAGCAGAGGGCGGCACAATGAAGGCAATCCTTTACCGAGAAGACAGAAATAACGCCACGGGTAACGCTTTGGGCGAAGTAGAGGCACTGTGCCTGGTAGCTTAGCGGTAGAGCATCTGACCGGCAATCAGCAGACCCGGGTTCGAGTCCCGGCCAGGAATTTCAAACTTTTTTCCCCTGGCGTTATCTCTGTATTTTCGGTAAAGGATTGCCTTCATTGTGCCGCCCTCTGCTCTCTTTGATCCTGGGTTCTTCTAATGACCCTTTCTCTTGCCTCTAAAAAACTCCTGTTTCTTGTATCATTGCTCATTCACGTGCAATTTTCGCTTTCTCTTGTACTATATGTATATATAGTCAGCTATACAAGGTTTCTGCATCTTTCTTTCTGTCTTCAAATTTATTTGAAAGGCAGAAAATAAAAATATGGCGAAAGCCCTGTGGTGGTGGTTGTTATTACTTGTATTTGCTCTTTCTTTATATATATATATATATATATATATATATATATATATATATATATATATATATATATATATATATATATATATATATATATATGAAAAGAAACTCACAACTTGCACGTGAGTCAAAATTATGATAAATAACACCCACAAGGAAAATGGAAAAACGATTCCGAGCGCTTTCGTCTTCATTCTAAAAGACCTCTTCATGGAATAACGTAGGCGAGGACAGACAATGTCTTAAATAGTAAGGAGTGAGGGGGTTAAAACGGCTACCTGCATCAAAACCCTAACTGAGGGGGACAAATTCTTTAAACACTTTAATTTGTGATTTAATATAATTAGATATGATAGGATCTTGGCTAAACAATACAGGGCTAATATTAAAATTTGGGAAAGTATTAATAGAGATACACTCCAAAATATACAATGCCTGGTTTAGGGGGTGATTTTTTTACGAGAAGGCGATGGATAGTGTTTTCACATTTAAAAATAACATTTATGTTCAAACGTAATTTAATGAAACTTTGGTTAAAAGGTAAAACTAATACATTTTTGGCATGAAATTTAGGGATGTTACGATTAGTTTGATAAAATGAACTCTTAGCAGAATTATAACAATTTTTAAGTACGTAGAAAGGGTAACACAAATTTAAACCTATATTATATATCCTATCAACCTCTTTTTCAAAATTTTCACCCCCTAAACCAGGCATTGTATATTCTACTGGTTGCAATAATTGTGAAAAATACTATTAGGGACAAACAGGTAAAGAATTGAATGTTAGAGTTAAACAGCACCAAACTAATGTCCGTAATTTTTGTCAACAATCTGCATTATTTTTACATAGCTATAGTCAGGATCATACTATAAATTGGAATAATGCTAAACCTATTATTAAATGTACAAACTACATTTCAAGAAATATTTTGAAGTGTATCTCTATTAATACTTTCCCAAATTTTAATATTAGCCCTGGATTGTTTAACCTAGATCCTATCATATCTAATTATATTAAATCACAAATAAAGTGTTTAAATAATTTGTACCCCCTAGTTAGGGTTTTTATGCAAGTAGCCATTTTAACCCCCTCACTCCTTACTATTTAAGACATTGTCTGTCCTCGCCTACGTTATTCCATGAAGAGGTCTTTTAGAATAAAGACGAAAGCGCTCGGAATCGTTTTTCCATTTTCCTTGTAGGGGTTATTTATCATATATATATATATATATATATATATATATATATATATATATATATGATAGTGAAACCACTGTATAGGAGCTAAAAGTTTAATTTAAAAGACTAGTTTCGGTATGTAATTTATCATACCCTCTTCAGTCGAAACTAGTCTCGTAAATTTAACTTTTGGCTCCTATACAGTGGTTTCACTATCATATACCATAACTCGCCATTGAGTTCTTTTAATATATATATATATATATATATATATATATATATATATATATATATATATATAATTAGATAATATGCCATGTAGGATACATGTACTGTTGAAGTCTACAGCAATGCCAGCGATATTAACTTTAACTTGTATTCTTTGTTTTTTTGATTGGGTCTGCGAGGCGAGAAAGAACACTCACAAAAGATATATATTTTATTCCTAGACGTCTTTCGACCGTGGCAGGTCATCTTCAGGGAATGATCAGAAATGGAATGATTTACTGGACGCTACACTATAAATATAGTTTTCAGCGCTTATGTTCAGGCCAAAAAGACTATATATAGTGTAGCATCTGGTGAATCATTCCAATAAGGAGCACATTAGCAACAGAATTTCCCTAGCTAAGGGAGAGCTTGGGAAACTGTAAAGATTCAAAAACCTCAGTGTAAATAATATCAAGAAGCTGTACACTGTTCTGGTACGCTCACCATTGGTGTTCACAGCGGTAGTCATGCAGACCGCGAGTTCCACCTCTCTAAAGCTAATGCAGAGACTGCAGAACAAAGCAGCCCTCTGATAGCTGAAGCGCGCAGGATAGACCATATTCAGCAGACAGAATTGTACGCAAGAGCAGGACTGAAGCCAGTGAATATGGAACTGCAGAGGCTAGGGAGAAAGATCTGAGACAAAATCGAAGAGGAAATAATGCCAAACATGGACACCGACATTGATATTCCGAGAACTGAAATTGGACGCGTCACCAAGAAAGCCATATTTCCGAGAGGAAGCATTTGCTCCCGGGAGAACTCAAATGGACTATTCACCTAATTGCGATCATATAAGAATAAAGACAAAAACAAATACAAGACAAAATCCAGAAAGGCGAAATGCCTTACTTCTGAATAAAAGAGACAAATAAAACTTGACATATAAAATGAAAAAATGAACAAGAGTAATAATAAAAAAAAGAGGCGAAGTGATCACAGCGAAGAATGACCAAATAAGAACAAAAGGAGGCGAAGTGCCCACAACGAAGAATAACCAAATAAAAACAAAAGGAGGCGAAGTGCCCACAATGAAGAATAATCAAGTAAGAACAAAAATAGGCGAAGTGGCCACAACGAAGAATAACCAAGTAAGAACAAAGAGAGGCGAAGTGCCCACAATGAAGAATAACCAAATAAAAACAAAAGGAGGCGAAGTGCCCACAACGAAGAATAACCAAATAAAAACAAAAAGAGGCGAAGTGCCCACAATGAAGAATATTCAAGTAAGAACAAAAATAGGCGAAGTGGCCACAACGAAGAATAACCAAATAAAAACAAAAAGAGGCGAAGTGCCCACAATGAAGAATAATCAAGTTAGAACAAAAATAGGCGAAGTGGCCACAACGAAGAATAACCAAATATAAACAAAAAGAGGCGAAGTGGCCACAACGAAGAATAACCAAGTAAGAACAAAGAGAGGCGAAGTGCCCACAATGAAGAATATTCAAGTAAGAACAAAAATAGGCGAAGTGGCCACAACGAAGAATAACCAAGTAAGAACAAAAAGAGGCGAAGTGCCCACAATGAAGAATATTCAAGTAAGAACAAAAAGAGGCGAAGTGGCCACAACGAAGAATAACCAAATAAAAACAAAAAGAGGCGAAGTGGCCACAACGAAGAATAACCAAATAAAAACAAAAAGAGGCGAAGTGGCCACAACGAAGAATAACCAAATAAAAACAAAAAGAGGCGAAGTGCCCACAATGAAGAATAACCAAATAGAAACAAAAAGAGGCGAAGTGCCCACAATGAAGAATAACCAAATAGAAACAAAAAGAGGCGCAGTGCCAACAATGAAGAATAACCAAATAAAAACAAAAAGAGGCGAAGTGCCCACAACGAAGAATAACCAAATAAAAACAAAAAGAGGCGAAGTGCCCACAACGAAGAATAACCAAATAAAAACAAAAAGAGGCGAAGTGCCCACAACGAAGAATAACCAAATAAAAACAAAAAGAGGCGAAGTGCCCACAACGAAGAATAACCAAATAAAAACAAAAAGAGGCGAAGTGGCCACAACGAAGAATAACCAAATAAAAACAAAAAGAGGCGAAGTGGCCACAACGAAGAATAACCAAATAAAAACAAAAAGAGGCGAAGTGCCCACAATGAAGAATAACCAAATAGAAACAAAAAGAGGCGAAGTGCCCACAATGAAGAATAACTAAATAGAAACAAAAAGAGGCGCAGTGCCAACAATGAAGAATAACCAAATAAAAAACAAAAAGAGGCGAAGTGCCCACAACGAAGAATAATCAAGTTAGAACAAAAATAGGCGAAGTGGCCACAACGAAGAATAACCAAATAAAAACAAAAAGAGGCGAAGTGCCCACAACGAAGAATAACCAAAAAAAACAAAAAGAGGCGAAGTGCCCACAATGAAGAATATTCAAGTAAGAACAAAAATAGGCGAAGTGGCCACACCGAAGAATAACCAAATAAAAACAAAAAGAGGCGAAGTGCCCAATGAAGAATAATCAAGTTAGAACAAAAATAGGCGAAGTGGCCACAACGAAGAATAACCAAATAAAAACAAAAAGAGGCGAAGTGGCCACAACGAAGAATAACCAAGTAAGAACAAAGAGAGGCGAAGTGCCCACAATGAAGAATAACCAAATAGAAACAAAAAGAGGCGCAGTGCCAACAATGAAGAATAACCAAAAAAAACAAAAAGAGGCGAAGTGGCCACAACGAAGAATAACCAAATAAAAACAAAAAGAGGCGAAGTGGCCACAACGAAGAATAACCAAATAAAAACAAAAAGAGGCGAAGTGGCCACAACGAAGAATAACCAAATAAAAACAAAAAGAGGCGAAGTGCCCACAATGAAGAATAACCAAATAGAAACAAAAAGAGGCGCAGTGCCAACAATGAAGAATAACCAAAAAAAACAAAATGAGGCGAAGTGCCCACAATGAAGAATAACCAAATAGAAACAAAAAGAGGCGCAGTGCCAACAATGAAGAATAACCAAATAAAAACAAAATGAGGCGAAGTGCCCACAACGAAGAATAACCAAATAAAAACAAAAAGAGGCAAAGTGCCCACAACGAAGAATAACCAAATAAAAACAAAAAGAGGCGAAGTGCCCACAACGAAGAATAACCAAATAAAAACAAAAAGAGGCGAAGTGCCCACAATGAAGAATATTGAAGTAAGAACAAAAATAGGCGAAGTGGCCACAACGAAAAATAACCAAATAAAAACAAAAAGAGGCGAAGTGCCCACAATCAAGAATAATCAAGTTAGAACAAAAATAGGCGAAGTGGCCACAACGAAGAATAACCAAATAAAAACAAAAAGAGGCGAAGTGGCCACAACGAAGAATAACCAAATAAAAACAAAAAGAGGCGAAGTGCCCACAATGAAGAATAACCAAATAGAAACAAAAAGAGGCGCAGTGCCAACAATGAAGAATAACCAAATAAAAACAAAATGAGGCGAAGTGCCCACAACGAAGAATAACCAAATAAAAACAAAAAGAGGCGAAGTGCCCACAACGAAGAATAACCAAATAAAAACAAAAAGAGGCGAAGTGCCCACAACGAAGAATAACCAAATAAAAACAAAAAGAGGCGAAGTGCCCACAATGAGGAATATTCAAGTAAGAACAAAAATAGGCGAAGTGGCCACAACGAAGAATAACCAAATAAAAACAAAAAGAGGCGAAGTGCCCACAATGAAGAATAATCAAGTTAGAACAAAAATAGGCGAAGTGGCCACAACGAAGAATAACCAAATAAAAACAAAAAGAGGCGAAGTGGCCACAACGAAGAATAACCAAGTAAGAACAAAGAGAGGCGAAGTGCCCACAATCAAGAATATTCAAGTAAGAACAAAAATAGGCGAAGTGGCCACAACGAAGAATAACCAAATAAAAACAAAAAGAGGCGAAGTGCCCACAACGAAGAATAACCAAATAAAAACAAAAAGAGGCGAAGTGCCCACAACGAAGAATAACCAAATAAAAACAAAAAGAGGCGAAGTGGCCACAACGAAGAATAACCAAATAAAAACAAAAAGAGGCGAAGTGGCCACAACGAAGAATAACCAAATAAAAACAAAAAGAGGCGAAGTGCCCACAATGAAGAATAACCAAATAGAAACAAAAAGAGGCGAAGTGCCCACAATGAAGAATAACTAAATAGAAACAAAAAGAGGCGCAGTGCCAACAATGAAGAATAACCAAATAAAAAACAAAAAGAGGCGAAGTGCCCACAACGAAGAATAATCAAGTTAGAACAAAAATAGGCGAAGTGGCCACAGCGAAGAATAACCAAATAAAAACAAAAAGAGGCGAAGTGCCCACAACGAAGAATAACCAAATAAAAACAAAAAGAGGCGAAGTGCCCGAAATGAAGAATATTCAAGTAAGAACAAAAATAGGCGAAGTGGCCACACCGAAGAATAACCAAATAAAAACAAAAAGAGGCGAAGTGCCCACAATGAAGAATAATCAAGTTAGAACAAAAATAGGCGAAGTGTTACAACGAAGAATAACCAAATAAAAACAAAAAGAGGCGAAGTGGCCACAACGAAGAATAACCAAGTAAGAACAAAGAGAGGCGAAGTGCCCACAATGAAGAATAACCAAATAGAAACAAAAAGAGGCGCAGTGCCAACAATGAAGAATAACCAAAAAAAAACAAAAAGAGGCGAAGTGGCCACAACGAAGAATAACCAAATAAAAACAAAAAGAGGCGAAGTGGCCACAACGAAGAATAACCAAATAAAAACAAAAAGAGGCGAAGTGGCCACAACGAAGAATAACCAAATAAAAACAAAAACAGGCGAAGTGCCCACAATGAAGAATAACCAAATAGAAACAAAAAGAGGCGCAGTGCCAACAATGAAGAATAACCAAATAAAAACAAAATGAGGCGAAGTGCCCACAATGAAGAATAACCAAATAGAAACAAAAAGAGGCGCAGTGCCAACAATGAAGAATAACCAAATAAAAACAAAATGAGGCGAAGTGCCCACAACGAAGAATAACCAAATAAAAACAAAAAGAGGCGAAGTGCCCACAACGAAGAATAACCAAATAAAAACAAAAAGAGGCGAAGTGCCCACAACGAAGAATAACCAAATAAAAACAGAAGGAGGCGAAGTGCCCACAATGAAGAATATTGAAGTAAGAACAAAAATAGGCGAAGTGGCCACAACGAAGAATAACCAAATAAAAACAAAAAGAGGCGAAGTGCCCACAATGAAGAATAATCAAGTTAGAACAAAAATAGGCGAAGTGGCCACAACGAAGAATAACCAAATAAAAACAAAAAGAGGCGAAGTGGCCACAACGAAGAATAACCAAGTAAGAACAAAGAGAGGCGAAGTGCCCACAATGAAGAATATTCAAGTAAGAACAAAAATAGGCGAAGTGGCCACAACGAAGAATAACCAAGTAAGAACAAAAAGAGGCGAAGTGCCCACAATGAAGAATATTCAAGTAAGAACAAAAAGAGGCGAAGTGGCCACAACGAAGAATAACCAAATAAAAACAAAAAGAGGCGAAGTGGCCACAACGAAGAATAACCAAATAAAAACAAAAAGAGGCGAAGTGGCCACAACGAAGAATAACCAAATAAAAACAAAAAGAGGCGAAGTGGCCACAATGAAGAATAACCAAATAGAAACAAAAAGAGGCGAAGTGCCCACAATGAAGAATAACCAAATAGAAACAAAAAGAGGCGCAGTGCCAACAATGAAGAATAACCAAATAAAAACAAAAAGAGGCGAAGTGCCCACAACGAAGAATAACCAAATAAAAAAAAAGAGGCGAAGTGCCCACAACGAAGAATAACCAAATAAAAACAAAAAGAGGCGAAGTGCCCACAACGAAGAATAACCAAATAAAAACAAAAAGAGGCGAAGTGCCCACAACGAAGAATAACCAAATAAAAACAAAAAGAGGCGAAGTGGCCACAACGAAGAATAACCAAATAAAAACAAAAAGAGGCGAAGTGGCCACAACGAAGAATAACCAAATAAAAACAAAAAGAGGCGAAGTGCCCACAATGAAGAATAACCAAATAGAAACAAAAAGAGGCGAAGTGCCCACAATGAAGAATAACTAAATAGAAACAAAAAGAGGCGCAGTGCCAACAATGAAGAATAACCAAATAAAAACAAAAAGAGGCGAAGTGCCCACAACGAAGAATAATCAAGTTAGAACAAAAATAGGCGAAGTGCCCACAACGAAGAATAACCAAATAAAAACAAAAAGAGGCGAAGTGCCCACAACGAAGAATAACCAAATAAAAACAAAAAGAGGCGAAGTGCCCACAATGAAGAATATTCAAGTAAGAACAAAAATAGGCGAAGTGGCCACAACGAAGAATAACCAAATAAAAACAAAAAGAGGCGAAGTGCCCACAATGAAGAATAATCAAGTTAGAACAAAAATAGGCGAAGTGGCCACAACGAAGAATAACCAAATAAAAACAAAAAGAGGCGAAGTGGCCACAACGAAGAATAACCAAGTAAGAACAAAGAGAGGCGAAGTGCCCACAATGAAGAATATTCAAGTAAGAACAAAAATAGGCGAAGTGGCCACAACGAAGAATAACCAAGTAAGAACAAAAAGAGGCGAAGTGCCCACAATGAAGAATATTCAAGTAAGAACAAAAAGAGGCGAAGTGGCCACAACGAAGAATAACCAAATAAAAACAAAAAGAGGCGAAGTGGCCACAACGAAGAATAACCAAATAAAAACAAAAAGAGGCGAAGTGGCCACAACGAAGAATAACCAAATAAAAACAAAAAGAGGCGAAGTGCCCACAATGAAGAATAACCAAATATAAACAAAAAGAGGCGAAGTGCCCACAATGAAGAATAACCAAATAGAAACAAAAAGAGGCGCAGTGCCAACAATGAAGAATAACCAAATAAAAACAAAAAGAGGCGAAGTGCCCACAACGAAGAATAACCAAATAAAAAAAAAGAGGCGAAGTGCCCACAACGAAGAATAACCAAATAAAAACAAAAAGAGGCGAAGTGCCCACAACGAAGAATAACCAAATAAAAACAAAAAGAGGCGAAGTGGCCACAACGAAGAATAACCAAATAAAAACAAAAAGAGGCGAAGTGGCCACAACGAAGAATAACCAAATAAAAACAAAAAGAGGCGAAGTGCCCACAATGAAGAATAACCAAATAGAAACAAAAAGAGGCGAAGTGCCCACAATGAAGAATAACAAAATAGAAACAAAAAGAGGCGCAGTGCCA
Source organism: Ceratothoa steindachneri (assembly GCA_963969495.1). NCBI lineage: Eukaryota > Metazoa > Arthropoda > Malacostraca > Isopoda > Cymothoidae > Ceratothoa > Ceratothoa steindachneri. Next base: position 24,847,711 of record OZ018338.1, read on the forward strand.
ACAATGAAGAATAACCAAATAAAAACAAAAAGAGGCGAAGTGCCCACAACGAAGAATAATCAAGTTAGAACAAAAATAGGCGAAGTGCCCACAACGAAGAATAACCAAATAAAAACAAAAAGAGGCGAAGTGCCCACAACGAAGAATAACCAAATAAAAACAAAAAGAGGCGAAGTGCCCACAATGAAGAATATTCAAGTAAGAACAAAAATAGGCGAAGTGGCCACAACGAAGAATAACCAAATAAAAACAAAAAGAGGCGAAGTGCCCACAATGAAGAATAATCAAGTTAGAACAAAAATAGGCGAAGTGGCCACAACGAAGAATAACCAAATAAAAACAAAAAGAGGCGAAGTGGCCACAACGAAGAATAACCAAGTAAGAACAAAGAGAGGCGAAGTGCCCACAATGAAGAATAACCAAATAGAAACAAAAAGAGGCGCAGTGCCAACAATGAAGAATAACCAAATAAAAACAAAAAGAGGCGAAGTGGCCACAACGAAGAATAACCAAATAAAAACAAAAAGAGGCGAAGTGGCCACAACGAAGATTAACCAAATAAAAACAAAAAGAGGCGAAGTACCCACAATGAAGAATAACCAAATAGAAACAAAAAGAGGCGCAGTGCCAACAATGAAGAATAACCAAATAAAAACAAAAAGAGGCGAAGTGCCCACAACGAAGAATAATCAAGTTAGAACAAAAATAGGCGAAGTGCCCACAACGAAGAATAACCAAATAAAAACAAAAAGAGGCGAAGTGCCCACAACGAAGAATAACCAAATAAAAACAAAAAGAGGCGAAGTGCCCACAACGAAGAATAATCAAGTTAGAACAAAAATAGGCGAAGTGCCCACAACGAAGAATAACCAAATAAAAACAAAAAGAGGCGAAGTGCCCACAACGAAGAATAACCAAATAAAAACAAAAAGAGGCGAAGTGCCCACAATGAAGAATATTCAAGTAAGAACAAAAATAGGCGAAGTGGCCACAACGAAGAATAACCAAATAAAAACAAAAAGAGGCGAAGTGCCCACAATGAAGAATAATCAAGTTAGAACAAAAATAGGCGAAGTGGCCACAACGAAGAATAACCAAATAAAAACAAAAAGAGGCGAAGTGGCCACAACGAAGAATAACCAAGTAAGAACAAAGAGAGGCGAAGTGCCCACAATGAAGAATAACCAAATAGAAACAAAAAGAGGCGCAGTGCCAACAATGAAGAATAACCAAATAAAAACAAAAAGAGGCAAAGTGGCCACAACGAAGAATAACCAAATAAAAACAAAAAGAGGCGAAGTGGCCACAACGAAGAATAACCAAATAAAAACAAAAAGAGGCGAAGTGGCCACAACGAAGAATAACCAAATAAAAACAAAAAGAGGCGAAGTGCCCACAATGAAGAATAACCAAATAGAAACAAAAAGAGGCGCAGTGCCAACAATGAAGAATAACCAAATAAAAACAAAATGAGGCGAAGTGCCCACAACGAAGAATAACCAAATAAAAACAAAAAGAGGCGAAGTGCCCACAACGAAGAATAACCAAATAAAAACAAAAAGAGGCGAAGTGCCCACAACGAAGAATAACCAAATAAAAACAAAAAGAGGCGAAGTGCCCACAATGAAGAATATTCAAGTAAGAACAAAAATAGGCGAAGTGGCCACAACGAAGAATAACCAAATAAAAACAAAAAGAGGCGAAGTGCCCACAATGAAGAATAATCAAGTTAGAACAAAAATAGGCGAAGTGGCCACAACGAAGAATAACCAAATAAAAACAAAAGGAGGCGAAGTGGCCACAACGAAGAATAACCAAGTAAGAACAAAGAGAGGCGAAGTGCCCACAATCAAGAATATTCAAGTAAGAACAAAAATAGGCGAAGTGGCCACAACGAAGAATAACCAAATAAAAACAAAAAGAGGCGAAGTGCCCACAACGAAGAATAACTAAATAAAAACAAAAAGAGGCGAAGTGCCCACAACGAAGAATAACCAAATAAAAACAAAAAGAGGCGAAGTGGCCACAACGAAGAATAACCAAATAAAAACAAAAAGAGGCGAAGTGGCCACAACGAAGAATAACCAAATAAAAACAAAAAGAGGCGAAGTGCCCACAATGAAGAATAACCAAATAGAAACAAAAAGAGGCGAAGTGCCCACAATGAAGAATAACTAAATAGAAACAAAAAGAGGCGCAGTGCCAACAATGAAGAATAACCAAATAAAAAACAAAAGAGGCGAAGTGCCCACAACGAAGAATAATCAAGTTAGAACAAAAATAGGCGAAGTGGCCACAACGAAGAATAACCAAATAAAAACAAAAAGAGGCGAAGTGCCGACAACGAAGAATAACCAAATAAAAACAAAAAGAGGCGAAGTGCCCACAATGAAGAATATTCAAGTAAGAACAAAAATAGGCGAAGTGGCCACACCGAAGAATAACCAAATAAAAACAAAAAGAGGCGAAGTGCCCACAATGAAGAATAATCAAGTTAGAACAAAAATAGGCGAAGTGGCCACAACGAAGAATAACCAAATAAAAACAAAAAGAGGCGAAGTGGCCACAACGAAGAATAACCAAGTAAGAACAAAGAGAGGCGAAGTGCCCACAATGAAGAATAACCAAATAGAAACAAAAAGAGGCGCAGTGCCAACAATGAAGAATAACCAAAAAAAACAAAAAGAGGCGAAGTGGCCACAACGAAGAATAACCAAATAAAAACAAAAAGAGGCGAAGTGGCCACAACGAAGAATAACCAAATAAAAACAAAAAGAGGCGAAGTGGCCACAACGAAGAATAACCAAATAAAAACAAAAAGAGGCGAAGTGCCCACAATGAAGAATAACCAAATAGAAACAAAAAGAGGCGCAGTGCCAACAATGAAGAATAACCAAATAGAAACAAAAAGAGGCGCAGTGCCAACAATGAAGAATAACCAAATAAAAACAAAATGAGGCGAAGTGCCCACAATGAAGAATAACCAAATAGAAACAAAAAGAGGCGCAGTGCCAACAATGAAGAATAACCAAATAAAAACAAAATGAGGCGAAGTGCCCACAACGAAGAATAACCAAATAAAAACAAAAAGAGGCGAAGTGCCCACAACGAAGAATAACCAAATAAAAACAAAAAGAGGCGAAGTGCCCACAACGAAGAATAACCAAATAAAAACAAAAAGAGGCGAAGTGCCCACAATGAAGAATATTGAAGTAAGAACAAAAATAGGCGAAGTGGCCACAACGAAGAATAACCAAATAAAAACAAAAAGAGGCGAAGTGCCCACAATGAAGAATAATCAAGTTAGAACAAAAATAGGCGAAGTGGCCACAACGAAGAATAACCAAATAAAAACAAAAAGAGGCGAAGTGGCCACAACGAAGAATAACCAAGTAAGAACAAAGAGAGGCGAAGTGCCCACAATGAAGAATATTCAAGTAAGAACAAAAATAGGCGAAGTGGCCACAACGAAGAATAACCAAGTAAGAACAAAAAGAGGCGAAGTGCCCACAATGAAGAATATTCAAGTAAGAACAAAAAGAGGCGAAGTGGCCACAACGAAGAATAACCAAATAAAAACAAAAAGAGGCGAAGTGGCCACAACGAAGAATAACCAAATAAAAACAAAAAGAGGCGAAGTGGCCACAACGAAGAATAACCAAATAAAAACAAAAAGAGGCGAAGTGCCCACAATGAAGAATAACCAAATAGAAACAAAAAGAGGCGAAGTGCCCACAATGAAGAATAACCAAATAGAAACAAAAAGAGGCGCAGTGCCAACAATGAAGAATAACCAAATAAAAACAAAAAGAGGCGAAGTGCCCACAACGAAGAATAACCAAATAAAAAAAAAGAGGCGAAGTGCCCACAACGAAGAATAACCAAATAAAAACAAAAAGAGGCGAAGTGCCCACAACGAAGAATAACCAAATAAAAACAAAAAGAGGCGAAGTGCCCACAACGAAGAATAACCAAATAAAAACAAAAAGAGGCGAAGTGGCCACAACGAAGAATAACCAAATAAAAACAAAAAGAGGCGAAGTGGCCACAACGAAGAATAACCAAATAAAAACAAAAAGAGGCGAAGTGCCCACAATGAAGAATAACCAAATAGAAACAAAAAGAGGCGAAGTGCCCACAATGAAGAATAACTAAATAGAAACAAAAAGAGGCGCAGTGCCAACAATGAAGAATAACCAAATAAAAACAAAAAGAGGCGAAGTGCCCACAACGAAGAATAATCAAGTTAGAACAAAAATAGGCGAAGTGCCCACAACGAAGAATAACCAAATAAAAACAAAAAGAGGCGAAGTGCCCACAACGAAGAATAACCAAATAAAAACAAAAAGAGGCGAAGTGCCCACAATGAAGAATATTCAAGTAAGAACAAAAATAGGCGAAGTGGCCACAACGAAGAATAACCAAATAAAAACAAAAAGAGGCGAAGTGCCCACAATGAAGAATAATCAAGTTAGAACAAAAATAGGCGAAGTGGCCACAACGAAGAATAACCAAATAAAAACAAAAAGAGGCGAAGTGGCCACAACGAAGAATAACCAAGTAAGAACAAAGAGAGGCGAAGTGCCCACAATGAAGAATAACCAAATAGAAACAAAAAGAGGCGCAGTGCCAACAATGAAGAATAACCAAATAAAAACAAAAAGAGGCGAAGTGGCCACAACGAAGAATAATCAAGTTAGAACAAAAATAGGCGAAGTGGCCACAACGAAGAATAACCAAATAAAAACAAAAAGAGGCGAAGTGGCCACAACGAAGAATAACCAAGTAAGAACAAAGAGAGGCGAAGTGCCCACAATGAAGAATAACCAAATAGAAACAAAAAGAGGCGCAGTGCCAACAATGAAGAATAACCAAATAAAAACAAAAAGAGGCAAAGTGGCCACAACGAAGAATAACCAAATAAAAACAAAAAGAGGCGAAGTGGCCACAACGAAGAATAACCAAATAAAAACAAAAAGAGGCGAAGTGGCCACAACGAAGAATAACCAAATAAAAACAAAAAGAGGCGAAGTGCCCACAATGAAGAATAACCAAATAGAAACAAAAAGAGGCGCAGTGCCAACAATGAAGAATAACCAAATAAAAACAAAATGAGGCGAAGTGCCCACAACGAAGAATAACCAAATAAAAACAAAAAGAGGCGAAGTGCCCACAATGAAGAATATTCAAGTAAGAACAAAAATAGGCGAAGTGGCCACAACGAAGAATAACCAAATAAAAACAAAAAGAGGCGAAGTGCCCACAATGAAGAATAACTAAATAGAAACAAAAAGAGGCGCAGTGCCAACAATGAAGAATAACCAAATAAAAACAAAAAGAGGCGAAGTGCCCACAACGAAGAATAATCAAGTTAGAACAAAAATAGGCGAAGTGCCCACAACGAAGAATAACCAAATAAAAACAAAAAGAGGCGAAGTGCCCACAACGAAGAATAACCAAATAAAAACAAAAAGAGGCGAAGTGCCCACAATGAAGAATATTCAAGTAAGAACAAAAATAGGCGAAGTGGCCACAACGAAGAATAACCAAATAAAAACAAAAAGAGGCGAAGTGCCCACAATGAAGAATAATCAAGTTAGAACAAAAATAGGCGAAGTGGCCACAACGAAGAATAACCAAATAAAAACAAAAAGAGGCGAAGTGGCCACAACGAAGAATAACCAAGTAAGAACAAAGAGAGGCGAAGTGCCCACAATGAAGAATAACCAAATAGAAACAAAAAGAGGCGCAGTGCCAACAATGAAGAATAACCAAATAAAAACAAAAAGAGGCGAAGTGGCCACAACGAAGAATAATCAAGTTAGAACAAAAATAGGCGAAGTGGCCACAACGAAGAATAACCAAATAAAAACAAAAAGAGGCGAAGTGGCCACAACGAAGAATAACCAAGTAAGAACAAAGAGAGGCGAAGTGCCCACAATGAAGAATAACCAAATAGAAACAAAAAGAGGCGCAGTGCCAACAATGAAGAATAACCAAATAAAAACAAAAAGAGGCAAAGTGGCCACAACGAAGAATAACCAAATAAAAACAAAAAGAGGCGAAGTGGCCACAACGAAGAATAACCAAATAAAAACAAAAAGAGGCGAAGTGGCCACAACGAAGAATAACCAAATAAAAACAAAAAGAGGCGAAGTGCCCACAATGAAGAATAACCAAATAGAAACAAAAAGAGGCGCAGTGCCAACAATGAAGAATAACCAAATAAAAACAAAATGAGGCGAAGTGCCCACAACGAAGAATAACCAAATAAAAACAAAAAGAGGCGAAGTGCCCACAATGAAGAATAACCAAATAGAAACAAAAAAAGGCGAAGTGCCCACAATGAAGAATAACCAAATAGAAACAAAAAGAGGCGCAGTGCCAACAATGAAGAATAACCAAATAAAAACAAAAAGAGGCGAAGTGCCCACAACGAAGAATAATCAAGTTAGAACAAAAATAGGCGAAGTGCCCACAACGAAGAATAACCAAATAAAAACAAAAAGAGGCGAAGTGCCCACAACGAAGAATAACCAAATAAAAACAAAAAGAGGCGAAGTGCCCACAATGAAGAATATTCAAGTAAGAACAAAAATAGGCGAAGTGGCCACAACGAAGAATAACCAAATAAAAACAAAAAGAGGCGAAGTGCCCACAATGAAGAATAATCAAGTTAGAACAAAAATAGGCGAAGTGGCCACAACGAAGAATAACCAAATAAAAACAAAAAGAGGCGAAGTGGCCACAACGAAGAATAACCAAGTAAGAACAAAGAGAGGCGAAGTGCCCACAATGAAGAATAACCAAATAGAAACAAAAAGAGGCGCAGTGCCAACAATGAAGAATAACCAAATAAAAACAAAAAGAGGCAAAGTGGCCACAACGAAGAATAACCAAATAAAAACAAAAAGAGGCGAAGTGGCCACAACGAAGAATAACCAAATAAAAACAAAAAGAGGCGAAGTGGCCACAACGAAGAATAACCAAATAAAAACAAAAAGAGGCGAAGTGCCCACAATGAAGAATAACCAAATAGAAACAAAAAGAGGCGCAGTGCCAACAATGAAGAATAACCAAATAAAAACAAAATGAGGCGAAGTGCCCACAACGAAGAATAACCAAATAAAAACAAAAAGAGGCGAAGTGCCCACAACGAAGAATAACCAAATAAAAACAAAAAGAGGCGAAGTGCCCACAACGAAGAATAACCAAATAAAAACAAAAAGAGGCGAAGTGCCCACAATGAAGAATATTCAAGTAAGAACAAAAATAGGCGAAGTGGCCACAACGAAGAATAACCAAATAAAAACAAAAAGAGGCGAAGTGCCCACAATGAAGAATAATCAAGTTAGAACAAAAAGAGGCGAAGTGGCCACAACGAAGAATAACCAAATAAAAACAAAAAGAGGCGAAGTGGCCACAACGAAGAATAACCAAGTAAGAACAAAGAGAGGCGAAGTGCCCACAATCAAGAATATTCAAGTAAGAACAAAAATAGGCGAAGTGGCCACAACGAAGAATAACCAAATAAAAACAAAAAGAGGCGAAGTGCCCACAACGAAGAATAACCAAATAAAAACAAAAAGAGGCGAAGTGCCCACAACGAAGAATAACCAAATAAAAACAAAAAGAGGCGAAGTGGCCACAACGAAGAATAACCAAATAAAAACAAAAAGAGGCGAAGTGGCCACAACGAAGAATAACCAAATAAAAACAAAAAGAGGCGAAGTGCCCACAATGAAGAATAACCAAATAGAAACAAAAAGAGGCGAAGTGCCCACAATGAAGAATAACTAAATAGAAACAAAAAAAAGGCGCAGTGCTAACAATGAAGAATAACCAAATAAAAAACAAAAAGAGGCGAAGTGCCCACAACGAAGAATAATCAAGTTAGAACAAAAATAGGCGAAGTGGCCACAACGAAGAATAACCAAATAAAAACAAAAAGAGGCGAAGTGCCCACAACGAAGAATAACCAAATAAAAACAAAAAGAGGCGAAGTGCCCACAATGAAGAATATTCAAGTAAGAACAAAAATAGGCGAAGTGGCCACACCGAAGAATAACCAAATAAAAACAAAAAGAGGCGAAGTGCCCACAATGAAGAATAATCAAGTTAGAACAAAAATAGGCGAAGTGGCCACAACGAAGAATAACCAAATAAAAACAAAAAGAGGCGAAGTGGCCACAACGAAGAATAACCAAGTAAGAACAAAGAGAGGCGAAGTGCCCACAATGAAGAATAACCAAATAGAAACAAAAAGAGGCGCAGTGCCAACAATGAAGAATAACCAAAAAAAACAAAAAGAGGCGAAGTGGCCACAACGAAGAATAACCAAATAAAAACAAAAAGAGGCGAAGTGGCCACAACGAAGAATAACCAAATAAAAACAAAAAGAGGCGAAGTGGCCACAACGAAGAATAACCAAATAAAAACAAAAAGAGGCGAAGTGCCCACAATGAAGAATAACCAAATAGAAACAAAAAGAGGCGCAGTGCCAACAATGAAGAATAACCAAATAAAAACAAAATGAGGCGAAGTGCCCACAATGAAGAATAACCAAATAGAAACAAAAAGAGGCGCAGTGCCAACAATGAAGAATAACCAAATAAAAACAAAATGAGGCGAAGTGCCCACAACGAAGAATAACCAAATAAAAACAAAAAGAGGCGAAGTGCCCACAACGAAGAATAACCAAATAAAAACAAAAAGAGGCGAAGTGCCTACAACGAAGAATAACCAAATAAAAACAAAAAGAGGCGAAGTGCCCACAATGAAGAATATTGAAGTAAGAACAAAAATAGGCGAAGTGGCCACAACGAAGAATAACCAAATAAAAACAAAAAGAGGCGAAGTGCCCACAATGAAGAATAATCAAGTTAGAACAAAAATAGGCGAAGTGGCCACAACGAAGAATAACCAAATAAAAACAAAAAGAGGCGAAGTGGCCACAACGAAGAATAACCAAGTAAGAACAAAGAGAGGCGAAGTGCCCACAATGAAGAATATTCAAGTAAGAACAAAAATAGGCGAAGTGGCCACAACGAAGAATAACCAAGTAAGAACAAAAAGAGGCGAAGTGCCCACAATGAAGAATATTCAGGTAAGAACAAAAAGAGGCGAAGTGGCCACAACGAAGAATAACCAAATAAAAACAAAAAGAGGCGAAGTGGCCACAACGAAGAATAACCAAATAAAAACAAAAAGAGGCGAAGTGGCCACAACGAAGAATAACCAAATACAAACAAAAAGAGGCGAAGTGCCCACAATGAAGAATAACCAAATAGAAACAAAAAGAGGCGAAGTGCCCACAATGAAGAATAACCAAATAGAAACAAAAAGAGGCGCAGTGCCAACAATGAAGAATAACCAAATAAAAACAAAAAGAGGCGAAGTGCCCACAACGAAGAATAACCAAATAAAAACAAAAAGAGGCGAAGTGCCCACAACGAAGAATAACCAAATAAAAACAAAAAGAGGCGAAGTGCCCACAACGAAGAATAACCAAATAAAAACAAAAAGAGGCGAAGTGCACACAACGAAGAATAACCAAATAAAAACAAAAAGAGGCGAAGTGGCCACAACGAAGAATAACCAAATAAAAACAAAAAGAGGCGAAGTGGCCACAACGAAGAATAACCAAATAAAAACAAAAAGAGGCGAAGTGCCCACAATGAAGAATAACCAAATAGAAACAAAAAGAGGCGAAGTGCCCACAATGAAGAATAACCAAATAGAAACAAAAAGAGGCGCAGTGCCAACAATGAAGAATAACCAAATAAAAACAAAAAGAGGCGAAGTGCCCACAACGAAGAATAATCAAGTTAGAAAAAAATAGGCGAAGTGCCCACAACGAAGAATAACCAAATAAAAACAAAAAGAGGCGAAGTGCCCACAACGAAGAATAACCAAATAAAAACAAAAAGAGGCGAAGTGCCCACAATGAAGAATATTCAAGTAAGAACAAAAATAGGCGAAGTGGCCACAACGAAGAATAACCAAATAAAAACAAAAAGAGGCGAAGTGTCCACAATGAAGAATAATCAAGTTAGAACAAAAATAGGCGAAGTGGCCACAACGAAGAATAACCAAATAAAAACAAAAAGAGGCGAAGTGGCCACAACGAAGAATAACCAAGTAAGAACAAAGAGAGGCGAAGTGCCCACAATGAAGAATAACCAAATAGAAACAAAAAGAGGCGCAGTGCCAACAATGAAGAATAACCAAATAAAAACAAAAAGAGGCGAAGTGGCCACAACGAAGAATAACCAAATAAAAACAAAAAGAGGCGAAGTGGCCACAACGAAGAATAACCAAATAAAAACAAAAAGAGGCGAAGTGCCCACAATGAAGAATAATCAAGTTAGAACAAAAATAGGCGAAGTGGCCACAACGAAGAATAACCAAATAAAAACAAAAAGAGGCGAAGTGCCCACAACGAAGAATAACCAAATAAAAACAAAAAGAGGCGAAGTGCCCACAATGAAGAATATTCAAGTAAGAACAAAAATAGGCGAAGTGGCCACACCGAAGAATAACAAAATAAAAACAAAAAGAGGCGAAGTGCCCACAATGAAGAATAATCAAGTTAGAACAAAAATAGGCGAAGTGGCCACAACGAAGAATAACCAAATAAAAACAAAAAGAGGCGAAGTGGCCACAACGAAGAATAACCAAGTAAGAACAAAGAGAGGCGAAGTGCCCACAATGAAGAATAACCAAATAGAAACAAAAAGAGGCGCAGTGCCAACAATGAAGAATAAATAAATAAAAACAAAAAGAGGCGAAGTGGCCACAACGAAGAATAACCAAATAAAAACAAAAAGAGGCGAAGTGGCCACAACGAAAAATAACCAAATAAAAACAAAAAGAGGCGAAGTGGCCACAACGAAGAATAACCAAATAAAAACAAAAAGAGGCGAAGTGCCCACAATGAAGAATAACCAAATAGAAACAAAAAGAGGCGCAGTGCCAACAATGAAGAATAACCAAATAAAAACAAAATGAGGCGAAGTGCCCACAATGAAGAATAACCAAATAGAAACAAAAAGAGGCGCAGTGCCAACAATGAAGAATAACCAAATAAAAACAAAATGAGGCGAAGTGCCCACAACGAAGAATAACCAAATAAAAACAAAAAGAGGCGAAGTGCCCACAACGAAGAATAACCAAATAAAAACAAAAAGAGGCGAAGTGCCCACAACGAAGAATAACCAAATAAAAACAAAAAGAGGCGAAGTGCCCACAATGAAGAATATTGAAGTAAGAACAAAAATAGGCGAAGTGGCCACAACGAAGAATAACCAAATAAAAACAAAAAGAGGCGAAGTGCCCACAATGAAGAATAATCAAGTTAGAACAAAAATAGGCGAAGTGGCCACAACGAAGAATAACCAAATAAAAACAAAAAGAGGCGAAGTGGCCACAACGAAGAATAACCAAGTAAGAACAAAGAGAGGCGAAGTGCCCACAATGAAGAATATTCAAGTAAGAACAAAAATAGGCGAAGTGGCCACAACGAAGAATAACCAAGTAAGAACAAAAAGAGGCCAAGTGCCCACAATGAAGAATATTCAAGTAAGAACAAAAAGAGGCGAAGTGGCCACTACGAAGAATAACCAAATAAAAACAAAAAGAGGCGAAGTGGCCACAACGAAGAATAACCAAATAAAAACAAAAAGAGGCGAAGTGGCCACAACGAAGAATAACCAAATAAAAACAAAAAGAGGCGAAGTGCCCACAATGAAGAATAACCAAATAGAAACAAAAAGAGGCGAAGTGCCCACAATGAAGAATAACCAAATAGAAACAAAAAGAGGCGCAGTGCCAACAATGAAGAATAACCAAATAAAAACAAAAAGAGGCGAAGTGCCCACAACGAAGAATAACCAAATAAAAAAAAGAGGCGAAGTGCCCACAACGAAGAATAACCAAATAAAAACAAAAAGAGGCGAAGTGCCCACAACGAAGAATAACCAAATAAAAACAAAAAGAGGCGAAGTGCCCACAACGAAGAATAACCAAATAAAAACAAAAAGAGGCGAAGTGGCCACAACGAAGAATAACCAAATAAAAACAAAAAGAGGCGAAGTGGCCACAACGAAGAATAACCAAATAAAAACAAAAAGAGGCGAAGTGCCCACAATGAAGAATAACCAAATAGAAACAAAAAGAGGCGAAGTGCCCACAATGAAGAATAACCAAATAGAAACAAAAAGAGGCGCAGTGAAAACAATGAAGAATAACCAAATAAAAACAAAAAGAGGCGAAGTGCCCACAACGAAGAATAATCAAGTTAGAACAAAAATAGGCGAAGTGCCCACAACGAAGAATAACCAAATAAAAACAAAAAGAGGCGAAGTGCCCACAACGAAGAATAACCAAATAAAAACAAAAAGAGGCGAAGTGCCCACAATGAAGAATATTCAAGTAAGAACAAAAATAGGCGAAGTAGCCACAACGAAGAATAACCAAATAAAAACAAAAAGAGGCGAAGTGCCCACAATGAAGAATAATCAAGTTAGAACAAAAATAGGCGAAGTGGCCACAACGAAGAATAACCAAATAAAAACAAAAAGAGGCGAAGTGGCCACAACGAAGAATAACCAAGTAAGAACAAAGAGAGGCGAAGTGCCCACAATGAAGAATAACCAAATAGAAACAAAAAGAGGCGCAGTGCCAACAATGAAGAATAACCAAATAAAAACAAAAAGAGGCGAAGTGGCCACAACGAAGAATAACCAAATAAAAACAAAAAGAGGCGAAGTGGCCACAACGAAGAATAACCAAATAAAAACAAAAAGAGGCGAAGTGCCCACAATGAAGAATAACCAAATAGAAACAAAAAGAGGCGAAGTGCCCACAATGAAGAATAACCAAATAGAAACAAAAAGAGGCGCAGTGCCAACAATGAAGAATAACCAAATAAAAACAAAAAGAGGCGAAGTGCCCACAACGAAGAATAATCAAGTTAGAACAAAAATAGGCGAAGTGCCCACAACGAAGAATAACCAAATAAAAACAAAAAGAGGCGAAGTGCCCACAACGAAGAATAACCAAATAAAAACAAAAAGAGGCGAAGTGCCCACAATGAAGAATATTCAAGTAAGAACAAAAATAGGCGAAGTGGCCACAACGAAGAATAACCAAATAAAAACAAAAAGAGGCGAAGTGCCCACAATGAAGAATAATCAAGTTAGAACAAAAATAGGCGAAGTGGCCACAACGAAGAATAACCAAATAAAAACAAAAAGAGGCGAAGTGGCCACAACGAAGAATAACCAAGTAAGAACAAAGAGAGGCGAAGTGCCCACAATGAAGAATAACCAAATAGAAACAAAAAGAGGCGCAGTGCCAACAATGAAGAATAACCAAATAAAAACAAAAAGAGGCAAAGTGGCCACAACGAAGAATAACCAAATAAAAACAAAAAGAGGCGAAGTGGCCACAACGAAGAATAACCAAATAAAAACAAAAAGAGGCGAAGTGGCCACAACGAAGAATAACCAAATAAAAACAAAAAGAGGCGAAGTGCCCACAATGAAGAATAACCAAATAGAAACAAAAAGAGGCGCAGTGCCAACAATGAAGAATAACCAAATAAAAACAAAATGAGGCGAAGTGCCCACAACGAAGAATAACCAAATAAAAACAAAAAGAGGCGAAGTGCCCACAACGAAGAATAACCAAATAAAAACAAAAAGAGGCGAAGTGCCCACAACGAAGAATAACCAAATAAAAACAAAAAGAGGCGAAGTGCCCACAATGAAGAATATTCAAGTAAGAACAAAAATAGGCGAAGTGGCCACAACGAAGAATAACCAAATAAAAACAAAAAGAGGCGAAGTGCCCACAATGAAGAATAATCAAGTTAGAACAAAAATAGGCGAAGTGGCCACAACGAAGAATAACCAAATAAAAACAAAAAGAGGCGAAGTGGCCACAACGAAGAATAACCAAGTAAGAACAAAGAGAGGCGAAGTGCCCACAATCAAGAATATTCAAGTAAGAACAAAAATAGGCGAAGTGGCCACAACGAAGAATAACCAAGTAAGAACAAAAAGAGGCGAAGTGCCCACAATGAAGAATATTCAAGTAAGAACAAAAAGAGGCGAAGTGGCCACAACGAAGAATAACCAAATAAAAACAAAAAGAGGCGAAGTGGCCACAACGAAGAATAACCAAATAAAAACAAAAAAGAGGCGAAGTGGCCACAACGAAGAATAACCAAATAAAAACAAAAAGAGGCGAAGTGCCCACAATGAAGAATAACCAAATAGAAACAAAAAGAGGCGAAGTGCCCACAATGAAGAATAACCAAATAGAAACAAAAAGAGGCGCAGTGCCAACAATGAAGAATAACCAAATAAAAACAAAAAGAGGCGAAGTGCCCACAACGAAGAATAACCAAATAAAAACAAAAAGAGGCGAAGTGCCCACAACGAAGAATAACCAAATAAAAACAAAAAGAGGCGAAGTGCCCACAACGATGAATAACCAAATAAAAACAAAAAGAGGCGAAGTGCCCCCAAACAGGGCGCCAAAAAAAAAAAAATTAAGTGTGATTCAAAAGAGAAGGCTAAGGAGTTAGCAAATAGCATGATTGAAAGGCTTGAACGCCATGACGGAGGAAATAGTAAACCAAGTTTATTTATATTTATATACAAAAATAATAAATTTATAAATAAAAAATAGAATAAAATAAATAATAAGTAAATAAATTAAATGAAATAAAAATAAAAAACAAGAGAGAGAAAGAAAGAAATGCAACAATGGTCGCAAGCGGTCAACCCCACCACCAGTGAAACAAGTGGTGGTATAGAAAAAAGAACAAATGAGAGTAAAGAAAAAGGGAGAAGAACTCAAGAGATGCCCTCTCCACCAGGGTTACACTCAACTTCTATTTTCAGTACTATTTTATCAAATACACATTTCCACACTTTATTCATCTGATCTGACCATTCCATATTTGCTCATTCCCCGAAGATGACCAGCCACGGTCGAAAGACGTCTAGGAATAAAATATATATTTATCGAGTGTTCTTCCTCGCCTCGCAGACCCAGTCGAAACACTTGTTAGGAGAATAAAGAGAATGCAATTTAAAGTCATTTAAGCAAACTTTTTAAAATTTATCATATTTTTCATATATATCATGATGATAATGTTCATTATGCTAATTAATATGTTTGATTTTTTTAGTATTTTACTAAATGTTACACAATAAATAAAATGTATGCTTTCTAAAATCAAAATTTAACCAATATTTGTTGTTTTAGCTTAAATTTATATCTATTATGAATTCATTAGCGTTCTAACTAAGTAATATGACTAAAACTAGAGAAGGGACAAAGATACCGAGTGCAAAAATTCAACTTATCCATAGCTAATGGTTGCCACAAGTAGAAATAGCTAAAAAAATACAATGTTCAAGATACAGGGGTTGGACAAAATAATGGAAACATTAATTAAATTACTGACTTTGATTCCCCTCCTCCTTAGCAGTATAAATAGATTCAATACGCCGACCAATCGATTCATACAGGTATGTGCTGTATCTATACGAATTTAACTGGTTTCGGGTGAAATCTGCTCTAGCTCCTTCGTAGACGCTTTTTAGAGGGAATATATCCCCTCGTTTTTGCTCTAATTTACACACAAAAAACTTGATTATGGCAAGATCAGTGAATTATGGAGACAATGTGTTCAACGTCATTATCAGGCATTTTAAATAAGTTTTAAACAATTTTTTGGTGTGAATGGGTGCATTAGTTAATGTTTCCATTATTTTGTCCAACCCCTGATGTTGTTCAAAGCACTTTCAAGCGATATAAAGTGTCCATGAGCTTCGTATCAAGGAAGAGAAATGGCACAAAACGTCTCACATTACCTATTGAAGACGGATATAATATTCGGGTTTCACTACAGAATCGCAGAAAAAAAACATCTAAACTTGTTGAGAAGTTCAATGAAGCATCTAGTTCATGAATATCACCAATAACAGTTAGAAGGAGACTTAAAGATGAAGGGCTAAAAGGACGCAATGCTAAAAAGAAGCCATGGATATCTTTGTTCAACAAGAAAAAGACATTTTCTTGGGCCTTAGATGAAAGAAAGAATTGGGCACATTAAGAAATGGTTTAAAGTTATCTGGTTAGATATAATTAACAGGTATGTAAGAAAAACTCTTGTACTGTTGTTTTATATTTAATTTATCTAATTCCATTTTTATATATCTTGGAATAAAATAATTTTTAAAAAATAACATTTGGAGCCTTTTTGCTAGCGATTCATTTGGAGATCTTTATAAAATATCAAATAAAGGAGACCAACATGGCTATCTTTCAAAGTTTCACTAACATGTTATCCCATTAACCCGTCGTATCAGTTAAAACTTTATAGGTACTGCAACAGGGAAATGATCCTAACCAAACCTACCTCCAGATTCACGCTGATTTTAACCTTAAGTTTCATGTAAAAAATGTACTGATTCCCTTCTCTGTATTTCACGGAATTTACGGGTAATTTGATATGATAGATGATTTGATAGGAGATGTGAACATAAATCATTTTGACTTTAATTATCTTATGAAGGTTGCACATTGTCCTAAATTCTAGTTATGTAAACTCCAGCTTTGGAATAATGTAAACGTTTAACTAACTCTCTGTAAACTTCAAAGATTGTCTGTATATAAGTGCCTGTATGTCAGTCTGTATCCTATAAGTACGAAAACGGAGTTGCTAAGAGATATAAAAATGAAGTCATCTTTTAATCCTTTTTCCCGCGAAGTTAATGACCCAGATTTGGTTAGGTCACATATTATACAAAACTAACAAACCAAAACAATCTAACCTGTGCATCATAACAGAACAACCAACTTATAACTATCAAATGAATAAAACCAACAAGCCTTAACGCCGTAACTTACTCATTGTAAGGTAACAAACCAGTCTTAACCATCAAATAAAACCAAACAACCTGACACAACCTACGTAGTACAGCAAAAAATTCGTAACCCGTAGATCAAACCAACACGCCTTTAGCAACCTAACCTAAATAACGCAGCAAATTTCCTCAAATTCATTTTATTGTACCTTCGAGAACATTGCAATTAAACCAGACCAACAACGGGTACTCTCCTATTCATTATTATAAAAAATAAATTTAACTCTTAAATACCTTCTTATATAAAAGGTTTTGTCCGATAAGTGATATCTAATCAAGTAACCTAATTATAATTAACCTTCAGTACTATGAACTCCCTGTATGTAGTGCCTCCTAGCCTACGTAGAGCGTTATACAGGCTGATTCAAAAGAAATGTTTCTCAAAATATAACGGACTGTAAATGATGAGCACTATGTACTTCTCTTTTCTTCCGACAGGTAGTGATGGTATCTGGTGATGGAACACTATTGCCCCATGAGCTGTAACGTGCGTGACTAGCCTATAGCAATCCTTTGTGTTCAGCTGAAACGTGATGGTATTCTTCCAGAAGCTACGTGTTTTCATTCTTGGCCAATATTTTTCAGGGAGGTCTTATGCCTAAAGATTAAGATCGTTTCTAAGACGGCCTAAGGATGGCCTAAGGATGGCCTAAGGATTAGTAAGATGACAATTTCAATGATGGACGTTCGTTTTCCCTGACAATGGAAGTGTGCACGATAGGAAACGAAGAGGATGATCATCTTTGGTGACGGGTGGAAAGCTCAAAGATGTCCATGCACACTTACAAAATTCTCCAAGAAAAAGTCAGGAAACTTGAATTTCAGACAGAGATGTTTTACTTAAGTGTACAGGGTGTTCCAAAAGTCTTGTAAATATTGTTTTAATTTTATATTTCAAATGCTTGACACGAGCTCCTACAGTTTGGAAGAGAGTTTGATTACAAGTGTATGAACGCATAATCGTGTGCATTCTGGCGATGCATGTAGGATGTGCGACATGATTTTACTGCAAGATTGAGCAGAATAGCCCCAGTTCATGTGTTTCATATTATTACATTGTTCCTCTATTATTTTTATTACTTTTCGGTAGGAGGTGACAAGACTTTCGGACAACCCTGTACATAGATTTGCAAAGAACTGACATCTGTCACTCTATCGTATTCATGTGGTTCAAGAACTGAAACAACCGGATGGCGAAAAACTTTTAAACCATAGTTAGTGGTTTAAAATGTTTATTGATGAACATGGAGTTAGTGTAGTTGTCAAGTTTTTCTTTAGTGATGAAACATGATTTCACCTAAATGCATATGTAAACAGCGAACAGGACGATATTAAATGAGAAAAATCTACGTATAGTAATTCAAATACCCTACAATCTTCCCTAAATTGGAGTGTAGTGTGTTGTAAGTTACAAGTGTGTGGTGGATCTACTTTTCTTTACAAAAACCATGATTGACGATATATATTCTAATCCTATTACACCGTTACACTTCTTCATGAAGATGAGCGTTTCTGCTGATGTCAGCAAGACGGATTCGCAAGTCACGCACCAAATGAAACGATGGCAATTCTT
Organism: Ceratothoa steindachneri; assembly: GCA_963969495.1. Taxonomy (NCBI): domain Eukaryota; kingdom Metazoa; phylum Arthropoda; class Malacostraca; order Isopoda; family Cymothoidae; genus Ceratothoa; species Ceratothoa steindachneri. Next base: position 24,866,230 of record OZ018338.1, read on the forward strand.
GCGAGAATTTTTCGATAATGGACTCATTTCCCCCAAATTGTGACCTCCAAGATCGTCAGACCTAATATCTCTCGATTACTTTCAGTGAGGTTACCTGAAAGTAGCGATCAATCAAACAAGACCACACCTTTTAAATCAACTAAAAGATATCAAAACACACCATAACAAAAATAAATGGAGCTGCCATGCGTCAAATATGGCTAATAAGGTAAAAAGGGTAAGAGATATCCATGAAAAAGGGGCTCAGTTAGAAAATAATAATGAAACTGATTTTGCTCTGTAAATGCCCCACGGATTTACAATATTTCATAAATAAAATATATTTTTAAAGCATGTAATAAACAAAGAATAAATGAAACTTGAAGTCTAGGTGTTTCTTTCGAGTGTTCCTGTTAAATCAACCGAATTTCCGTCGCCATAGAAACCACATCGCCTACGCATAGCGTTAAATGAATCAACCGAATTTCCGTAACCATAGAGACCATATCGCCTACGCATAGCGTTAAATGAATCATTCGAATTTCCGTACCCATAGACACCACATCGCCTACACATAGCTTTAAATGAATCAACCGAATTTACGTAACCATAGAGACCACGTCGCCTACGCACAACGTTAATTGAATCAACCGAATTTCCGTAACTATAGAGATCTCATTGCCTGCGCATACCGTTAAATGATTCAACCGAATTTCCGTAACCATAGAGACCATATCGCCTACGCATAGCGTTAAATGAATCAATCGAATTTCGGGAACCCTAGACACCACATCGCCTACGCATAGCTTTAAATGAATCAATCGAATTTACGTAACCATAGAGACCACGTCGCATACGCATAACGTTAAATGAATCAACCGAACTTCCGTAACCATAGAGATCACATTGTCTGCGCATACCGTTAAATGAATCAACCGAATTCCCGTAACCATAGAGACCACCTCGCCTACGCATAGCGTTAAATAAATCAACCGAATTTCCGTAACTATAGAAACCACGTAGATTAACCATATATATATTCCCCTAACAAAATTCTATGCAATTCTGTAATTATAAATTGCTAACATTTAGTTAAATATTTGTCTAAATGTTTAATGTGATTGCAAAACTATTTCCTCCCTAGTTTACATAATTTCAATATATTAAAGCATAAGCTGGAATTGTTATTACTTGTTTACACGTACTCATTTTCACTTTTCCTAACTTCGCCAATTTCTCTACAAACCTCTTTTCATTAATTTTTAGCAGAAATGCCATCGTTAGTCCAGTTATACTTTTTTTTTTTAAATATAAAAAAAACTATTCATTGATACATGTTTGGATAACTTTTTTCTTTGCATTAAAAAATATACTTGAAACTAAGAGGCGAAAACCAACGAGGGCATCCTTAGAACTTTGTGAGTTTGTAAATAAGGTAGTGCAGGTTGCAAAAGAAGTGAGGGAGCTATACTACTCGAGGAGTGCAAAGAGGTAACTACTTCGGGTGCTCCAATACCTGCTTGACTTCCTCATTTAACGTAGCCCCCCTTCCCTGTGGTCGTTGGGGTTTGAAGGGCACGTAATATTCAAGATGTCACCTGCAGCATGGTTGTCCTTCTATAGCTGTTACCCTTTTGCGGGAATGCCCATTAATGTTCATTAAACACCAGCTAAATAAAAAAAACGTATGTTGTGGTTCTATTTGCGTGTTTAGAAGTATTGGTATACATTGTAAATTAATACCACACTCGTTTTCTGGTTCACTGCTCTTTTCTTTGTTCTCATCTTCTTGTCCTGGTCTTTAGTAGATCCTAAGGCTTTTGGTGGTCTTAGTTCTGTGGGTTTCTTTTTATTCAGACCCTTCGAAAAGAATGAAATCCGATCGTGACGTTATTGTTCGAAAGTTTATTGACAACAAATTCTTAGCGCCTATAATGGAGAACGGAAGAGTAGAATATCCTAATAAAAATAATAAAAAGAGAAATATAGATGTCCCCGAAAAGTTTCTGCTATGTACAAAAGATTATACCCAATAAATAATTTATGGCGTTTACTACCCGTAGAGTGATTCAACAAGAGTTCGGTACAGTCCTTTAACCCATTAAAGGCCATAATTTAACTATTTATGTATTTTTACTTGTTATTAGCTCCTAAGGGGTATTTAATAATATTTCTTCTGTAATATTGCTTATTTTTATTTTTCTTGTACCCCCAAAATACCATCGTATTTCGGGAACATTGGCCTGACATTCGAGAAAATGCCGTCGGACGTTTGAGACATTGGCCAAGAATTCTTATTTAAAAAGGCTTTGAGAGTTTAGCTTTGGATAATATTAAAGTCTCGAATGAGTGTAGCGAAGTTTCGAAATGAAGCTAAATGAGACTTAGTCCATTACACGTAAATTCGCTTCTAAATCAGAAGCGATTAGAATGCCATTAAACCACATAGCTTACAAGCAAACAAACAAGCAATATATTGGCACCTACAAAGAGCCATAAAAGTTCATACATGGCAGGCCCTAAGGCTAACTTGGGAGGAACCCATCTAATATTTGTAAACTATTTTAACTTTATTTGCTTTAAAATATTCATCGACTTCGTCCATAGCTACTTATTAGAGTTTGTGCTCTTTAGAGAGCTTGTTTCTTGTGTATATGAATAAAACCATCAAACAAGGCTCGATTCCAGGGGGATAAGTTTACGATGTTTAGTACTGCAGTTTTTCTAAGTTTGATCAATTTCGAATAGCTTTTCCGGGATTTGCCGTTTGTTTTGTGTCTGTTAGTCCCACTTTTCCTTACTGAGGGAAGAAGCCTTCATTGGATTACACAAATTTCCTAATAATTACCATTATTTTTCACTTGTCTTATGTATAGGACTAATACATGTTCTAACATCTTAGGCTGAAGGCTACATACACATAGCAAATGAAAGTTATAATACTCGTAATTTTCTAGGTTAGTGAATTCAGTGTGTTATGTTTTATATTTTGATGCCGTTACTTATATATATATATATATATATATATATATATATATATATATATATATATATATATATATATATATATATATAATACCGCTACCAGTTTCATTGTTATTTAGATTTTAAATCATTTATATCATTTAGAACTATTATTTCGATTTGTTTTAATTTGTCCTTCTACTTCGATTGGAAAATAAAAAATCAAACTTTTCACTTATATTATTTACTGTAAATATTCGTTTTAACACATATTTTCAAATGAATTCAAAAGTGTGTTTTTCTTATACAGTTTTATGTGTACTTTTCAGATCCGGCACTTGTTTTCCCCGGTAATGCATACTTTTCCCCTAATCGACTGAATGTCCCTAATAGGAAAAGTATTTATTTCCAGCAAAAACGAGTTTCACATCTGAAAATTACACATAAAACTGCATAAGAAAACACATTTTCAAAATCATTTAAAAGAGGGGCGGGCAACCTTTTCATATATGTATATATATGTGTGTGTGTATAATATACTAGAATACATTATAGAAAACTTTTTATTGAAAAACACAAATTAGTAAGATGGCTGGTGCTGCTTGCCATGAAGAAGTGTTTCAATCTCCGGCTCGATGGATGAGGTAGACAACAGAAGAATGTCATTGAGATGGCGGTCTGAGAGTTGGGAGCGAAGGTGAGACTTCGTGTACTTCATTTTGGAGAAGAACTGTTCGCAACAGTAGGTGCTGCCAAACATAGCTACGATGGCCAAGATCGCAGAGTGAGGCGCAGAGTTGCTAAACAGTATCTGCCGGTGTAGCCGCATAGAATGGTATGCTCGCACTCATATCTCAGTAAGAATTCATCGCAGCGGAAAGAGTCATTAGCATTTTTTGGTTTAGAATTGCCTCTTCTACAACTTTGTTTTCGATGAAATTTTCGTATCTGTGAGGGAAATGCATTTTTGTCTCATTTTTTACTAATTTTTACTGCCAGACCAAGATTCATTCCCCTCCCTCTACGAGTCTACTGAGGCAGATACTGTTTGGCAGAATTTATATATTCTGGGAGGGGGGCTGGGGTTTCGAGGACTGGATTGCAATATTAATGCCGATCAAGGTAGCAGACCAGACGCTAGGCCTTCGTGGGCCGGATGCAACCCGCGGGACGGAGGTTGCTCACCCCTGATTTAAAAGATCCAGAACCAGACCTAACCTAACCTAATAAAATCAGACAGAAATTTGGGAAAAAACACCTCATTTGTCTTGATATTCGTGCCGATACTTGCTCAAATGCGGGCATTAAAAAGCCACGTGCCCTTAAACGCACTAACGAAAAATGTGCATGGGGTTTACGCCCTTTCGAATCTTTTGCAACTTTAACACAGTAAAATAAATTCTGATCCTGTCTAAATCTACAAATACTGCGGATGTAGGTCATGTAATATCTCGCGGGATTACACCGTGAGCCCTATTTCTAATGCCTGCCTAACAATCAGCATCAAAAAATTCTCGTATTAGTTGGTATTTCGACCTAGCAATACCAACACGGACATCCGCGAATCGTCCGGAACATACAAAAATATAACAAAAAATGCTATTGGTTAATCGCCAAAAGACGCATGCGTAGATCACCTGCAGATATAACAAACCCTGCTATTAGCTAACTAGTCAGGCCAAAACTTGAAGAGAATAGGGCGAATGGCGCAGAAAGATTAAAATTTCACAAAGGAAAAAAATATATTTTCAAAGAGTGAGTAACTACGTTATTATTAAGTTTTGGAATTTAAAAATAACATCGGTGAGTTATTTTAAGAATTAAATCGTTATTTCTTTGAAAATTAAAATATCTTAATTCTGTTAAAACGAATCTTATCCTTATTTACATTTGTCCTTTGTAGTATTATATAAAATTAATGTACCACTTCTTTGTTTTTTTAAATTAAATTTTTACTAATTAATCTTCTCTTTTTATACTTTGTACCCCGACTTATTTTTATATTGGCCTGATATCTCTAATTCGAGCTCCAAGCCTCACCTTTCTCGTCGTTTCCATCCTATTAATTGGTCCATTCGTATAGCTGACTAACCCTACATTATGTTAACCGCGAATTATGAACGTTATATTATGCCAAAGGTCTTTCCGCTGTCAAATTTCAGACACGTTACACGCCTTCTTCCGGCTGTTGTTATGAAAATTCATGGAACTCTTCATAATATTTTGGTTGCCCGTTTGCCATATCTTGTCTGACCGTTGCAAGTTACCTGGCTCAATCGAAAGTTCTTGCTCAAGTTGAATTGATTTTCACAACTTATCTTCGATGAAAGGACTTGGATGTGTCGTTGAGTTGAAGCATGTAGTGTAGAAACACATTTAACTATTGCCTCTAGCACTGGCTGCGAACCTTCCATAGATCTATTTAAGATAAATAACATTATTATTTTGGAATGGAAGCAATGAATTAGAACATTGTAGCGTATCGTGGAACGAAGTTTGAAGGTTGTACGACCTTGTAAAATCGAATTCATATGTATGGTTTCAAGTTGACAAAAGAAGTAGTTGTATTGTGAAAGCTGTAAATTGTGGTCCAGAACTCGTGTTTTGCACTTGGAAAACAAAATATTTATTACATTTTTACCACAGCATCATTTAAGTTTTTAGTTTTCACCATGTTCCTGACGAGCAATCTTGGTTAAAAAGGCTCGTAGTGTTTGCATATGTGAATGTGCCGGTGAAAATAAACTTTGCCTCAATGGCGATTACATATGGTAAAGGCAAGTGTTAAATTTGATATAGTTGAAAATACTCTTGTGGTCCTAATATTTTATATTGGTATCATGATGAAAAGAAGGATATAGATGATTGGATTTCTATCAAATACCCCAGACACCCATAACGCTTAGTGCTTCTGTCGCTGGAATAGAAGAATCGAACAAGATAAAGGGTATTGAAAGATAATTTGAAGCATTGCATAAGCATGCAAGGAATTATTTTTTCATATATTTTCTAAAGTTTGTAAGAGTTATCAGTTAGAAAGGAATTGAACATAGATCATTTAACTACAGAAAGATCGTGATGGATTAATTTACTCAGAAATAAACAAAAACAAAACGACATCTGTTTAAAAAAAAAAAATTGTAATGAAAGGTTGTGAATGGACTGAAGTTAGGGCGAGTGTAAATAGGGCACTAGGGACAAGGGAACACTGAATTCCACAGAACAACCCTCTTTCGCAACGAAAGCAGGTCCCCCTGCGGGGTGAGGGCGTGGAGAAATATTAATTCATAACCTTTTTGTAAGATCTAAAATGGACTCTATAATTGGCAGGTATTAGAGCTCCTACACAAAGAATATTCCACCATACACCTTAATGGTATCCAAAAAAATAGGTTTGGTATAGTTTTAAACATTATGGGGACGGGGAAGAAACGGTGTGGGTGCCCTTATCATTATACTTACAGAATGTGAGAAATTATTAGTACATGAATGAGTCTAAAATCCCTGATTGAACGAAAAGAGAATCTGAAGCAAACAAAAGAATTTGCAACGTGAAAGTCTGAAAATGAAAGGTTGAAGTATCTCTTTCTCTCTCTCTCTCTCTCTCTCTCTCTCTCTCTCTCTCTCTCTCTTTCTCTCTCTGACATAAGGAGAAGTAGATATGTGATCACGCTGCGAGCAGTGGACTTATTGGTTCTTTGAGAAAGCTACATACATAGGAGCTTACTGAAACGGATCTAAGAATTAATCATATATGCAATGAAAGAATAACAACTAATGGCCTACACGATCGTTGAACGCAGTTTTTGGTATTGTACTAAAGATATTTTGTAGTTACTTTTCAACGATGGAGTTTAATCCGATCGTGGTGGAAAAATATTATGAGATACTTTCTTTAATAAGGTTGTATCAGTTAAAGCTCCCCCCAAACTTCCTCTGGTATTAATATTTTAATTAGCTCTGGATTTTGCTTAGATAAAAAAACTTTCTAATCAAACGCAATAGTCCACGGATGCAAATTGCTTTGATGGTTCTGCAGCTATGGTTGAAAACTTTTCTCTGAATTAAGAAAGTCTTCTTTTGAGATGGTTCTCGGGTCAATTCGATTGTGTAAAAAGAACTAAACGAAATGATTAATGGTGAGAACACTAAACATTATTGAACAATATCAGATACAAAAAATGAAATGATTAGAGTAAAATTCATCTAGTCGAAATAATAACGCCGATATGTTTCCCTAAAGGAGAACAAGAAAGGATAACTACAAAAGATTACAGGTAATTGAAACTAAGAATTCACCACATAATTGGATTTTCTTCATCAATGTTGCTTCTATCTGATGCTCGACCATGTTTAGGCGTTTTTCTATAATATATTCTTTTGATTAGCATTCTAAAATGCCTTAAAGCCTTTGATGGCAACAGTTTGTAATCATTTTATGCATAATTAAACCTAAACTGAACATTCTTTACCATATAGCCGGCACAAAGGGTATTAGGAACAGTAAAAGGTAAAGGCAATGTTACTACACAAAAGTCTGTTGCAAAAGCGTCTTGACGACCAGTTATACCGGGATCACGGTAGCTATGGTTACCTGCACGAGTTGGTGGGAATGAAATTTGTGATCATGGTATTCAAAAATAGGATAAAACCTAGTCCAATCGAAATTATCCTGTTGAAGATGCACTCCCCCGCAAGAACATAGAAAAGCATTAAAGAGGATAAATTGAAGCTATGTATTGAATTAAGCCCCTACCCCATAAAACGTCAGATAATTGTCTCTTTCTCACATTTAAAATTTTAAACGCCACAATTCTCCCCCTTCGAATAGGAACTACCCTCCTGCTTTCGGTTTCTCGCATTATTTTATGCTCCATGAGTAATAGTGCCTTTTTTGTAGTTGCCCCTAAGCCGTGGAATGATCTGCCTCCTGGCATACGCTACTGTTCCTCTTCTGACACTTTTAATCGAGCTCTGAGAAACCCACCTCTTCTGTCAGGAATATTCTTAGTCGATAAAGGGGCAAACTGCGAAGGCTCAAAGACTCGAAGGGCGCCATTTAAAAACTGTATTATTATAATTATCAGTGGTTAAGGCAGGTAATGAACATTAACCTGTTTCTACCAACATCACAATGTTTCTAGCATTGGAATTCAATAAAAAAGATTCACAAATCGTCCGAACCTTTTTGGACACCCGATACAATGAAAATTGCACTTCTTTGAGAGTCATATTACCGGCACATCTCCCCTTATATCATTATGTCAACACATCTCTAACAGCCGAAATATAGCGAATCCCTACCAACATATCTTTCTTAATATATTCGCTAGCTCTACTCGTGTGGGTTTTGGGATTCGATGGGTCACGAGATAAGTATGTTAATCATATAAAATCTATTCATTCGAAAGGGGATGGAAATGACCCCTCGAATTGCTTCCTATATATTCCCCTCTGGATCTATATATCTACATGAATCTACATAGTTGTGGGTTTTGTCAATAACTGAAAAGGGAACTGGCGAACGAATAAATACTCCATAGGGCGGATGTTATAGCTTAGGAGAAGTTTTGTTTTACATGTGGACACTACCAACCTTTAAATTGCAGGGCAATAAATGAGGAGGGGGGGGGGGTAGGAATGCAAATAAAGTTGAATCGATACAATGGATGATTTGGTAGAGGTGACTAACGATAATTTATTTTCAAGCGTGGATGCAAAAGAAGTGTGATCGTTGCAATGCCTCATTTCGTATAGGTGACTAACGAGGGTTATTTTAAAGGGAGGGTGCAAAAAAAGTGTAATCGACGCACTCATTCATTTCGTAAAGGTGACTAACGAGGGTTTATTTTCGAGCATGGATGCAAAAGGAGTGTAATCGTGTCACTGCCTCATTTGGTATGGGTGATTAACAAGGGTTTATTTTCGAGCGTGGATGCAAAAGAAGTGTAATCATCGCACTGCCTCATTTCGTATGAGTAACTAGCGAGGGTTGATTTTCAAGCGTAGATGCAAAAGAAGTGTAATCTTTGCACTCCCTCATTTCGTATCAGTGGCTAACGAAGGTTTATTTTCGAGCCTGGATGCAAAAGAAGTGTAATCCTTGCACTGCCTCATTTCGTATGGGTGACTAACAAGGATTATTTTCAAGCGTGGATGCAAAAGAAGTGTGATCGTCGCACTGCGTCATTTCCTATGAGTAACTAACAAAAGGTTTATTTCCAAGCGTAGATGCAAAAGAAGTGTAATCGTTGCACTGCCTCATTTCGTATAGGTGACTAACGAGGATTATTTTCGAGCGTGCATGCAAAAGGAGTGTAATCATCGCACTGCATCATTTCGTATGAGTAACTAACAAGGGTTTATTTTCAAGCGTGGAAGCAAAAGAAGTTAAATCATCGCACTGCCTCATTTCGTATGAGGAAATAACGATGGTTCATTTTCAAGCGTAGATGCAAAAGAAAAGTAATCTTCGCACTGCCGCATTTCGTATTGGTGACTAATGAAATTTCATTTTAAAAGGTGCATGCAAAAGAAGTGTAATCGTCGCACTGCCTCATTTCGTATTGGTGACTAACGAGTTTATTTTCAAGCGTGCATGCAAAAGAAGTATAATCGTTGCACTGCCTCATTTCGAATGGGTGACTAACGAGGATTATTTTCAAGCGTGAATGCAAAAGGAGTGTAATCGTTGCACTGCCTTATTTCGTATAGGTGACTAACGAGCGTTTATTTTCGAGCGTGGATGCAAAAGGAGTGTAATCGTCGCACTGCCTTATTTCGTATAGGTCACTAACGAGCGTTAATTATAGAGCGTGGATGCAAAAGGAGTGTAATCCTGGCACTGCCTTATTTCGTATTGGTGAATAACGAGGGTTTATTTTCGAGCGTGGATGGAAAAGTAGTGTAATCGTCGCACTGCCTCATTTCGTATGGGTGACTAACGAGGGTTTATTTTTAAACGTGGATGCCAAAGAAAAGTAATCTTCGCACTGCCTCATTTTGTATTGGTGACTAACGAGGGTTTATTTTCGAGCGTGGATGCAGAAGAAGTGTAATCATCGCACTGCCTAATTCCATATGAGTAACTAACGAAGGTTTATTTCCAAGCGTGGACGGAAAAAGAGTGTAATCTTTGCACTGCCTTATTTCGTATTGGTGACTAACGAGGGTTTATTTTTAAGCGTGGATGCAAAAGAAGTGTAATCGTCGCACTGCTTTATTTCAGATGAGTAACTAAAAAAGGTTTATTTCCAAGCGTGGATGCAAAAGAAGTGTAATCGTTGCACTGCCTCATTTCGTATGGGTGACTAACGAGGATTATTTTCGGGCGTGCATGCAAAAGAAGTGTAATCGTCGCACTGCCTCATTTCGTATGAGTAACTAACAAGGGTTTATTTTCAAGCGTGGAAGCAAAAGAAGTTAAATCATCGCACTGACTCATTTCGTATGAGGAAATAACGATGGTTTATCTTCAAGCGTAGTGCAAAAAAAGAGTAATCTTCGCACTGCCTTAATTCGTATTGGTGACTAACGAGGGTTTATTTTATGGCGTAGGTGCAAAAGAAGAGTAATCTTCGCACTGCCTCATTTCATATGAGTAACTAACGAGGGTTTATTTTCAAGCCTGTCTGCAAAAGAAGTGTAATCGTCGCACAGCCTCATTTCGTATGAGTAAATAACAAGGGTTTATTTTCAAGCGTGGATGCAAAAGAAGAGTAATCTTCGCACTGCCTCATTTCGTATTGGTGACTAACGAAGGTTTATTTTCGAACGTGCATGCAAAAGAACTGTAATCGTCGCACTGCCTCATTTCGTATCGGTGACTAACGAGGGTTTATTTTCAAGCGTGGATGCAAAAGAAGTATAATCGTTGCACTGCCTCATTTCGTATGGGTGACTAACGATCATTATTTTCAAGCGTGGATGCAAAAGGAGTGTAATCGTTGCACTGCCTTATTTCGGATAGGTGACTAACGAGCGTGAATGAGAGGAAGAGTGTAATCGTCGCACTGCCTTATTTCGTATAGGTGACTAACGAGAGTTTATTTTCGAGCGTGGATGCAAAAGAAGTGTAATCTGTGCACTGCCTCATTTCGTCTGGGTGACTAACGGGCGTTTATTTTTGAGCGTGGATGCAAAAGGAGTGTAATCGTCGCACTGCCTTATTTCGTATTAGTGAATAACGAGGGTTTATTTTCGAGCGTGGATAGAAAAGTAGTGTAATAGTCGCACTGCCTAATTCCATATGAGTAACTAACAAGGGTTTATTTCCAAGCGTGGACGGAAAAGGAGTGTAATCTTTGCACTGCCTTATTTCGCATTGGTGACTAACGAGGGTTTATTTCCAAGCGTGGATGCAAAAGAAGTGTAATCGGTGCACTGACTCATTTCGTATGAGGAAATAACGATGGTTTAGTTTCAAGCGTAGTGCAAAAAAAGAATAATCTTAGCACTGCCTCATTTCGTATTGGTGACTAACGAGGGTTTATTTTCAAGAGTGAATGCAAAAGAAGAGTAATCTTTGCAATGCCTCATTTCATATGAGTAACTAACAAGGGTTTATTTTCAAGCCTGTCTGCAAAAGAATTGTAATCGTCGCACAGCCTCATTTCGTATGAGTAAATAACAAGGGTTTATTTTCAAGCGTGGATGCACAAGAAGAGTAATCTTCGCACTGCCTCATTTCGTATTGGTGACTAACAAGGCTTTATTTTTCGAACGTGCATGCAAAGGAACTGTAATCGTCGCAATGCCTCATTTCGTATCGGTGACTAACGAGGGTTTATTTTCAAGCGTGGATGCAAAAGAAGAGTAATCGTTGCACAGCCTCATTTCGTATAGGTGACTAACGAGCGTTTATTTTCAAACGTAGGTACAAAAGGAGTGTAATCGTGGAACTGCCTTATTTCGTATGAGTGATTAACGAGGGTTTATTTTCGAGCGTGCATGCAAAAGAAATGTAATCATCACACTGCCTCATTTCGTCAGATTAACAAACGAGGGTTTATTTCCAAGCGGGGAATCAAAAGAAGTGGAATCTGTGCACTGCCTTATTTCGTATTGGTGACTAACGAGAGTTTATTTTCAAGCGTGCATGCAAAAGAAGTGTAATCGTCGCACTGCCTCATTTCGTGTGAGTAAGTAACGAGAGTTTATTTTCAAGCAAGGAAGCAAAAGAAGTGTAATCGTTGCACTGCCTCATTTTGTATGGGTGACTAACGAGAATTATTTTCAAGCGTAAATGCAAAAGAAGTGTAATCATGGCACTGCCTCATTTCGTATGAGTAAATAACTAGGGTTTATTTTCTAATGTGGATGCAAAAAAAAAGAGTAATCTTCGCATTGCCTCATTTCGTATAAGTAAATAACGAGGGTTTATTTTCAAGCGTAGATGAAAAGCAAGTGTAATCATCGCGCTGCCTCATTTCGTATGAGTAACTAACGAGGGTTTATTCTCGAGCGTGGCAGCAAAAGAATTGTTCTCATCGCACTGCCTCATTTCATATGAGTAATTAACAAAAGGTTTATTTCCAAGCGTGAATGCAAAAGAAGAGTAATCTTCGCATTGCTTATTTCGTATTAGTGACCTACGAGGCTTTATTTTCAAGCGTGCATGCAAAAGAAGTGTAATCATCGCACTGCCTCATTTCGTATGAGTAAGTAACGAGGGTTTATTTTCAAGCAAGGATGCAAAAGAAGTGTAATCGTTGCACTGCCTCATTTCGTATGGATGACTAACGAGGATTATTTTCTAGCGTGGATGCAAAAGAAGTGTAGTCGTTGCACTGCCTTATTTTGTATGAGCAACTAACGAGGGTTTATTCCCAAGCGTGGACGGAAAAGGAGTGTAATCTTTGCAATGGCTTATTTCATATTCGTATGAAATAAGCTTGGATGCAAAAGAAGTGTAATCGTCGCACTGCCTCATTTCGTATGGGTGACTAACGAGGATTATTTTCGAGCGTGTATGCAAAACAAGTGTAATCGTCGCATTGCCTGATTTCCTATGAGTAACTAACAAGGGTTTATTTTCAAGCGTGGAAGCAAAAGAAGTTAAATCATTGCACTGACTCATTTCGTATGAGGAAATAACGATGGTTTATTTTCAAGCGTAGTGCAAAAAAAGAGTAATCTTCGCACTGCCTCATTTCGTATTGGTGAATAACGAGAATTTATTTTCAAGCGTGGATGCACAAGAAGAGTAATATTCGCACTGCCTCATTTGATATGAGTAACTAACGAGGGTTTATTTTCGAGCGTGCATGCAAAAAAAGTGTAATCATCGCATTGCCTCATTTCGTATGAGTAACTAGCAAGGGTTTATTTTCAAGCGTGGAAGCCACAGAAGTCAAATCATCGCACCTACTCATTTCGTATGAGGAAATAACGAGGGTTTATTTTCAAGCGTAGTGCAAAAAAAGAGTAATCTTCGCACTCCCTCATTTCGTATTGGTGACTAACGAGGGTTTATTTTCAAGAGTGAATGCAAAAGAAGAGTAATCTTCGCACTGCCTTATTTCATATGAGTAACTAACTAAAGTTTAATTTCAAGCCTGTCTGCAAAAGAATTGTAATCGTCGCACAGCCTCATTTCGTATGAGTAAATAACAAGGGTTTATTTTCAAGCGTGGATGCAAAAGAAGAGTAATCTTCGCCCTGCCTCATTTCGTATTGGTGACTAAAGAGGGTTTATTTTTGAAGGTGCATGCAAAGGACTGTAATCGTCGCACTGCCTCATTTCGTATAGGTGACTAACGAGGGTTTATTTTCAAGCGTAGATGCAAAAGAAGAGTAATCCTCGCACAGCCTCATTTCGTATAGGTGACTAACGAGCGTTTATTTTCAAACGTAGATACAAAAGGAGTGTAATCCTGGCACTGACTTATTTCGTATGGGTGATTAACGAGGGTTTATTTTCGAGCGTGCATTTAAAAGAAGTGTAATCATCACACTACCTCATTTCGTATGATTAACAAACGAGGGTTTATTTCCAAGTGTGGAATCAAAAGAAATGTAATCTGTGCACTGCCTTATTTCGTATTGGTGACTAACGAGAGTTTATTTTTAAGCGTGCATGCAAAAGAAGTGTAATCGTCGCACTGCCTCATTTCGTATGAGTAAGTAACGAGCGTTTATTTTCAAGCAAGGATGCAAAAGAAGTGTAATCGTTGCACTGCCTCATTTTGTATGGATGACTAACGAGAATTATTTTCAAGCGTAGATGCAAAAGAAGTGTAATCAAGGCACTGCCTTATTTCATATGAGTAACTAACTAGGGTTTATTTTCTAACGTGGATGCAAAAGAAGAGTAATCTTCGCATTGCCTCATTTCGTATAAGTAAATAACGAGGGTTTATTTTCAAGCGTGCATGCAAAGCAATTGTAATCATCGCGCTGCCTCATTTCATATGAGTAACTAACGAGGGTTTATTTTCAAGCGTGCATGCAAAAGAATTGTTCTCATCGCACTGCCTCATTTTATATGAGTAATTAACAAAAAGGTATATTTCCAAGCGTGAGCAAAAGAAGAGTAATCTTCGCATTGCTTATTTCGTATTAGTGACTGACGAGTCTTCATTTTCAAGCGTGCATGCAAAAGAAGTGTAATCATCGCACTGCCTCATTTCGTATGAGTAAGTAACGAGGGTTTATTTTCAAGCAAGGATGCAAAAGAAGTGTAATCGTTGCACTGCCTCATTTCGTATGGGTGACTAACAAGGATTATTTTCGAGCGTAGATGCAAAAGAAGTGTAATCATTGCACTGCCTTATTTCTTATGAGTAACTAACGAGGGTTTATTTTTAGGCGTGGCAGTAAAAGAAGTGAAATCATCGAACTCCCTCATTTCGTATGAGTAAATAACGATGGTGTTTTTTCAAGCGTGGATGCAAACAAAAGAGTTGTTTTTGCACTGCCGCATTTCGTATTGGTGACTAATGAGGCTTCATTTTGAAGCGTGCATGCAAAAGAAGTGTAATCGTCGCACTGCCTTATTTCGTATGGGTGACTAACGAGGGTTTATTTTCAAGCCTGGATGCAAAAGAAGTGTAATCATCGCACTGCCTCATTTCGTATGAGTAAATAACGATGGTTTATTTTAACGTAAAAGCAAAAGAAAGGGTAATCTTCGCATTGCTTATTTCGTATTAGTGACTAACGAGGGTTTATTTTCGAACGTGCTTGCAAAAGAACTGTAATCGTCGCACTGCTTCATTTCGTATCGGTGACTAACGAGGATTTATTTTCAAGCGTGGATGCAAAAGATGAGTAATCGTCACACAGCCTCATTTCGTATAAGTGACTAACAAGTGTTTATTTTCAAGCGTAGATACAAAAGGAGTGTAATCGTAGCACTGCCTCATTTCGTATGGGTAATTAACGAGGGTTTATTTCCGAGCGTGCATGCAAAAGAAGTGTAATCGTCGCAACGCCTTATTTCAGATGGGTGACTAACGAGGCTTTATTTTCAAGCTTGGATGCAAAAGAAGTGTAATCAATGCGCTGCCTCATTTCGTATGAGTAACTGACAGGGGTTTATTTTTTAAGGGTAACAGCAAAAGAATTGTAATCAGCGCACTGCTTTATTTCGTATGAATAAAAAACGAAGGTTTAGTTTCAAGCGTGGATGCAAAAGAAGAGTAACCTTCACAATGCCTCATTTCGTATTGGTGACTAACCAGAGTTTATTTTAAAGCGTGCATGCAAAAGAAGTGTAATCGTGGCACTGCCTCATTTCGTATGAGTAACTAACGAGGGTTTATTTTCAAGCGTGGATTTAAAAGAAGAGTAATCTTTGCACTGCCTTATTTCGTATAAGTAAATAACGAGGGTTTATTTTCAAGCGCGGATGCAAAAGAAGTGTAATCATCGCACTGCTAATTTCGTATATATTGAATCACGAGGGTTATTTTCAAGTGAGGATGCAAAAGAAGTGTAATCGTTGGACTGCCTCATTTTGTATGGGTGACTAACGAGGATTATTTTCAAGCGTGGATGCAAAAAAAGTATAATCATCGCACTGCCTCATTTCGTATAAGTAACTAACTAGGGTGTATTTTCTAACGTGGATGCAAAGGAAGAGTAATTTTCGCATTGCCTAATTTCGTATAAGTAAATAATTAGGGTTTATTTTCAAGCGTAAATGGAAAAGAAGAGTAATCTTCGCACTGCCTTATTTCGTATGGGTAACTAACGAGGGTTTATTTTTAAGCGTGCATGCAAAAGAAGTATAATCGTCGCACTGCCTCATTTCATATGAATAACTAAAGAGGGAGTATTCCCAAATGTGAATGCAAAGGAAATGTAATCGTTGAACTGCCTTATTTTGTATAAATGACTAACGAGGATTAATTCATGCGTGGATGCAAAAGAAGTGTAATCATCGCACTGCCTCATTTCGTATGAGTAACTAACGAGGGTTTAATTTCAAGCGAGGATGCAAAAGAAGTATAATCATCGCACTGCCTCATTTCAAATGAATAACTAAAGAGGGAGTATTCCCAAATGTGAATGCAAAGGAAGTGTAATCGTTGAACTGCCTTATTTTGTATAAATGACTAACGAGGATTAATTCAAGCGTGGATGAAAGAGAAGTGTAATCATCGCACTGCCTCATTTCGTATGAGTAACTAACGAGGGGTTTTTTTAAGCGTGAATGCAAAAGAAGTGTGATAGTTGCACTGCCTTATTTTGTATAGGTGACTAAGAGGGTTTATTTTCAAGCTTGGATGCAAAAGAAGTCTAATTATTGCACTGCCTCATTTCGTATGGGTGACTAAAGACAGTTATTTTTAAGCGTGCATGCAAAAGAAGTGTAATCGTGGCACTGCCTCATTTCGTATAAGAAAATAACGAGGGTTTATTTTCAAGCGAGGATGCAAAAGAAGTGTAATCGTTGCACTGCCTTATTTTGTATGGGTGACTAACGAGGATTATTTTCAAGCGTAGATGCAAAAGAAGTGTAATCATCGCACTGCTTCATTTTGTATGAGTAATTAACGAGGGTTTATTTTCTAACGTGGATGCAAAAGAAGTGTAATCATCGCACTGCTTATTTCGTATAAGTAAATAACGAGGGTTTGTTTTCAAGCGTAGATCGAAAAGAAGAGTAATCTTCGCACTGCCTTATTCCGCATAGGTGACTAACAAGGGTTTATTTTTAAGCGTGCTTTCAAAAGAAGTATAATCGTCGCACTGCCTAATTTCATATGAATAACTAAAGAGGGAGTATTTCTAAATGTGTATGTAAAGGAATTGTAATCGTTGCACTGCCTCATTTCAAAAGAATGACTAACGAGGATTATTTTCAAGCGTGGATGCATGAGAAGTGTAATCATCGCACTGCCTCATTTCGTATGATTAACTAACGAGGGTTTATTTTCAAGCCTGGAAGCAAAACAAGAGTAATCTTCGCATTGACTCATTTCGTATTGGTGACTAAAAAGGGTTTATTTTCAAGCGTGGATGCAAAAGAAGTGTAATCGTCGCCCTGCCTCATTTCGTATGGGTGACTAACAAGGCTATATTTTCAAGCGTGAAAGCGAAAGAAGAGAAAACTTCGTATTGCTTATTTCGTATTAGTGACTAACGAGGGTTTATTTTCGAACGTGCATGCAAAAGAAGTGTAATCGTTGCACTGCCTTATTACTTTCGGATGACTTACGAGGCTGTTTTTTCAAGCGTGGAAGCAAAAAAAGTGTAATCGTCGCACTGCCTCATTTCGTATGGGTGACTAACGACGGTTTATTTTTGACCGTGGATGCAAAAGAAGTGTAATCGTCGCACTGCTTAATTTCGTATGGGTGACTAACGAGGGTTTATTTTCGAACGTGCATGCAAAGGACTGTAATCGTCGCACTGCCTCATTTCGTATAGGTGACTAACGAGAGTTTATTTTCAAGCGTGGATGCAAAAGAAGAGTAATCCTCGCACAGCCTCATTTCGTATAGGTGACTAACGAGCGTTTATTTTCAAACGTAGATACAAAAGGAGTGTAATCCTGGCACTGACATATTTCGTATAAGTGATTAACGAAGGTTTATTTTCGAGCGTGCATGCAAAAGAAGTGTAATCATCACACTACCTCATTTCGTATGATTAACAAACGAGGGTTTATTTCCAAGTGTGGAATCAAAAGAAATGTAATCTGTGCACTGCCTTATTTCGTATTGGTGACTAACGAGTGTTTATTTTCAAGCGTGGATGCAAAAGAAGTGTAATCGTCGCACTGCCTCATTTCGTATGAGTAAGTAACGAGCGTTTATTTTCAAGCAAGGATGCAAAAGAAGTGTAATCGTTGCACTGCCTCATTTTGTATGGGTGACTAACGAGAATTATTTTCAAGCGTAGATGCAAAAGAAGTGTAATCAAGGCACTGCCTTATTTCATATGAGTAACTAACTAGGGTTTATTTTCTAACGTGGATGCAAAAGAAGAGTTATCTTCGCATTGCCTCATTTCGTATAAGTAAATAACGAGGGTTTATTTTCAAGCGTGAATGCAAAGCAAGTGTAATCATCGCGCTGCCTCATTTCGTATGAGTAACTTACGAGGGTTTATTTTCAAGCGTGGCAGCAAAAGAATTGTTCTCATCGCACTGCCTCATTTCATATGAGTAATTAACAAAAGGTATATTTCCAAGCGTGAGCAAAAGAAGAGTAATCTTCGCATTGCTTATTTCGTATTAGTGACTAACGAGGCTTTATTTTCAAGCGTGCATGCAAAAGAAGTGTAATCATCGCACTGCCTCATTTCGTATGAGTAAGTAACGAGGGTTTATTTTCAAGCAAGGATGCAAAAGAATTGTAATCGTTGCACTGCCTCATTTCGTATGGGTGACTAACCATGATTATTTTCGAGCGTGGATGCAAAAGAAGTGTAATCATTGCACTGCCTGATTTCTTATGAGTAACTAACGAGGGTTTATTTTCAGGCGTGGCAGTAAAAGAAGTGAAATCTTCTAACTCCCTCATTTCGTATGAGTAAATAACGATGGTGTTTTTTCAAGCGTGGATGCAAACAAAAGAGTTGTTTTTGCACTGCCGCATTTCGTATTGGTGACTAATGAGGCTTCATTTTAAAGCGTGCATGCAAAAGAAGTGTAATCGTCGCACTGCCTTATTTCGTATGGGTGACTAACGAAGGTTTATTTTCAAGCCTGGATGCAAAAGAAGTGTAATCATCGCACTGCCTCATTTCGTATAAGTAAATAACGATGGTTTATTTTTAAGCGTAAAAGCAAAAGAAAAGGTAATCTTCGCATTGCTTATTTCGTATTAGTGACTAACGAGGGTTTATTTTAGAACGTGCATGCAAAAGAACTGTAATCGTCGCACTGCTTCATTTCGTATCGGTGACTAACGAGGGTTTATTTTGAAGCGTGGA
The DNA here is from genome assembly GCA_963969495.1 of Ceratothoa steindachneri. Taxonomy (NCBI): domain Eukaryota; kingdom Metazoa; phylum Arthropoda; class Malacostraca; order Isopoda; family Cymothoidae; genus Ceratothoa; species Ceratothoa steindachneri. The sequence continues at coordinate 24,885,559 of OZ018338.1, forward strand.
TGCAAAAGATGAGTAATCGTCGCACAGCCTCATTTTGTATGGGTGATTAACGAGGTTTTATTTCCGAGCGTGCATGCAAAAGAAGTATAATCATCGCAACGCCTAATTTCAGAAGGGTGACTAACGTGGCTTTATTTTCAAGCTTGGATGCAAAAGAAGTGTAATCATTGCGCTGCCTCATTTCGTATGAGTAACTGACAGGGGTTTATTTTTTAAGGGTAACAGCAAAAGAATTGTAATCAGCGCACTGCTTCGTTTCGTATGAATAAAAAACGAAGGTTTATTTTCAAGCGTGGATGCAAAAGAAGAGTAACCTTCACAATGCCTCTTTTTGTATTGGTGACTAACCAGAGTTTATTTTGAAGCGTGCATGCAAAAGAAGTGTAATCGTGGCACTGCCTCATTTCGTATGAGTAACTAACGAGGGTTTATTTTCAATCGTGGATTCCACAGAAGAGTAATCTTTGCACTGCCTCATTTCGTATAAGTAAATAACGAGGGTTTACTTTCAAGCGTGGATGCAAAAGAAGTGTAATCATCGCACTGCCTAATTTCGTATATATTAAATAACGAGGGTTATTTTCAAGCGAGGATGCAAAAGAATTGTAATCGTTGGACTGCTTCATTTTGTATGGGGGACTAACGAGGATTATTTTCAAGCGTGGATGCAAAAAAAGTATAATCATCGCACTGCCTCATTTCGTATAAGTAACTAACTAGGGTGTATTTTCTAACGTGGATGCAAAGGAAGAGTAATCTTCGCATTGCCTAATTTCGTATAAGTAAATAATGAGGGTTTAATTTCAAGCGTGAATGGAAAAGAAGAGTAATCTTCGCACTGCCTTATTTCGTATGGGTAACAAACGAGGGTTTATTTTTAAGCGTGCATGCAAAAGAAGTATAATCGTCGCACTGCCTGATTTTATATGAATAACTAAAGAGGGAGTATTTCCAAATGGGAATGCAAAGGAAGTGTAATCGTTAAACTGCCTCATTTTGTATAAATGACTAACGAGGATTGATTCAAGCGTGGATGCAAAAGAAGTGTAATCATCGCACTGCCTCATTTCGTATGAGTAACTAACAAGGGGTTTTTTTAAGCGTGAATGCAAAAGAAGTGTGATAGTTGCACTGCCTTATTTTGTATAGGTGACTAACGAGGCTTTATTTTCAAGCTTGGATGCAAAAGAAGCTTAATTATTGCACTTCCTTATTTCGTATGGGTGACTAAAGACAGTTATTTTTAGCGTGCATGCAAAAGAAGTGTAATCGTGGCACTGCCTCATTTCATATAAGTAAATAACGAGGGTTTATTTTCAAGCGAGGATGCAAAAGAAGTGTAATCGTTGCAATGCCTTATTTTTTATGGGTGACTAACGAGGATTATTTTCAAGCGTAGATGCAAAAGAAGTGTAATCATCGCACTGCCTCATTTTGTATGAGTAACTAACGAGGGTTTATTTTCTAACGTGGATGCAAAAGAAGTGTAATCATCGCACTGCTCATTTCGTATAAGTAAATAACGAGGGTTTATTTTCAAGCGTAGATTAAGAAAGAAGAGTAATCTTCGCACTGCCTTATTCCGCATAGGTGACTAACAAGGGTTTATTTTTAAGCGTGCCTTTAAAAGAAGTATAATCGTCGCACTGCCTAATTTCATATGAATAACTAAAGAGGGAGTATTTCTAAATGTGTATTTAAAGGAATTGTAATCGTTGCACTGCCTCATTTCAAAAGAATGACTACCGAGGATTATTTTCAAGCGTGGATGCAAGAGAAGTGTAATCATCGCACTGCCTCATTTCGTATGATTAACTAACGAGGGTTTATTTTCAAGCGTGGAAGCAAAACAAGAGTAATCTTCGCATTGACTCATTTCGTATTGGTGACTAAAAAGGGTTTATTTTCAAGCGTAAATGCAAAAGAAGTCTAATCGTCGCACTGCCTCATTTCGTATGGGTGACTAACGAGGATAAATTTTCAAGCGTGAAAGCGAAAGGAGAGTAATCTTCGCATTGCTTATTTCGTATTAGTGACTAACGAGGGTTTATTTTCGAACGTGCATGCAAAAGAAGTGTAATCGTTGCACTGCCTTATTATTTCGGGAGACTTACGAGGCTGTTTTTTCAAGCGTTGATGCAAAAGAAGTGTAATCGTCGCACTGCCTCATTTCGTATGGGTGACTAACGACGGTTTATTTTCGACCGTGAATGCAAAAGAAGTGTAATCGTCGCACTGCCTAATTTCGTATGGGTGACTAACGAGGGTTTATTTTCACCATGAATGTAAAAGAAGTGTAATCGTCGCACTGCCTCATTTTGTATGGGTGACTAACGAAGCTTTATTTTCAGGCGTGGATGCAAAAGAAGTGTAATCTCGTACTGCCTAATTTCATTTGGGTGACTAAAGAGGGTTTATTTTCAAGCGTGGATGCAAAAGAAGTTAATCGTCGCACTGCCTCATATCGTATGGGTGACTACCGAAGGTTTATTTCCAAGCTTGGATGCAAAAGAAGTGTAATCGTCGCACTGCCTCATTTCGTATGGGTGACTGACGAGGGTTTATTTTTAATGTTGGATGCAAAAGAAGTGTAATCATCGCACTGCCTCATTTCGTATGGGAGACTAACGAGGGTTTATTTTTAATAGTGGATGCAAAAGAAGTTTAATCGTCGCACTGCCTCATATCGTATGGGTGACTAACGAGGGTTTATTTTCAATGGTGGATGCAAAAAGAAGTGTAATCATCGCATTGCCTCATTTCGTAAAAGTAAATAACGAAGGTTTATTTTCAAGCGTGGATGCAAAAGAAGAGTAATCTTCGCACTGCCTCATTTCGTATTGGTGACTAACGAGGATTTATATTTAAGCGTGCATGCGAAGGAAATATAATCGTGGAACTGCCCCATTTCATATGAGTAACTAACGACGGTTTATTTTCAAACGTGGATGCAAAAGAAGTGTTATCGTTGCACTGCCTCATTTTGTATGAGTGACTAAGGAGGCTTTATTTTTAAGCGTGGATGCAAAAGAAATGTAATCCTTGCACTGCCTCATTTCGTATGGGTGACTAACGAGGGTTTATTTTCAAGCGTTGCAGCAAAAGAATTGTTCTCATCACACTGCCTCATTTCATTTTGAGTAATTAACAAAAGGTATATTTCCAAGCGTGAGCCAAAGAAGAGTAATCTTCGCATTGCTTATTTCGTATTAGTGACTAACGAGGCTTTTTTTTCAAGCGTGCATGCAAAAGAAGTGTAATCATCGCACTGCCTCATTTCGTATGAGTAAGTAACGAAGGTTTATTTTCAAGCAAGGATGCAAAAGAAGTGTAATCGTTGCACTGCCTCATTTCGTATGGGTGACTAACAAGGATTATTTTCGAGCGTGGATGCAAAAGAAGTGTAATCATTGCACTGCCTTATTTCTTATGAGTAACTAACGAGGGTTTATTTTCAGGCGTGGCAGTAAAAGAAGTGAAATCATCGAACTCCCTCATTTCGTATGAGTAAATAACGATGGTGTTTTTTCAAGTGTGGATGCAAACAAAATAGTTGTTTTTGCACTGCCGCATTTCGTATTGGTGACTAATGAGGCTTCATTTTAAAGCGTGCATGCAAAAGAAGTGTAATCGTCGCACTGCCTTATTTCGTATGGGTGACTAACGAGGCTTTATTTTCAAGCCTGGATGCAAAAGAAGTGTAATCATCGCACTGCCTCATTTCGTATGAGTAAATAACGATGGTTTATTTTTAAGTGTAAAAGCAAAAGAAGAGTAATCTCGCATTGCTTATTTCGTATTAGTGACTAACGAGGGTTTATTTTCGAACGTGCATGCAAAAGAACTGTAATCGTCGCACTGCTTCATTTCGTATCGGTGACTAACGAGGGTTTATTTTCAAGCGTGGATGCAAAAGATGAGTAATCGTCGCACAGCCTCATTTCGTATAAGTGACTAACAAGTGTTTATTTTTAAGCGTAGATACAAAAGGAGTTTAATCGTAGCACTGCCTCATTTTGTATGGGTGATTAACGAGAGTTTATTTCTGAGCGTGCATTCAAAAGAAGTGTAATCGTCGCACCGCCTAATTTCAGATGGGTGACTAACGAGGCTTTATTTTCAAGCTTGGATGCAAAAGAAGTGTAATCATTGCGCTGCCTCATTTCGTATGAGTAACTGACAGGGGTTTATTTTTTAAGGGTAACAGCAAAAGAATTGTAATCGTGGCACTGCCTCATTTCGTATAAGTAACTAACGAGGGTTTATTTTAAAGCGTAGATTCAAAAGAAGAGTAATCCCTGCACTGCCTTATTTCGTATAAGTAAATAACGAGGGTTTATTTTCAAGCGTGGATGCAAAAGAAGTGTAATCATCGCACTGCCTAATTTCGTATATATTAAATAACGAGGGTTATTTTCAAGCGAGGATGCAAAAGAAGTGTAATCGTTGGACTGCCTCATTTTGTATGGGTGACTAACGAGAATTATTTTCAAGCGTGGATGCAAAAAAAGTATAATCATCGCACTGCCTCATTTCGTATAAGTAACTAACTAGGGTGTATTTTCTAACGTGAATGCAAAGGAAGAGTAATCTTCGCATTGCCTAATTTCGTATAAGTAAATAATGAGGGTTGTATTTTCAAGCGTAAATGGAGAAGAAGAGTAATCCTCGCACTGCCTTATTTCGTATGGGTAACTAACGAGGGTTTATTTTTAAGCGTGCATGCAAAAGAAGTATAATCGTCGCACTGCCTCATTTCATATGAATAACTAAAGAGGGAGTATTTCCAAATGTGAATGCAAAGGAAGTGTAATCGTTGAACTGCCTCATTTTGTATGAATAACTAACGAGGATTAATTCAAGCGTGGATGCAAAAGAAGTGTAATCATCGCACTGCCTTATTTCGTATGAGTAACTAACGAGGGTTTAATTTCAAGCGAGTATGCAAAAGAAGTATAATCGTCGCACTGACTCATTTCATATGAATAACTAAAGAGGGAGTATTTCCAAATGTGAATGCAAAGGAAGTGTAATAGTTGAACTGCCTCATTTTGTATAAATGACTAACGAGGATTAATTCAAGCGTGGATGCAAAAGAAGTGTAATCATCGCACTGCCTCATTTCGTATGAGTAACTAACGAGGGTTTTTTTAAGCGTGAATGCAAAAGAAGTGTGATAGTTGCACTGCCTTATTTTTTATGGTTGACTAACGAGGCTTTATTTTCCAGTTTGGATGCAAAAGAAGTCTAATTATTGCACTGCCTCGTTTCGTATGGGTGACTAAAGACAGTTATTTTTAAGCGTGCATGCAAAAGAAGTGTAATCGTGGCACTGCCTCATTTCGTATAAGTAAATAACGAGGGTTTATTTTCAAGCGAGGATGCAAAAGAAGTGTAATCGTTGCACTGCCTTATTTTTTATTGGGGACTAACGAGGATTATTTTCAAGCGTAGATGCAAAAGAAGTGCAATCATCGCACTGCCTCATTTCGTATGAGTAACTAACGAGGGTTTATTTTCTAACGTGGATGCAAAAGAAGTGTAATCATCGCACTGCTCATTTCGTATAAGTAAATAACGAGGGTTTGTTTTCAAGCGTAGATCGAAAAGAAGAGTAATCTTCGCACTGCCTTATTCCGCATAGGTGACTAACAAGGGTTTATTTTTAAGCGTGCCTTTAAAAGAAGTATAATCGTCGCACTGCCTAATTTCATATGAATAACTAAAGAGGGAGTATTTCTAAATGTGTATGTAAAGGAATTGTAATCGTTGCACAGCCTCATTTCAAAAGAATGACTAACGATGATTATTTTCAAGCATGGATGCAAGAGAAGTGTAATCACCGCACTGCCTCATTTCGTATGAGTAACTAACGAGGGTTTATTTTCAAGCGTGGAAGCAAAACAAGAGTAATCTTCGCATTGACTCATTTCGTATTGGTGACTAAAAAGGTTTTATTTTCAAGCGTATGTGCAAAAGAAGTGTAATCGTCGCACTGCCTCATTTCGTATGGGTGACTAACGAGGCTATATTTTCAAGCGTGAAAGCGAAAGAAGAGTAATCTTCGCATTGCTTATTTCGTATTAGTGACTAACGAGGGTTTATTTTCGAACGTGCATGCAAAAGTAGTGTAATCGTTGCACTGCCTTATTACTTTGGGTGACTTACGAGGCTGTTTTTTCAAGCGTGTATGCAAAAGAAATGTAATCGTCGCACTGCCTCATTTCGTATAGGTGACTAACGAGGGTTTATTTTCAACGTGAATGTAAAAGAAGTGTAATCGTCGCACTGCCTCATTTTGTATGGGTGACTAACGAAGCTTTATTTTCAGGCGTGGATGCAAAAGAAGTGTAATCTTGTACTGCCTAATTTCATATGGGTGACTAAAGAGGGTTTATTTTCAAGCGTGGATGCAAAAGAAGTTTAATCGTCGCACTGCCTCATATCGTATGGGTGACTACCGAGGGTTTATTTCCAAGCTTGGATGCAAAAGAAGTGTAATCGTCGCACTGCCTCATTTCGTATGGGTGACTGACGAGGGTTTATTTTTAATGGTGGATGCAAAAGAAGTGTAATCATCGCACTACCTCAATTCGTTAAAGTAAATAACGAGGGTTTTTTTTCAAGCGTGGATGCAAAAGAAGAGTAATCTTCGCACTGCCTCATTTCGTTTGGGTGACTAACGACGGTTGATTTTCAAGCGTGGATGCAAAAGAAGTTTAATCGTCGCACTGCCTCATATCGTATGGGTGACTAACGAGGGTTTATTTTCAATGGTGGATGCAAAAAGAAGTTTAATCATCGCATTGCCTCATTTCGTAAAAGTAAATAACGAGGGTTTATTTTCAAGCGTGGATGCAAAAGAAGAGTAATCTTCGCACTGCCTCATTTCGTATTGGTGACAAACGAGGGTTTATATCCAAGCGTGCATGCGAAGGAAATATAATCGTGGAACTGCCTCATTTCATATGAGTAACTAACGACGGTTTATTTTCAAACGTGGATGCAAAAGAAGTGTTATCGTTGCACTGCCTCATTTTGTATGAGTGACTAAGGAGGCTTTATTTTTAAGCGTGGATTCAAAAGAAGTGTAATCCTTGCACTGCCTCATTTCGTATGGGTGACTAACGAGGCTTTATTTTCAAGCGTGGATGCAAAACAATTGTAATCGTCGCACTGCCTCATTTCGTATCGGTGACTAACAAGGCTTTATTTTTTATAAGCGTGGTTTGAAAACAAGTGTAATCGTTGTACTGCCTTATTTCGTATGGGTGACTAACGAGGCTTTATTTTCAAGCGTGGATGCAAAAGAAGTGTAATCGTCGCACTGCCTCATTTCATATCGGTGACTAACAAGGCTTTATTTTCAAGCGTGGTTGCAAAAGAAGTGTAATCGTCGTACTGCCTATTTCGTATGGGTGACTAACGAGGCTTTATTTTCAAGCGTGGATGCAAAAGAAGTTTAATTGTCGCACTGCCTCATTTCGTATGGGTGACTAACGAGCGTTATTTTCGAGCGTGGATGCAAAGAAATGTAATCGTCACAATGCTTTATTCGTAAAGGGGACTAACGAGGCTTTATTTTCAAGCGTGGTTGCAAAAGAAGTGTAATCGTTGTACTGCCTCATTTCGTATGGGTGACTAACGAGGCTTTATTTTCGAGCGTGGATGCAAAAGCAGTGTAATCGTTGCACTACCTCATTTCGTATAGGTGACTAACGAGGGTTTACATTCAAGCGTGGATACATAAGAAGAGTGATCGTTGCACTCCCTTATTAGGTATGGGTGACTAACGAGGGTTTTTTTTAAGCGTGAATGCAAAAGAAGTGTGATAGTTGCATTGCCTTATTTTGTATGGTTGACTAACGAGGGTTTATTTTCAAGCTTGGATGCAAAAGAAGTCTAATTATTGCACTTCCTCATTTCGTATGGGTGACTAAGGACAGTTATTTTTAAGCGTGCATGCAAAAGAAGTGTAATCGTTGCAATGCTTCGTTTCGTTTCGGTGACTAACGAGGGTTTACATTAAAGCGTCGATGCAAAAGACCTTTAATCGTTGCACTGCCTCATTTCGTATGGGTGACTAACGAGGCTTTATTTTCAACCGTGCATGCAAAAGAAGTGTAATCGTGGCACTGCCTCATTTCGTATGGGTGACTAACGAGGGTTTACATTCAAGCGTGGATACAAAAGAAGTGTGATCGTTGCACTCCCTCATTAGGTATGGGTGACTAACGAGGTTTTATTTTCAAGCGTGCATGCAAAATAAGTGTGATCCTTGCCCTGCCTCATTTCGTATGGGTGACTAACGAGGGTCTATTTTCAAGCTTGGATTCAGAAGAAGTGTAATCCTTGCAATGCTTCATTTCGTATGGGTGACTAACGAGGGTTTATTTTCGAGCAGTATTAATACAATGAGATGTTGCATTTAGTATTTGGTCCCTAATTGTATTCTGTCTTGAACTTGTACATGTTCAACCTGAACCTAGTGCAGGATTTTATACATGGTCTCCATTTAATAGGACACACCAATTAAAATTAAATCATTTTTAAACTTTCATCTTAATGAACAAGGTCACCAGACCTAAGTGTCGTGCTCTCAATTATTCTGACTCACGCCTTTTAAAACTTGCAACAACTGATGCCATCTGACCCATAGTTAGTTTTCTTTTAATAATTCCCGGACTAACCTTAGCAGGACCTTGACCATTGTATGATCCGAAATATAATGTAAAACAACATAATAGCTTTAAATTTCTTCAGAATCTACCCAATAGTTACGATGTTATTGCCATAAAACTCATTGGAAAGTACAATGTTTACCAACCTACCGACGACTTACGGACATACATATTAACTTTTAGAGTCGCGTTAACATGACTAAAAATGATCGAGAATAACAATAAGATGAAAGGTAAACCACCTCCACCATAAATCGTTTGGGGTGGTAGGACTTAATGATTCCAAATCCTCCTCCACTCCTAATCAAAGAGAAGAATCCTTTTGAGTATCAGATTAATTAACTCATATTGGTAGCTCGATCTTATCGGAGTTAGAAGTTGCACTTCCTTCATCACTAAGGTAGTCTCCCGTAACTATTTATGGATGCATAAAATAAAGTTTATATCTCCCTTCTTTGTGGAGTTGTGTGAGTGGTTGAAGGTGAAGTAGTTCTTTGTTCTTATCTGGGAATCTACTTACTCAATCATACGAATATATTCGTGTTTGAACTTGGTACCAATTTTTCAGATGTTTTGAGTTGTTTTACCCTATACGATTTGGTATGGGCTAAAAACTGCTACCTGCCATTTAATGGCAAAATCTGCCATTTATATGGGCAAAACACTTTCATTTTATAATGAGTAGCAACATGCTATTTCATCTGGGCAAAACATGCAATTTTTTATGAGCAAAGACGTTATTTGTATGGTCAAAAAATACAAACTTTCTGAGCAAAACTTTCAATTTTTAAGGGCAACACATGCCATTTTACATGAGCAGAAACCTGTGATTGAATGGGGGAAAATATGCCATTTGTATGGGGAATCTGCCATTGCATAAGAAACTCCGCAATTTATGGGCGAAATTTGCCATTTTAATGGCGAAAACCTGTCTAATTTCCCTTCCCATTCAGGATCCATTAATATTTCCATTTATCTTCATTTTTCATATGTTCACCTCTGAATTCATGTTTTGTTAATTTATTAAATATTAATCACCCTGTAGTACATGTATTTTTGTTTATGATACACATAGTATTCTCCCTGCATAAAAGTTGCACTATTCATGGTTTATTAGTCATTATTATTATCATTATTCTGGCAGCAGATGATGGGGCTAAGATATAACCAGTAATGGATTAAATTTCACTTATGGAAATTGTAATATTTTTGTCTGCGTCGGTTGTAGTTACTCACAGACCTTGTTTGAAACAGACAAAATGCTTCTTTTTTATATAAAATGAAATACAGTTTATTTATTTTGAACTACATTTGATTTAATTGAAATATTAATAAATAACATCTTGAATGTGATTTCTACCATTTGGGATGAAGTGCGATGCGCTTTACTAGATTCGACCGATGAGTTCGATGCATTAAATCCGCGTTTCCATCAAGTTGAGCACATTCGTTTATGATGTGCTGTTCCCTCGGGTGTCTCGTATCTTTAATTGTCATCGAGTACACCTTCTCCTTTAGCATACCGAACCGAGTATTGCAAAAGTTCTGCTACACTCGTTACGACGTTCTCAATAAAACACAGTGATAGTTTTGATGCAATTAGACAAGTTTTTTTAATGTTTTAACATAGAAATATGTGTTTAAATTGTAATATTAATCAATGTGACCGCCCTCAGCAGCGAGTACGGGCTCCAGGCTGGACACGAAGGCCACGCACACGTTGCAGAAGAACTCCTTCCTCATACTGGCCTACACGCGGTTGGCGGAGGACTTCATCTCTGTCGACGCTGCTTTGACGGACCTTGCAACCCTTGCCCTCGATATGCGCCCACACGCTGTATTCGAGGAGGTTAAGGTCAGGGAACTACGGCGGCCAAAAGTTCTTCGATCAGAAGTTTGGGCTCGACCTTAACCACTCTTGCACGGTCTTAGCCGTCTGGGCCGGGGCACCTTCTTCCTGAGAGACGCAGTCCGCCTTCTTCGTTATCTTTCTTTCTCAGGGCAGTACCTTGGTGGCCTAGATGTCTCTATAATAGGCCGCGGTGAGCTTGCAACCGGCCGCGATCAACACTGGCGGCATCTTCTCGCCATTCGAAGCCACCACGCTAAGCATCATCACGGAGGACGGATGCTTGGTCGGGGACACGTAACGGACCTGGGAGACGTTCTGACCCAAGCTTACCATGTGGTCATTCTGCTTGTTGTTGACCGGATCCATTGTAAAGGTTTTTACATCTGAAAAAAAATGAAATCTTCAATTCGCTAAGAAGGCGACGACACCTTTCCATGACGTTTTCGCATAAGGTCGGTGACCAGAAGCCTTTCCAAGCACTTCCAGCTCTTACCGCCCTCCTTCTTGACGGCCCTGGATACCATGTGGCCAGCGAGATGTTCTTCTTCGTGAGCGGAGTCATTTTGAGCTTCCGAGCATTTTCGAAGGCATTTTTCACAGCCAAACGATTGACAACCTGAGGTCTGCCTGAACGACCTCGATCTTTGAGGTCTTTCACGTTCTTGAGTCTCTCTGTGACTCTGTAGACAGTCATCCGCCTGACGTTGAGCCACTTGGTGATGTTGTACTTGTTGTGGCCTGCGCGCAGAAGAGCAGAGATCTCGATTCTTTTCACTCTTATCTTGACACAACTGCACACAATGGAAAAGACGTTTTAGTGACACGTGCTGGAAAAGTAGAACTTTAGGTTTGCTTGACGGAACTTATTCTATCACACACGTAAATCTATCAAAAGATAAAAATCCGAGTGTAGCAAAACTGTTACAAAACCAAGGACCTTAGAGAAAGACGTCAAGGTTTGGGTAAAATCTATTGAACGAGGATACAATTGAGTACACTTTCTCCTTTAGCATGATGATATGGTACAGCTTTAGTCTTGGTCGGGTTCAGCGATTAATTATATCAATCCTCTCTATATGGGAGCAAATGGTAGTTTCCAGTACTGGTACTTTTCCCCTAAATTTACTCTTGGGGAATAGTACAAAGTCTGAATAACCACAAGAGAACGACACTTGGGATATTATGAGCCGAGGAACACCGTATCTCTCCTGATTCTACCCCTTGTCCAATGAAAACAGTTCCCTTCAGGGCCTTATAACTCAAAAGATTTGATACAATCACCCTTTACATATTATTACAAATGATTTCCCTTAAACTACCCATAGCACGAGCATTTTCTGATTTTATGCCCCAGGCAAGGGTTGACAGAGGAATATACGACTGTTTAGCAAAAAATTATGCCATCTCTTAAACACAGTCTTCGGTGACATAATGATTCATTCTAAACCGTATCTCAATATTTTTTTTCCTTGTCTTTACCGATGGAGTCTTTAGAGCGATGATATATTTATACACATTGCGCAACGGGTTTGGGGGATAAAGGACAATTAGGGTTGATCTATTAATCACCTTTAATGTAAGTTTTGGCAGAAAATTATAGAGTAAATAACTCGAATTTTGAACGTTTGGATGAAATTTCAGAAAGGCATTTTCGAGCTGGTATTTCAAAAAAAGGCTTCAAAATATTATAACGAAAGGCGACCGATAGAAGACAGACATTAACAGTAATTAATCAAAAGGCTTAGAGACCAAGACTTTAATTGCAGTAGTGTTTGGGTGAACTACGACGAAAGGGGTGGTATACAATTCATTAAGGTGGGAGTAAAGATATGAAAGATAATCAAATATTAATCTTAAATACAGAACAGATAATCAAAGCAGCGGACATTTATTTATTATAAAACTTAAGGACAACATCCCCATGAGTAAATGTTTGAAAATATCTTCGCGAAGAAAGAGGTGAAGTTAAGAAAGTATATAAAGAAACTACACATCTAAAGTTTAGATGATAGATGAATGCTAGAAACCCTATAAATTCGGGTACAGCTTTAGGAGGAGACTATCAATTATTTTAACCAGTTAGGACTTAAATTTGACCCTATTTTCGCAGACAACGAATAAAAGACCTGCTAAAATTGAACCATTATCGACAGCAAGATTTTCTGTTCTAAATTCAATACCGACGAAGAAAATACAAAGACTAAAAAAATTCTTGTAATAGGATCCCAATTACTTTCAACTTTACCAAGGAACAAAGAGTAACTTGGGATGTAATATGAACTTTCTCCTCCTCCTGGTCCCCCAATAAATAGATGTGAAAAATACCAGGCTTTTAGGACGTAGCAAAGGGACGATCTTAGGACCGGTAAAGGAGGTAAGGGAACGGTAAAGGAAGCATTTTAGGCTTAATTTGTAAAAACTAGATAATAATTAACAGAGGATAAATCAGGCGTCGTGCTACGGAAAATATTGAAGTGAAAATAAAATATTAATAAATTTAAAGCTTAGAGGAAGAAACCAACCAAAAAGGGCATTCAAATGAACAGAGACATCTTTATTTTAACCAAATAATCACCTTATTGTCAACAAAATTGGCAAAAGGTGTTTTTTCTCGTTCGTTGTAACACTCGTGCCGATAATGATTCAACAAACGTAATATCTCAGTAAAAGGCCTAAAAAAGATTTAATGTACACGTATATAATCGGGTAAATTATTTAGAGCATTGAATTCGATTCCCATTTATATTCTAATAAATTTGATAAGTGATTAAAGTAGTTTGATGTTTACCTTCAGCCTTACGTGGCTCTATCGTGGTAGCAGAATTCAAGGGACAGAAGAGAAAATAAGGGGAAACCAGAATAAAGAGAGAAAGAGCATTAAAAAACAATGAAAATGAATGGACATAACCATTCAAACCGAAATAATGGCTCTTATAGTATGCATTTTCCCCCAGGAGTAATTTTATCGAAAATTATCAGTGCTGTGTAATTCCCTACACTCACGATAAGAATATTTTGCCCAATGTCCAATACCCACCAAATGAATATTTTGCTCAATTTCCCATGCCCACCAAATGAATATTTTGCACAATTTCCCATACCCACTAAATGAATATTTTTCCCAATTTTCCATACCAACCAAATGAATATTTTGCCCAATTTCCCATACTCACCAAATGAATACTTTTTCCAATGTTCCATACCCACCAAATGAATATTTTGCACAATTTCCCATACCCACCAAGTTAATATTTTGCACAATTTCTCATACCCACCAAATGAATATTTTGCACAATTTCCAATACCAACCAAATGAATATTTTTCCCAATTTCCCATACCTACCAAATGAATATTTTGCCCACTTTCCTATACCCCCTAAATGAATATTTTGCTCATTTCCTATACCCACTAAATTAAAATTTTGCCCATTTCCTATACCCACTAAATTAACATTTTGTCCATTCCCTCTACCTACTAAATGAATATTTTTCCCATTCCCCATGCCCACCAAATGACTATTTTGCCCAATTCGCCACAACCAGTAAATAAATGGCTTATCTAACTCCCCCACACCCACTAATAAATATTTCATCCAGATACCGACTCCCTTTTAACATCTTATCCCACCCCACATCCGTTCAGCTGAGATTGTTAATAGGGTTAGACCCAGAATCCTCAATTCGCAGTACTCATAAAAGAGCCTCATGCATGACACTCAAAACGGCGTTGATTGATGATATTGACGAATGAAAACACCTATTTGCCCCCACCCCTGCATTGATGGATGTGTGGAAAGTGTGTGAGGAACGTAATCGAGTAGAGAAAGGAGGAAACTACTTCTCTTTCTTTGGACTAATATATCTCGCAATTCGTCCGGACCTGCTTCGCACCACCTCAAGGGTAAGTCTTTTGGCGGTATTTGCCAGATTACCAAAAGAAATGACTAAACATTCATAACATGAAATAAAATAAAAACAAAAAGAATTAAAAAAATTTTTTTAACATGAACTCCTTTGAGGTCAAAGGACTTCTGCAAGTGATGATACCACTGATGTAAAAAATCACTATAAAACTGAGAATTAAACCACCTCAAGGGTAATTATTTTAGCGGTAAACTGCTAGATTACCAAATAAAATGACTAAACATTCATAACATGAAATAAATCAAAACGAAGAGAATTAATTTTTTTTAGCATGAACTCCTTTGAGGTCAAAGGACTTCTGCAAGTGATGATACCATTGATGTCAAAAATTACTATAAAACTGAGAATTAAACCACCTCATGGGTAAGTTTTTGGCGGTAAACTGCCAGATTTTTCCTTAAAATGACTAAACATTCATAACATAAAATAAAATCAAAACAAAAAGAATTAAAAAAAATTAATATGAACTCTTTTGAGGTCAAAGAAATTCTGCAGGTGATGATACCATTCATGTAAAAAATTACTATGAAACAGAATTAAACCATCTCATGGGTAAGTATTTTGGCGGTAAACTGCCAGATTATCCCCCAAAATGACTAAACATTCATAACATGAAATAAAATAAAAACAAAAAGAATAAAAAAAATTAACATGATCTCCTTTGAGGTCAAACGACTTCTGCAAACTATTTCTAATAAAACTGAGAATTAAACCGAGTTAAAACAGTTCTATTTTAACAGGGTTGTTATTTCTTTTGTTATCTCTAACCCTGTATAGGCTATCTCGTTTGCTTTCTTTTATCCCGTACAGTCGGATGACCTATATCTATCTAAACCTTTAAAAAATAAGCATGAAGGATAATAGTTTCTCCTCCTGTTGTTATTTCTTTTGTCTTCTCTAACCCTGTAAAGGCTATCTCGTTTGCCTCTTTTAATCCCGGAAAGTCGATGACATAACCCTATCGTTTTTCTTTTGTTAATGCTAAAAGAGCTTTTAACTCCATTAATTCTGATTCTTCAGTATTATAGAAATGATTTAAATGAATGGCATCATCGCTTGAAAAAGTATTTTGACAATGGAGTTTATGTTGAAAAATATAATTTATACTTCTTGGTTTAATTTTATTCCCTTTTTCTGTTTTTTTTTAAGACCCTTTCGTACATCAGTACTCGAACCTCAGGTGCGGAGTGGAACGGATGAGTGTAAAACACCATTTCAATAATTCAATCATCTGGGAAGTAATCAAGTTAGGGAAGCGATTTAAAATTTATGGTTGGTACTTTAAAAATGGCACTTTTTATGGTCTGCCAAGGGGAGAGAAGTGTCACTGTGGAGAGTGGAGAGGTGTGTCATTGTGACGATGTTAAAGAAGGGAGAAGAGAGAATAGGGGTGAGCAGCAAGAGGGAAATTGGATATCAGCCCTGGCTCTCGGGATTCGGACAAAAGAAATGGGAATTTTGATTAAACATATATTACGACCTGTCGAAGTGCGAATATTATTATTATTATCTTTAATGTCGGGAGAGTTTTGCGGGTTTTGTCCCCAGTGTCTCTTTTACCAAAATGTTGTGGCGCGGTGCCTTCACAGTTTTCGCGGTTTTTAAGTAAGGTAATATTAGTAATTTTGGTTGTTTGAAGTCATTGAACTCTGTCCATCAAAGATGGAGGTGAAATAAAAAAAACTACACTAGGGAGTAAAAAAAAAACAACTAAGCTAAAAAACAAAAAAACAGACCTCCCCAGAAATGGCTGCTATAACCCAGGTATCACAATCCAGAAACCAAACAATGGACATTGGAAATTATAAACAGAAACAAGTACCACGAAACAGTCAGAAGCTTGTAAACAGGAATCGAAAACAACAAATGGATACCAAAGTAACATGTGAGAAAACAACACAAAACACGAAAAGTTAAGAGCCAGGAGATGTGTACTCCTTCATGAAAATGAAACTAGGAACGAGAAACCAAAAACTTAAAAGCCAAGACCAATAAACTCATGCATAAAACAGAAACTAGGAATATAAACCAGGAACTTAAAAGCCAAGACTAATAAACTCATACATAAAACAGGAACTAGGAATCATAAACCAGGAACTTAAAAGCCAAGACTAATAAACTCATGCATGAAAAGGAAACTAGGAACGAGAAACTAGGTACTTAAAAGCCAAGACCAATAAACTCATACATAAAACAGAAACTAGGAATCATAAACCAAGAACTTAAAAGCCAAGACCAATAAACTCATACATAAAACAGAAACTAGGAATCATAAACCAGGAACTTAAAAGCCAAGACCAGTAAACTCATACACAAAACAGAAACTAATAATCATAAACCAGGAACTTAAAAGCCAAGACCAATAAACTCATACACAAAACAGAAACTAGGAATCATAAACCAGGAACTTAAAAGCCAAGACCAATAAACTCATACATAAAACAGAAACTAGGAATCAGAAAACACGACCTTAAGAGCCAGGAACTTTGTAGCCATATATAAAACAGAAACTAGGAACGAGAAACCATGAAATTAAGAGCCACGAACTAAGAATTCATGCAAGAAACAGAAACTAGAAACGAGAAAAATTCTCATTAATAACCAGGAACTATGAACTCATACATAAACCAGAAACTAGGGACGAGAAACCATAAGGTTAAGAGCCAGGAACTATGAACTCTTACATAAAACAGAAAAACTAATAACGAGAACCGTGAGTTTAAGAGCCAAGAATTATGAGCGTATACAAAAACTAGAAGAGACAAACCATGACCTTAAGAACCAGGAACTAGGAACGAGAAACCACAACAAAATGAGCCAGGAATTATGAGCTCATACATAAAATACAAACTAGAAATGGCAAACCATGACCTTAAGAGCCAGGAACTATGAATTCATACATAAAACAGAAACTAGAAATGTCAAGCCATGACTTTAAGAACCAGGAACTATGAATTCATATATAAAACAGAACTAGGAACGAGAAACCATGACAAAATGAGCCAGGAATTATGAACTCATGCATAAAATACAAACTAGAAATGGCAAACCATGACCTTAAGAACCAGGAACTATGAACTCATGCATAAAACAGAAACTAGGAACGAGAAACCACAACTTCTGAAAGATTGAATCCAGGAACCCGGTGACTAATTCCCCTTCGTACCAACTTCTCTCCGTTGTTACAGTCTTCATTCCACGTCTCCGTGTTCCGCACAACCAATTTCCTTTTCTGGATATAAAATCCTCTCAGAAGCCACCTTTTCCTCAAGGATTCCGGAGCTCAGCCCCCTTTTTGCTCTTAAGGCAATTTGCTCCCGAAAGGATAGGCGCAAGCTTTCATCCTATCTGGGCGAACGAAATAGCTTAAAATCCTCGGTAAATTGGTTCTTTAAACTGAAATAGGAAGTAATTGGTTGTAATCTTAGACGCGGCACGAAAAAGACCTCGGATGAATTACGTTCCTTGGCCAACCAGCTCGACTCGCTCTAGCAACATTTAACCAACTACTCGAGTCTCACGCCCGTCTGCGAGATCAAATTAGTCTTGACGTTTTATATATTTTAAATATATGTTTATGGCCGTCTTCACTTAGATTAAGTCAAGGTTATGCTTTGATTTGTTCTTTACGATCTGTTTATCAACGCAATTTTTTTTTCAAAGACGCCATTTTACACCAACAGAAAACATCGGCTCTCATATTAATTTTTTAGTCTTGTATGAGAGACTTCTACGCAGATGGCGCTACTGCATGGGTGGAAGGTATTAGTTTATGTCAGAGCGGGGTGTAGGCGAGATGAAAAGATGAATGCTCAAGACACTTAGAATATCACTAAAATCTGCGGAAATTTTTCAACATAATCTAAGATTTTTGTTATTCTTCACGGTGTTCCGTAAGAAATTTTGCTACCCCAGACCCTAACTGTTTTTAATGAGCTCGCGTGTACGTATGTATGCGTGTATCTTGGTGGTAGTTTTTGTCTTGTTTGCATTTATATTCGAAGCTTTTTAAAATAATTCACTGGTGAAAAGGCAAAAGTGCAACCAAAAAAATCCACTAATTGGTGTGAATGTTCAAAATATTCTGTAAAATTCCGCATGAAATGTTTTATTTCTTTCCTCGTGTATAAAAAATTCCCTCGCCGTCCTACATTCAGTACATCGTGTATATATAATGTGAACGTGTGTGAGTGAAAGCAGAAAACGGGAAATCCGCCGTCTCTGCCGCGCTGCCTCTCCCATTTCTACATATTATCACTATTTTACTCTCCGCTCGATATTTCACTTGACCCTAGCCCCTCCTCCTTCCACCTCCACAACTCCGTAACTCCACCCATCCACCCCCATCTCCGCCCCGGTTCATTCTTAGCCCCTTCACGCTTCGTTGGAAGCCTGGTCATGCGTTCACCGTCAGGGATGTCAAACGAAACGTTGCCCTCTGTCATTTATTTAATTTCATTCGTAGATTCGCAGAACCGTCAGTTGAAGGCAGCTATTGTTTTTATCAGCAGGGGGGTGGGGAGAATTTTAGGGAGGATTAACCCCAACATTGGTCCTCCCCAAATAATTTAATATCGGTTTTATGAGACCATATTTTATCTATTGAAAATCGAGTGTTTAAATCACACATTTTTCATTGTTCGTTATCGTCTCTCGATCACTAATTGCATATTGTATCCCTTAAACAAAAGGCTTAAAATATAATTGAATAATTTACAAATATTTGATACAAATGAGTTGGCATTAATCAGTAAATTAAGTGAATGTTTAGATTTGATATCATTTTTTTTTAATCCTATCACGGAATCGATCCTCATTACACCGAAAGCATTCACCTATTCTCGTAGTTTTGCAGTAGATCCGAATTTAATGGGAGTAGCAACTTATTTTCCATTAATTTTATTCATATTTATCTCATAGCATAAATAAACTTCACCTTTATTAAATATGCCAACCCTCTACTTAATGCAAGATGTCATTTTACTTTCTAATTAAATCTTATCAAATTATTACATTTCGTGGAGTACCATATTTAATGGGTATTCAGAATCTATTTATTGTACTCTAACATCGTTTCCAATTGTCTCACCATCGTTATATTATTCTCAGATTAACCATTCATTTCATACTCAATAATTCCAGGCCGGTATCACACGTTATCTCATTGAGTACTTCCATGGTGGTAGTTATTTACTATATCTCAATTTCGTCGTCACTATACTCACGTCCAATGTTACCTTTACTAATTAACTGCTGTACTCTCTATTGAGTACTATTTATACTAACTTGCTACTCTCAGCTGCTATTGGTTTTAGGTATTATTAAAAGCAAAACCAGTGAGAATATCTACAACGAACCTTTGGCAAAGGGATAGTAAAGATAGCGGTCAAATTAGAATGATGGAAATTGCAAAATTAGACGATCCATTTTCCCTCACGATTTCTAATTTAAGTTCGTAGCTTAAGTCATACAAATATTTCCACTAAATACATAAATACACACTATATAAACACACTTTAAGATGTATTTTTATATGTTAGAGAGAGTATAGAATGAAATGAAGAGGGAGGGACAGGTAAAATTGTTTACTATAAACTAAAAAATAAATAACTTAATTGGCGGAATTTGGTAGTGTTGTTTACATGCCATAAACAAGTTGTCGTTCATACGGGAAGAAATTGTATGCATGACAAACGATTTTTTCAAATTATAATGATAGAATTTGGTCCGTTTGTTTATGAAGTAATACGAATTTTATTGTCCAATAAATCATCCAAGAAAGACCTTTAAATATTTAATGAGCGAAACATTTGAAATGTGGCGTTCATGTATTCGATTGTACGGGCATGTGTGTCGAGTGCGGTGTATGTGTGTACGCTTCACGCTTGTATTCAATTTGCAATTTTAAATTTTCAATTCATCACACTTCTACAGGGTGTTTCAAAATTAAATTATGTAGAAAAAGTGCATTGAAAAAAAATACGAGAGATGAATCAGGATTTGTGGCACTCGAAGTATGTCTGACGTTCGTATTTATGAAATGCTGTTCTTTATCATACGAACGTTCTAGAAAAATTAACACATGTTCTTTTAATTTATTCTTTCTTCTTTGTTTGCTGATTTTTAAAGATTTAATTTATTCGGTTTTATTCTGGGTGTTTGGTATTTAAGTATTGGGGGAAATTGGGAATTTGCCTTTGAATGGTTTAGGCATTACAAGGACTACTTAGAACAGGACTCCCCAAACTGTAGAATAACGCGGGCTGCATCGACAAATCGGAGAAGGCCTGCGGGCCGCACCAGTAAAAACTCTGAAAAACACATAATACACAGAACAAAAAAAATCAAAGAATTTATTAATACAAAGGGGAAAGAAGACAAACACAAGAAAACTAAACTCGTAGAAAAATATACTTAATCTAACCTCCTAACCCGAAATAACCAATTAACCTAACCTAACCTGAAATAACCAATTAGCCTAACCTAACCTGAAATAACCAATTAACCTAACCTAACTTGACTTAACCTAACCTAACTTGACCTGACCTAACCTAACCTAACCTAACCTAACCAATAACTTAACCTATTTTAAAACCCGCTCTTGAGAAAAAATATCTTTCAACACACGTTTCGAATGATGGAGGGCCGCACCGATGACCCAGGAAATGATGCGACGGGTAGCACGCAATGTTAATTTTGACACGTGGCCGCGCGCCGTGGGTTGGGGACCCCTGACTTATAAGAACTCTCTTAAGGCAAATCTTCGAGGAAAACAGATAGAATGACTGCAAGGGGGAAAATGAACGAGAAGAGAAAAATAATAATAAAAAAATGACGAATAGAAAATACCGAGGGATAAAAACAAGGACTGAACCGGTCTAAAGCTTCTTAAGGGTTGGTTCTTAACCTTTTTTTGCCTAATGACCCCTTCGACCATATGCTAGAATATTACCACTACCCCGCTCTAAGATTGTCTTCCACCACATTCAATAAGCTGTGTTGTCCTGTAGATTATGTATAATCTGTAGACTTTTATTTAGATCGATATTTAAACAGTTTGCCCAATCTGTGAGCCCAAGCCCCCCACCCTTTGGTTGCGAACTCCTGTTCTAGAAGTTCCTAGATCTCGGTTAAACCACCTAGAGACAACGGCGCAAAAAGGCCAAAGGGCCTGGCGCTTAGAGGCCATAAAAGGCAAAAACACCAAATGGGGGGGGAAAGTCCTTTTAAAAGAGGTCCTCACAGCAAATGGTGAAGTTAGGAGAGGTAAAAAGGCCCAGAAACCACATAACCTTAGGTGGTAAAAGAGAAGAAAGGCTAAGCTAGGAACAAAAGGAAGCGCAACTCTCGCATTTAGCCTATTTTTCATAATAAAGGAAGTTCTTTTGTAGGAAAAATACTAATTCCTTTATCCTTGAATTCAGTGGAGTATTTGACCTTCCCCCTCCCCCTCTTTTAGGCGACAGACTTGTCGTTGTTTGGTCTCGGGTGATTAGTTCAGTAGTCAACCATTGAGACCCCTTGGTACTACCTAAAGATGTCAGGAAATGTATATATATATATATATATATATATATATATATATATATATATATATATATATATATATATATATTATTCGAATTTAAGCGCAATAACAACGAGGCCGTATCATGAGGGAGGGTAGTATTTAAGGAGCTGCCTGTCAAGAAATTTGTGAAGATGGACGAAGTGAAATTAGGGGAAGATATATAGCTGTAGGTCTTCTGCAGACACTGGAGCCGGCAGGTGCAACAATGATGACACTGGGGCCTGAAGGGCACGCCGTTCACCCTGGTTTTAGTTGTAGTAGGGACATTACCCTTGCTACACCCCAGCTTAAGGGGGCAAATATTAATGGTACTCATAATAGTAGGGAAGGACATGGTTATTTTTACCTCGGTCCCTACAAGTACTGCACATGGTTTTGATTGTTTGATTATGGGGTCAATTAAATGGGTATCATCAATTGAATCAAATTTGGCATGATCCAAGTGCCTCCTCTCCTTCTAATGAATGTTATTAACCACTAGCATAGGCACTTGGCGCTTCCTGGGCTTAAAAGTCCTGTCTCAAATAAATATAGATAAATATTGTTTGAAATTCTTATATTGTGGCGCACCGTACTTGACTGGTTCCGCTCTTACCTCTCGTCTCGTACCCAATCCGTTGTGATTGACGACGTTTCATCCGAATTTACCCCCATTCGCTTTGGAGTGCCCACAAGGCTCTGTCCTTGGTCCTCTACTATCTGGTATCTACCTTGTCCCTCTTAGCTCCCTTATCCGTAATCTCGGTCTATCCTTCCACCATATGCTGATGACACTCAAATTTTCGTTTCATCATCCCCCACGTCTCTTGCCTACTCTTCCATTTCTGACTGGCTCTCTACCAACTTCCTCAGGCTTAATCACTCCAAAACTGAGGTCCTCCTCGTCGGCACCCCTGCTCTTGTCAAAAAATCTAAATCTCTCTTTCCCTCGCTTACTCTGGGCGGTAATACTATCATTTTCTCTGACTGCGTTAGGAATCTGGGTGTTGTTTTTGATGAGCATCTCTCCTTTAAGCCTCATATCTGCAATATCAGCAAATCCTCTCTATCTTTCCTGGTAACTTCTCTCGCATTCGCTCTCACTTTGATCGCCAAAGTCTTGAGACTGCTGTTCATGCCTTTATCACCTCACGCCTTGACTACTGTAACTCACTGCTTGTGAATCTGCCATCCTCCTCTCTCCGCCCCCTCAACTTGTACAGAACTATGCCGCCCGGCTTCTCCTCCGTCGCCCTCGCTTCTCCCCCTCGAAACCCTTGCTGCATCAACTGCACTGGCTCCCTGTCAGATCCCGTACTCACTTCAAGATACTTCTCTTCACATTTAAGGCCCGAAACAACAAGGCCCCGTCTTACCTCTCTTCTGCCCTCTCGACACGCCATGTCTCTCGGGCCCTTCGGTCATCACATGCACCTCTTTTGAATATTCCTCGTTCATCCCTCTGTTCAATGGGGGACTGCTCCTTCTCATTCTGCGCCCCTAAGTTGTGGAATGCTCTTCCTGCTGAAATCAGGTCTTCTCCATCTCTTACCACATTTAAGCGTCTCCTGAAAACGCATCTTTTCAGTATTGCCTTCTCCCCCCCTCTTGAATGTCCATTGAATTTCCATTCTCATCTCAGCACAACGTGCGCTCTGGGAAGGCCTCAGGCCTTGAAGAGCGCATTACAAAAGACTTATTATTATTATTATTATTTGTAGGGTGACGGCAAATTCAGAAGGGTTGCGCACTCCCTCTATCATATAATATCATATCATACCATATAATATCATATAATATAGGTACAACGAGTAAACATTTCAGCGCGCGTGCCCGGCAGTTTACGCACACGCGTGAATGACCTTTAGTTATGAACGAACAACGTTTTAGACGCAGGAACAGATCGAGTGTATTATGAATACAAATACTCATATGTACGTATGGTTCCGTACCCTTGTGCACATCAAATCAGACGAGTCAGAACAAGTTATGCTGTTCTAAGAGAGATTCCATGTTTACTCCCTAACCCAGTCTATTATCTTCTTAGTATGAGTTGAACTTAAAGATAGAGTCCCATGTTATGCAGATTTGCAAAGAGGAGGTTAACAAGTGTGTGTCTATGACCGAATTCACGCACATTAAATATAAAAGTTAACCAGGCAATGGCTTCGCCACTCCCCCTACGGGGGGGGGGAGCTTGCGCTTCGCTACTAAGATCAAACACGTTGCTAAAATATAGTAATAGACGATATATAAAAATAAATTTTCTGAACTTCACCATTTGTATTTCTTTGGTTTTTAAAAAATTCATAAAATTTCGATACTTATATTTATTTCTGAACTTCACCATTTTGTTTTTTGATATTATAAAAGAATTATTAGAAATAACTTTGATAAAAAACATAAGTCATAACCAAACTAAGATGAAATTATTATTCAAATACTCAAAAAGATCCCCTTCTTGAATTATAGAGTTAGAGAAAACTATTTTCAGAAAAGTTTTGTGATCAAAATTTAGTTATTGGAAAATGCCGGGAAAGGTTTTTAAGACAGGTCGTAGAAAATGTCAGAAAAATTTAATTCTGGAGTTGTTCTAGGAAATTTCCCAGGAAATTACGTTCTATTAGGTCATTATCTTCTATGAGTAATGCGGCATTATTTTTTATGTTTATCATTCATTACTTTAGTGATATATATCAAACTACTTTTTGAACTTTTTTATTTAAATATGTATTTATTTATTAATTTAATAAGTAATATAATTTCCACCAATTTCTACTACGTCTCTATCTTTTTATTAACTTTTCAATTCCATGTCTGTAAAAATCTTTTGACTTTGTTTCAACCTCTTTTCTAGTTGACATCTTCATTCTCTTGAGGTGATTCGCTGAACTTATAAAAAATAGTAATTTGATGGGGTTAATTCGGGCGAGTTTTGAGGATAATTTAATAGTTCCCAATAGGAATTGTATAGTTTCTGTATGGTATTTCTGGCGATATGAAGTCGCGCGTTGGCTTGATGAAAGCGCACTCTTATCCTATCGATTCATGCTGGCTTTTTTTCTTCAAGTGCTGCATTTAAACGGGCCAACTGAGCACATAAAACCTCTTTGGTTATATTCTGATTTCAGGTAAGAAGTTCAAAATGGATTATGCCATTCATTATCTAGAACGTTTAAAGTTATTGTACCTAAGCAACTTTTCGTCTCCTTTATGACAACACAAAAAAATGGTTCACTTTTAGGTCAAGAAAGAGAGATGAACTAATAGTAATTCTTTTTTGCAAGTCTACCTCTGACAGCTGGTGAAAAGATGTTGATCAAATTTGACTGGTAGTTCTAAGCAGGGTTCATCTTGAAAACTAATATTTCCCGAGCTAAAATTCTGAACTTACCTTTGGCACTGCTCACATTAAATGTTCCTTCGTTGTATACTTGACGCAAAGTTTCTGCTGTTCACTTAACATCATTGCCTTTTCTAAACTCCCAAAGCATAAGGTTGCCAATGTGGTCTTTTGACACTTACATAATATTCATCGTTAACGATAAGGACATTAAATTAACAATAATAATACAAAGTTAATAGCTATAAAATGACGACCAAGGTAGGCCGAAATGAAAGCCTATGGTTAAGCAAAGGCATAGAGAAATTAAGCTTTGAGTTTAATAAACGAGGCTAGTAAAAAATAAAACTATGCGTTCGATTACTTCCATCCATAAACTAGTGATAAACATGAAAAAGATGACATGACCTAATAGATTTGTTCTAGCAAATTTGACTGAAACTTTGCGTTCGATATTTATTCAAGAAAGTTTGGAGGATTTTACACGTTTTAGAATAAATTTGTTCTCGAAAATTTCGGATAAAGTGTTTCCTTGATTTATTTTAGGAAATTTCTGCGAAATTACGCGTTCTAGACTTGTTCTTGAAAATTTAAGGTACCTTTACTTAGTCAATGAAGTTTATGCGGAATATAACCTTTTAGACTTGTTCTTGAAAAGTACAAGGAAAATTTTGTTTCTGGACTTGATATTGAAATTTTTGCGTTCTAAGGCTTGTTATTGGAAATTTTAAGTCCTAGAGCTTCTTATTATTGTAATTTCTGGTGAAATTGGTTTTCGAGACTTGTTTAAAGAATATTTCAGGAAAGATTTACACCGCGGGACTTTATGAGGTTATGTATTCTAGATGATTCTAGTAAATTCCAATGGAACTTTGCGATCAAGACTTTATTAAGCTGGAGGAAAATTTCACGTTCTAGACTTGTTCTAGGATGTACATATCAAAAGAAAAGTAAGAAAGAACGAATGATTTTTATTAAAAGTCCAACTTTGTATACAAAGTGTAGAAAATTAGTTTCGTTTACCTCATAAACCTTTCTCTTTTAAACTCAAAAGGATCCCGTATGAATGGCAACTTAAATTAACATGCGTTAATGTCAATTTAAATGATCTTGTATGAATGGCAACTTAAATTATCATGCATGATTAGTAACTTAAATTATCCTGCATGAATGGCAACTTAAATGATACTGCGTGAATAGCAACTTAAATGATCCTGCATGAATGGCAACTTAAATGATCCTCTGTGAATGGCAACTTAAATGATCCTGCGCGAATGGCAACTTAAATGATCCTGCGTAAATGGCAACTTAAATGATCTTGTATGAATGGCAACTTAAATGATCTTGCATGAATGGCAACTTAAATGATCCTGCATGCATGGCAACTTAAATTATCCTGAATGAATGGCAACTTAAATGATCCTGCGTAAATGGCAACTTAAATGATCTTGTATGAATGGCAACTTACATGATCCTGCATGCATGGCAACTTAAATGATCTTGTATGAATGGCAACTTAAATGATCCTGCGTAAATGGCAACTTAAATGATCTTGTATGAATGGCAACTTAAATTATCTTGCATGCATGGCAACTTAAATGATCCTGCATGCGTGACAACTCAAATGATTTTGTATGAATGGCAACTTAAATGATCCTACATAAATGGCAACTTACATATCTAGCACTTTTTCAGTTAATGGGGAGTTGTTTTTTAGATTCACTCCCTAGTGTCCAGATTTATTCTCTAGTGTTTAGATTCATTCTCTAGTGTCCATATTTATTCCCTAGTGTTTAGATTCATTCTCTAGTGTCCATATTTATTCCCTAGTGTTTATATTCATTCCCTAGTGTTCAGATTTATTCCCTAGTTTTCAGATTCATTCCTTAGTGTCAAGATTCATTCTCTAATGTCTCTAATTCTCTAATTCCCTAGTGTCTAGATTCATTCCCTAGTGTCCAGAGATTAACAAAACAAGAAATAGGAACTAAGACAAGTTTTCTATAGCACTCCTTATACCACTCCCTCTCTCTTCTCTCTCTCTCCCTCTCCCTCTCTTTCTGTTTTCCATCTCTCTCTCTCTCTCTCTCCTTTCTCCTCTCTCCTCTCTCCTCCTCCTTCTCTCCCCCTTTCCCCACCCTCTAACCACTCCATCTCCTCTCCCCCTTCGTCACTCTCCCTCCCACTCCTCTTATCTTCCTTCTCTACCCCTCTCCTCCATCCATCTTTCATTTCATGCTCTTACCTCTCTTCCCCTCTCTCCCTCCCCCCTTATCTCCCTAAAACTATTCCACTCTCTCTCTCTCTCTCTCTCTCTCTCTCTCTCTCTCTCTATATATATATATATATATATATATATATATATATATATATAAATATATATATATCACTCATTCTTTCTTATGGTATCTCTCTCAACTTTTCTTGCCACCACTCTACCTCTCTTTCACTCTATCTTGTCCTCTCCTTATATCTTTGGTTCTTTGTCTAAACTCTCTTTCCATCTATCTTCTCTTTCCTTCCGATATCCACTTTCCTCTCTTTCCCTCCCACTATCTTATGTCTCCCCCTCTCTCCTTCTTTCTCTTTCTATGAATCTTCCTCTCTCTAATTCTCTGTATTTACTTTATCTCTTCTTTATCTCTCACATTCTTTCACTCTACTTCTCTTTCTTTATTTCTCTTCTATCTCCTTTTTATCTTTCTTCTATATCTTCTCTCTTTTCTCTGTCGATTCTCTTTCTTTCTTTCTTTTCTTTTCTCTCTATTTCTTCTCTATCTTTTCTCTGTCGATTCTCTTTCTTTCTTTCTCTTCAATCTTTTTTCTCTAATTCTTCTCTATCTTTTCTCTCTCTTCTTTTTTTTATTTTCATTATAGATGACCACAAATGCGCCCTTCACTATCCACTCACCATTAACCACCGTTTACAAAATGGTGGCCGCATAACTCTTTTCAATGGCTATTTGTTATTCTTTAATAATGTTCCATTTTAGTATGCAGATTGTGGCTGAGTGCCAGACTAAGGCAATTAATCCGGAGAATAGCAGCAGAGATGCACACTCTAATTTGTTTACCAGAAGACGAAAGAGAGGGTTAGTACTCACCAACCATTGTTTGTAAATGCGTGGGGTATTTGCGCTATCAGTTGCCCCACCACCTCCCTATATTAAATTAACTCTCTACACTTCTAAACCTTTTCCCCGTCAAATTAAAAAAAAAATCAAATTAAAAAGGTTGAATTTCATATAAAAAAAACAGCATTCATATTAAAAAAATGAACTTCAAATTAAAAAGGTTGACTTTCATATTTAAAAATTGAACTTCAAATTAAAAAGCTTGACTTTCATATTTAAAAATTGAACTTCAAATTAAAAAGGTTGACTTTCCTATTAAAAAAAATGAACTTTAAATTAAAACGGTTGACTTTCATATTTAAAAAAATGAACTTCAAATTAAAAAGGTTGATTTTAATATTTTAAAAAATAAATTTCAAATTAAAATGGTTGACTTTTATATTAAAAAAAATGAACTTCAAATTAAAAAGGTTGACTTTCATATTAAAAAATCAAGTTCAACTTTTTAAAATTGACTTTCATATTAAAAAAATTGACTTCTTAATTAAATAAGTTGAATATATCTGAACAATTATTTAGAAATTTATTGACATTTTCCGTTTGGAATTCCTTATTTCAATTTAATTATTTATTCTCCTTCGATATGATTGGTAATGCAGGTTTGCCTAGTTAATCGAAATTTGTTAATTATATTAATTACCTGGATCTAATTAGTTGCTTAACGAATGGTGATTTAGATGAGCCTACAGTCCTAACCAAAAGGTTAGGTAAAGTTTGTGCATCCTAAACTCTATGTATATTGTTAAATTTATTTAACTACAGCATTTACATTATACTGGGACATCCTGTAGGATATTCAAAATTGTATCTATAAGTTTTATAGATTTTAGGAGCCCCTCTAGGTAGATTATAATAGCGAGATGATTTCTGGGATTCCTTCTCGCTGGACCGAATCCTGAGGATGTCTTGTTATTCTTGGTTTAATAAAGGTCGTGGGTTATCACCATCTGCGGGACTCCTGTTCTAAACCCTTACTGGTACCTGTTGACACTTGGTTCTCTATCATGTTGGAAATGGTGGGAATCAAAGAGGTTAAGGATCGTTCGTAGGAGTTGCTCTAATGGTACAATTTCGTACCATTGGGTGTTTTTAGGACAGATTTTACCTTTCCCAAAAGTATTAGCCATAATTGTACACAAGGAAGTTTAAGCTCATACTCTTGATTTTCTATACTGTTTTATGAGCTTTACCCTGTTATTTATTTTCTTTTTAACTCCTCTAACTATTCTTGATCATTTAAATAATTCTTCTTTTACACTCATCAATCTCTTCAAATCCCATTTTTTCCGGAATTGAAATTCCCCTTTTTGATTGCATAATTTTGTTGTTTTTTGAGTTATTATCGAAAATAAATGAAATCCTGAATGTTCATTGTTCAATATACTTGTTCAGAACTTCTCCGTTCCTTTGTCAAGTTCTTTAATTAACTTGTGTATACTCTTGTAATACCCATCCGGGTAGAATCAACATTTAGCAAATTTACTTAGATCTACCTGGTCACAATTCAAAGTTAGCCCAGTATTGAAAGAACATTACAGGAACTTGTACGTCTTGGACAATAGGTTCCTTCCTAGCTGAAAGCAACGAAGCTAGACTATTAAACAAATGTAACCTTACGGGCCAATAGGAAAATGGCCATTTCACCTATCCTGACAAGCCCTAAGACATCAATCATGCATAACAGATCACGAGATTCGAGTCCTTGTAGAGGCATAGTTCCATTATGAGCCTGATATTTAATGTTAGTTTGAAGGCGAAGGTTCTAGAAGGATACTCTGTATTTTTAGAAATTGCTATTTATTGATAATCAAGGCTGTAGTAATTCCATCGTCAATTTCTAAAACCGTCTGGAAATTAACGTGATATAGGATACGATCAGGCCATAGGTTTAGGGTTTGTTTTCATTCAACAAGGAATAATAATTTTGTCAATCCAGAAGACAAGTTCAGACTATGAGGGAGAAAGGGAGAGCTGACAGAAATAATGTTAAAAAAACATAAAATTTTAGGATTAACATGGAATCTAATAATCACCTTTAACCATCGATGGCCTTAGATTTTAAAAAGAGCAAACTTCATATATGCAAAAAGCATTTTAACTCAGTTGTTTTTCATGGTTGCAAATAAAAAAATTACCTAAATATATTTAAATCCATATAATGTTTCGGACCATTTAGTTCATATGTTGAGAAGACTTCTGAAACTGCTTGAAGATAAGAACATCCAAAAGACATCCAGAGTGGTCCACTGAAACACGATAAAGCTTTCGGCAGTTCTACAATCGAACAAATAGCAGAGAGAAAGGCTTTGGAAGCCATTGTAATTGTTTAGCTTGCTTAGTGTGTACATGTGCACCCATGCACTTGCATGTGTGAGTGCATAAACTTATCTACTGATTCTTTCCAAAAAAGAGTGATAATAATACTATACGGGAGCAGTACTCTTTATAGAGCACTTATCCATTTGGATTCGAGATTCCCTTCCTTCAAATGTTATTTTTGGTTCAATGTGTGAATACATTATAAAATTTCATAAAACTTCAAAGTACTAATTTTTAAGGTGTCTTTGAGTGTCTTATTCCATCTTATGATGTGGTCCCTACCACTACAAATCTACAGAAATCAATTTCGTGTAAAAATACATAAAATTACTCTATAGTCGGACAATCTTATAAGAAAATCTCAACTGAGAAGGAATTTGGTGTAATAGGTCACAAAGACTTGAAATCTTCAATGTAGTGTGAGAAAGCATGTAAAAAAAAGAAAAGAACCCTCAAAATTATGCTGAAAAAACAACATTACACAACATTTCTCTTTGCTGCCACCTGAAATTTCCTAGCAATGCGCTCTTGTGACCCCCATGCATACTAAAATAAGCAAATAAGTATTTAACAGTGACATATTTCTAAATTGGTAATTTACCTATTTTAATCTATTACTACAAACCCAGGACACTACATAGAAGTTCAAATTTCTTCATTGTACAAAATGTAATTAATTACATATAATGTATGTACATGAACTTTGATTCATGGATAAGTATTAAAGATAATAACTTTGTTTCCTGCACTTGTATAGGCATACTGGAAAATTATTAAAATACTGCCAAAGTATTGTTTCAAATACAAAAATGGTATTGTTTTAAATCACGACAGAAACATAAATACTCTGAAGAACAAAGAAGTCCATACTATTTTGAAGATTCAAATAACACTTTATTTATTATTTTTTTCTATTCTAATAAACATATTTAATGTATACGGCACCTATGCATATAAATTGAATACATTATATTATCACATGTAATGATGATTCACATACAACAGTGGTATGTATCCTAAATGACCCAACATTAACAAAAATGTATAGTGTTAATCACCAAAGCCTAGCAAATTATATAAATGCAATAAAAAACAAGTAACTGAAAAGTTCAGTATCTCTAGAATTAGAATATTACCTTATTTTTGCTAATTTTGGACCAAATATTTTATTCTGGATTAAATATTGATAGCTAAGGCACATCTCGAGTCATATTGTTGGTCAAGACGAACTCTTTCTTTAGTGTTGATAGCTTCTAAACTAGAAAACCCAGCCTCACATAAGTAGTTGGAAAGGAAACCAAGGGTTTTTTGTTCCTTCCGTGTGAGAACATGATCACTTCTCACTTGTGCCCAAAACTGTGATAATGAAACTTAAGCAAATTTCTGTCGTATCACTTGACTTCTTTGAAAGTGAATAGTTTCTTCTTCAAATCCATGAATATCGACCCCGAATTTCACTGACATATACATCAAAAAGATTTCTTACCCAGCTGTGCTTCTGTAAATCCGAAATTTGAGCCAAATACCAATCCATTTATATGTTCAGGTTCACTAAGTGTTCCTGAAGAGTTTCAACTTCGTCAGCGTCTTCAAGAAACTCATTCAGATTAAAAAACGATATTAGTTGCAATTTTGTCCCCTTTTTCCGCAAAAGAGCTAGTTTTTTTTAAACAAGAGATCTTTGCATCGGTCATCCATGGTCCGATTTTGTCCTTACATTTTAGAATTCAATTCGTTCATATGATTGAATAGTTCATTCATTTAAGCCAGTTTCGTCAACAAAATTGAATTGTCATTTGCATTTTAGAACATGTAAAATCCACCGAACATCCAAAGGACCTATTAATATACAGAGTGAAGCTCTGGCCTTATCTCTTGCATCGCCAAATTCTTTGGATGAAAGAAGCGATAATAATATCAGGGCTAACTACTTGTACCAGCGTGAAATATCCTATACATCTTCCAATCATGGCTGGCGCACCATCATTACAAATAGCACAACCTTTGTCCTACTCAAGATCATGCTGCCTCAAAAATTCACTGAACATTTAGAATATACTTTGTCTAATTTTAGTGATTTTAATTTGCTTACAAAACCAAAATTATTCAGCAATGTCATCAGCTCTTTAGTACCGCACAAACAGCATGAGTTGTAGATTATCTTCGATATCTACAGATTTATCAATTTAAACCGAAAACCACATGTCTGCACCAAACCGTTAACAACTTGTCCGAGAATATCTTGTGACCTGCAGCCTCTTCTTCGTTTGATGATATTGTCTGATGCTTTCACTAATTCAAGATTTGGCAACTGCGTCTTGCTTAATAAGATCTTAATCTATTGTATGCGGCTTCTTGTAACATACTATTTTCCATGCTACCTCAAATGATACTATTGTTACTTTCTCCATAGAAAGAGTTAAAGTCTATGTGTTTTGTGTTTATTTCTCTTTTCTTTCAGACACTTAGTGGTTTATTAGCCAAATTAAAAGTGAATTTTTTTCAGATGCCACTTTGGTTTGTTTTCCTTAGTCAATTCACTTGCAAACAAAACTTTTATGCATTCTAAACATACTGGCAGAGCTAAACCAGAGTAGTATATAAGCTCAGTGGAGACAAAATGAGAAAAAAATTCAGGCTGGCATTGAAGACTAAGTTTCGCCAATTCTAACACATAAAAACTCTGCAAAGAAAAGAAAAAATAATAAATGACAGATTGGAGAAAAAAAATATTAGTAATAACACTCAGAGGACACTAAAAAAGACATATCGCATTTCTCCACCAAAATGTAGGCAACCACTCTGTCTGAGGGCCCTTCGCGATCTACTGAATATGATTGTACCCAAATTCAAATACCTGGTTCGTCCTTTGATAAGGCCAGTTTTGGTCTCCCTTTGTATCAATTTCTCTTGTCCTAAAACGCAAATCCTGCGAAGAGAGACAAAGAATTAAACTTCCAATCATTTGAAACAAGAGAATTGAAGGTAACTAATGAAGGTTTTAAAACTTTTAGTTGACTGAAAATGTTGAAATGAAAATAAAAAGTGATAATAAACGACAAAAGATATTTTTTTCGTCTCCAAAACGCAAATTACTGTAATATTTTTGCTGACCATCTCCAGAGGTTAAAGATGAATTAAATAAAGCTGGCTCTCACTGCATGCATTGGTCTTTCTCGTCCTGGTCTTCTTATATCATCGCTGTCACAGGATATACAAATCGTTAATTATTTGATAAAAGTCCCAACTCTAGTATGAAAGTAAAAAAATACATTTTAATGGTACATATGATGTTGTATTTAAATCTGACCTTATTTTTTTTTTGTACAAATGAATAGAAGTCTACAAAATTGAAGGTCTAATTTTACCATACTTCTTTTTATGTGGACAAAAAACTGAGGTTAGATTTAAACAAAAAAAATCAAATATACCATTAAAATGTTTTGTTTTTTTCACTTTTACCTAGCTATCATATCCTTACTGAGCCGAACAAAATTTACTGTCCTATTATACAGTAGGTATTAATGTATCTCCTGAATGGTCCAGTACAGGCAGAACAAGTTGTTTTTTTTCGATACTCGTTCAATAACCCCAAATGCTCGAATACCTGTTATTTTACTACCTATGTATATTATATTTTCCAAACTTGCTTTCATCATCTCGACGATAAACACATTTCCACCAATCTTGGGTTGTTTTCTAAGCAAAAATTCAAAAACTTCTGAACACATCAACTTCTAATCGAACCACTACTTGTGAACCGATATCTAATTGCACTTGGCATAATGACCAAATAATTACGTTTCTCCTATGCATAAAATTCCGCTATTCATGAATGCATACATCGTGTGACTTGCTTTGCGATCGTTTTTTGTTGTTTTTATGACCCTTTCTTGCTTATATTTTGAATCCTTTCTTTTACTTCCTATTTTCAAATTACCAGTTTGTGAAAAAATGGGAGAGAAAAACACCCCTATATCTCCTTTTGTTGGGGAGGTTCTACCGCCCCAGATTTTTTTATTAATTCGTAGTATACACAACTCGAATATTGAAATATTGGAATATTCAAATTAAACGTAGGATGAAGATTTATTAAGTCATTAAAAAGTAAAATTATATTTAAGCCAAAAATCTGCATTGTACAAAAAAATGCATATGATTTAAAAAAAAACACAAAAAAGTGTTTGGATAAATATGCTTTGTAGTGTTATTTCTCGTTATGATCTGTACCTAATAATAACCTATAAATCGCCTAAGTTCACTTATCTAAGTTAATGTAATTTTGGTCTGCATAAAAATTACTAAATTTAATTCGACCCTAGTTTCCGTTCTATGATGGACCTAATTGAACTAGTAAATAGTAATAAAATTTCATCTGAGTTTACTTTCTAGTACAAAATCAAAACTCTCTTTGGGATTTAGAACAAAAGGTTTTATCCTAATTTACAGCTCGCTCAAAATCATTAAGCTTCAGGCAGACTTGAAATGAGAATCGACGGTCTTTAACATCCATTTTATTGAAGTTCAAAACATCTTTCCACGTCATTTCACTCATCTGAAAAATAGTTTTCTTTCTTCCATGAATATGCATCAAATTCCTCTTTTCTTTTTCATTTAAAAAGCCTTCATTTATTAAAGAATTATAAATTTCGAAAACGAAATATTAATAAAAGCCATTCTAGCGACAGGTAACTTAAACAAAACGATCTCTGTACTCGGCAGAGACCCGAAAACCGCCTCTACGAAATGAGTTTTTCCGCGAGAAGCTCTTTCGGACCAGAAGACCCTTGCTCTGGTACAGCGCCAAGGCTTGGTGGGTCTCAAGACCACTTTAATGAACAAGACAAGGGACGCCATCTCCGTTCTGCATTTATAATTCCATGGAGCCTGGAGAAAAGGGAGAGGCAGCAATCGTTGTTATGAACCAGACGACGGCCTGAGCGCTCCCATAATTTCCTCAAATCTTCCCTTAATTCACCGGGTTCCTAATTCGATAGCGGGCGCTATTCCTCTTCTAAATTTAATTATAGCCATCTTTTTCTCATGCTTAAAGACAAGGATTATTCTTGTCATCCCGAGCAGCTCTGGGTTTCAAGCGGAGGGGGAACAGAGAAACAGGCCCCCGTTCGCGGAGGGCATAAACTCGTTAAATATGCAAATTGGATGGTCCCGCGATGAAATAACTATACTTTGTCAGTAATATCTCGGATACCTAAATAATTAGCGCGTCTCAACTCCTACTTCCAGACGCGATTTCTCCGTATGTACGCCAAAGGTCTCTTTGGTGCGATCAACTTTTAATTTGAGTTTTATGTATATCACCTTGGTTATATTAACCGAGGCGGTGCAAGCGAGCGGCCTTGAGGAACGGCAGGGGTTTATCCGCTAATCCCGGTTTTTGGATTTAATTATGCACGTGTAAAGGGATTTGCGATGGGATTACGCAGTTTTGCTTTAATTTAAAAAACAAATTCCTCAAAAAGGAAAGCAACAAAAGATATAAAACCCAGATGAATCCAAGTGAATTTTCACAAGGAAGGACAAGACAAAGGACTGAACAGATCTAACAAGAAAACAATGAACAAATCAGGACAAGCCGGAGAGAGACAAAGAGGTGAACATATCTAACAGTGAACAAAATGAGACATAAAGTATATGTTCAGGGAGACAAAATAAATGTTATAATTAATGAATGTAGGGTTACGTAGGGGTGAATATATTTATTTGGAAGTCCCATAACAAAGAATAAATATACCACCCCCTCTGAACCGGATAATTGAATGCCCTTAATATACTAGTATAGTGTCGATAGTAGTGATACTAGTAGTTGCAGTATCTAGATCTTGCTTGCCTTTGTTGCTGATGCGGAACTAAAGGACGAGCTGTTCACTCATTTCACTTTCCCTAATTTCACCATTTTAAACTCTCTCTGGACTTCCAAGCTTGTGTACAGGGTTCAATTTTCGGCTCGTAGGGAGCTGCCACCAAAGGCGGAAGGCGGCGAGTTTGATGCATGCGAGTAGACAGTTCCATCCACAAACGTCATCACGCACATAGCCAATCACAACGCCACTGTTTCACTCGTTCATTCTCATCTACAACACATCACTCCTTCACCCTACGGGCTATGCCGAAGAGGTTTCTAATCCACACTCCAGGAGTACGGAACGGATGGCTTTGGGGCAAGGAGGGTTCCATCGCTCAATGGTTACCTACGAAGGATAATAGTACCGCTCTTCTTGTCCTTTCTCCCAAACTTTGACAGGGTAGGGGTGTATTCGGGCTGGTTAGTGTCATTCTGATCTTTATGTTTGTTTCATCACCCGATCATAGAACTACACGAAAATGAGATGGATGGCTGTCGTTAGTAAAAGTAATTAAATAATAACCTTTTTTCGACATCATAAATTTGTCACCTCTCATTGTTTTTCTCCTACCACTGTCTTATCACCTAGCGCTGTTTTCTCACCTACCACTGTCTTCTCATCTACCAATGTCTTTTCACCTACCACTGTCTTTCACTTGCAATGTTTTTCACCTGCCACTGTTTTCTCATCTAACAATGTCTTTTCACCTACCACTGTCTTTCACTTGCAATGTATTCCAGCTACCGCTGTCTTCCCATCTACCAATGTCTTTTCACCTATCACTGTATTTCACCTGCAATGTCTTTCATCTACCACTTTCTTTCACCTGCAATGTTTTTCACCTGCCACTGTCTTCTCATTTACCAATGTCTTTTCACCTACCACTGTCTTTCACTTGCAATGTCTTTCAGCTACCGCTGTCTTCTCATCTACCAATGTCTTTTCACCTACCACTGTATTTCACCTGCAATGTCTTTCACCTATCACTGTCTTTAACCTGCAATGTTTTTCACCTGCCACTGTCTTCTCATCTAACAATGTCTTTTCACCTACCACTGTCTTTCACTGGCAATGTCTTTCAGCTACCACTGTCTTCTCATCTACCAATGTCTTTTCACCTATCACTGTAATTCACCTGCAATGTCTTTCATCTACCACTGTCTTCTCACTTACCACTTCAAACTGTCCTCAATCTACAAAGGCCTTTTCACCTAACAGTGTATTGCACTAAGTAGGGTTTTAATCCTACCACTATATATCACCTACTACTATCTCTCAGCTACCACACTCACCTGCTAGTCTTGCACCAAGTACGGTCTTGATCCTACCACTGCCTATCACTTACCACTATCTTTCACCTACTACTATTTTTCACCAACCACAATCTTCCACTTACCTGTGTCTTACACTTTCCACTATTAGTAGCTACCACTTTCCTCCACATACACAGCTCTTAAACTTTTCTTGAATATCATTTAATAGTCTTTTCATCTACCATTATCTTTTTACCTACCATATCTTCCAACGACTACTCTAAATGACCTACCACTGTTCTATTTATCAGTCTTTTTACCTACCATTATCTTTTTACCTACCATATCTTCCAACGACTACTCTAAATGACCTACCACTGTTCTATTTATAAGTCTTTTCACCTGCCTCAATCTTACACATACCACCGTATTTTCCATTCCACTCTCACCTACCACTTTATTTCGCCTACCACTAGCAGTTTATTGCACCTGCAACTGTATAACAACTACCACTGTCTTTCCCCTTATACTTTCTTCTATCTACTAGGGTCTAACACCGACTAGTGTCTATCAAAAAACGCTGTCTTTTACCTACCGCTGTATTTAACTTCTACCGTATTTCACCTACCCCTCTCTTCTCGTCTACCACTGCTCTCTACCTGTCACTTTCTTTACACATACCACTACTACCACTGCATTTTCCCTAACACTGTTTTATCCTTACCATTGTTTTTCACATTACACTATAATTTCACCTCCCTTCCTTCTCCGCTACCATTTCTACCACAACTACCGCTCTATCTCACCAAACATTGATTTTCGCGAATCACTCTCAGGTTCCAAACTCTTTCATCTACTAGCGTCTTTCAACTAGCAGTAACTTTAACCTACCGTTGTCTTTCCTCTACTATTGTGCTCCAGTTTCATCTACACTCTCTTTCAAATACCACTGTTTACACTTACCATTTTCTTCCACCTTTCATTTTCTTTCACCTTTCGCTGTCTTTCACCTACCATTTTTCTCCCCCTACAACTGTTTTCCACCTTCCATTGCCTTTCACCTACCATTTTTTTCCATCTACCATTGTTTTCCATCTTTTGCTATCTTTCACCTACCATTTTTCTCCATCTACCATTGTTTTCCACTCTTCGCTGTCTTTCACCTACCATTTTTCTCCATCTACTACTGTTTTCCACCTTCCACTGTCTGTCATCTACCATTTTTCTCCGTCTACTATTATTTTCTATCTTTCACTGTCTTTTACCTACCATGTTTCTCTATCTGCCATTGTTTTCCACCTTCCACTGTCTTTCACCTACCATTTTTCTCCATCTACTATTGTTGTCCACCTTTCACTGTCTTTCACCTACCATGTTTCTCCATCTGCCATTGTTTTCCACCTTCCACAGTCTTTTCCCTGTCACTTTCTTTCATATCGACAGTCTTTTTTACCTTCTAATGTCTTTCACCTAACGCTTTTTTTCTCACTTACCATTACTAAAGTCTCTAACTTTCTACTTTCTTCTTACCTACCAAAATCTTTCACCTAACATTGTTTTTTGCCTTCTCCCTAGCTATCACCTCTTGTGCTGCACCTGCCACTGTCTATCACATTTCGAAGTATTTCACCTACCACTGCCTTTAATATTACTGTTTTCTATCTGCAATTGTCTCTCACCTACCACTATAAAACACATACTACTGACTTTCACCTACTACTCATTTCTCCATACCACTGTCTTCTATCTACCATTGTCATTCACATGCGTTTTTTTCCTTCCAATCTTTTTGACCAAACACTATCTTTTCATCTACCAGTTTTATAGCTACCAGTCTCTAATATGTACAACGATTTGTTATCTCCCACTGTCTTTCACTTACTACAGCCTTTTACTACAGCCCTGTCTTCCATCTACTATTGTTTTCCAACTACTACAGCCTATAACACACCACTTTCTGCCATCTACCTTTGTCTTTTATCTATCACACTATTTCACCTACCACCGTCTTCCATCTACCAGTCTTTCACCTGCCACAGTTTATCACCTATCACCGGCTTCCGTCTACCACTGCTTTTACCTACCTGCTTTCTTCACCTGCCCAGTCTCATTCCTTCCAGTGTCTCTCACCCTACACACTCTTTTTGGCAAATAATGTCTTTCAGTTACTACTCACTTTTCCGATAATACTCTTCTTACCTACTATTGTCTTCCATCTAACAGTGTTTTCACCTACCAATTCCTCCCATCAACCACTATCTTTCATGCGTCTGCCTTTCTCATACTAGTCTTTTTCTCTTTCAGTCTTTCACCTAACTCTTTTCTTTTCTCATATCCTTGTCTTTCACCCACCCTTTTCTTCCATCTATCACTATCTTTTCACCTACGCATC
The DNA here is from genome assembly GCA_963969495.1 of Ceratothoa steindachneri. NCBI lineage: Eukaryota > Metazoa > Arthropoda > Malacostraca > Isopoda > Cymothoidae > Ceratothoa > Ceratothoa steindachneri. The sequence continues at coordinate 24,925,873 of OZ018338.1, forward strand.
TCTATCTCCTCCTACTCTCTTTCACCTATGAATGTTTTTCACATACCAATCTCTTTCATCTACCATTGTCTTTCCTCTACCAGTGTCTTTCACCTACCTATGTCTGTTCTCTTGCACTATATTTTGAAACTTCAAACTCCCTTCTCACCTACCACCTTCTTTCAACTACTACTTACTTTAAACTACTCTTCCCTTCACCTACCAATCTCATTTGTTCATTAACCATCTAAACTTTATTCGATGGTTGTTGTTTCTCTTCTGGGATCCTTAATTATGTCTGAATATCTTTGTCAGTAGAATAACGACAAAGAAAAGATCGATAAATATCTTTGTCGGTAGGATAAGGACAAAGAAAAGATTGATAAATATCTTTGTCAGTAGGATAAGGACAAAGAAAAGATCGATAAATATCTTGGTCAGTAGGATATGGACAAAGAAAAGATCGATGAATATATTTGCCAGTAGGGTAAGGACAAAGAAAAGATCGATAAATATCTTTGTCAGTAGGATAACGACAAAGAAAAGATCGATAAATATCTTTGTCGGTAGGATAAGGACAAAGAAAAGATTGATAAATATCTTTGTCAGTAGGATAAGGACAAAGAAAAGATCGATAAATATCTTGGTCAGTAGGATAAGGACAAAGAAAAGATCGACAAATATCTTTGTCAGTAGGATAAGGACAAAGAAAAGATCGATAAATATCTTTGTCAGTAGGATAAGGACAAAGAAAAGATCGATAAATATCTTTGTCAGTAAGTAAGGACAAAGAAAAGATCGATGAATATATTTGTCAGCAGGTAAGGACAAAGAAAAGATTGATGAATATCTTTGTCAGTAGGATAACGACAAAGAAAAGATCGATGAATATTTTTGTCAGTAGGTAAGGACAAAGAAAAGATCGATGAATATATTTGTCAGTAGGATAAGGACAAAGAAAAGATTGATGAATATATTTGTCAGTAGGATAAGGACAAAGAAAAGAACGATGCATATATTCGTCAGTAGGATAAGGACAAAGAAAAGATCGATGCATATATTTGTCAGTAGGTAAGGACAAAGAAAAGATCGATGAATATCTTTGTCAGTAGGTAAGGACAAAGAAAAGATCGATGAATATATTTGTCAGTAGGATAAGGACAAAGAAAAGATCGATGAATATATTTGTCAGTAGGATAAGGACAAAGAAAAGATCGACAGCTAAGCAAACGAATGAAGATTTGTCAAAAGAATCCAGTGAAATAATTATATTCATGAGGAGATATCTGTAAACCCTCAGGCACTGTGATCTTTCATTCTTATTGATGCTGTTGTAATTGAAGAGGAACATGTTTATAGTATAGCGCTCATTTTACGAACTTATTTCAAGGTTTTTTTATAAGTAATTCTTAGTCGAATACTTAGGGTGGACAATCTTGACAGAAAAAAAAACATGAGAACCCCCTTCCGTTTCTCCTCTTCGTCTCTACCTATCCTTCTCGCCCTTGCTTCATTCTCATCTCTTACCTCACTCTCCTTCGATTTCTCGTCATCATCTCTCACACTTCGTCAACTCTTAATAAAGACTCCATGCGTACGAACTAATCTAAACTCAAGTTTAAGTCAAGGCGAGTTTTAATGAGTCTAATTTAATTTCCAGCGTCACCTGATTCTTGTTCGGAGGCTTCCATTTTCCAGAGCTTTTTGCTTCAAGATCTGAAGGCTTGAATTATGCTGCACGGAAAAATGACTGTTGTGGTGCATGGATATAAAGGCTTCTTCTCCTCAATTATAATGCTTTTAATCAGACCTTTATACCCCCTACGACTCATGAAGAGCAAAACAAAGGAAGGAGAAGTGCGTCAGACTATCATTCCCAATTACAATTAATAGATTATATGTATATAAGTTGTATACTTGATTGTGTGTAAATATTCAGTACAGTCTCGAGGGGATTGGATGTAGAGAAGGGAGGTCTCGACAAGTCCTGGGTTTAGTTCTGGTTAGTGCCCTTCCCCGCCACGCCTTGATTTGGAGGCACCGGCGATTTGCTTTCCTGGCCTATTATGCTTTTAATTTCGGCTACCTTCATTAGAGTGACAAATACTCGTTGGAGTAAGATTCTATCTTCCACCTTAAAGCTGTAAAACTCAAAGCATTTTTACAACAAAAAAATGTTGAAAAAAAATCTAAAAGTGAGGTAGGAACTACAGAATGAAGACCAGTTAACAAGCTAGGATCCATTCAAAGGCAGCATAAGAATAAAAGCGACGGAAAGCTGTAGCAAACAAACAATTACATTGTAAAATATGGCTGAAAAATTGGCCCTACTCTAATGTAAGACTTACAGTAAAATAAGGATGCGCTGTTTAATGTAAGTTACTGTAAAGTGTATAGTTTCATGGGAGTATTTGAGGTGAAGATGGGATGCAGTGGAATTTTGTTTGCTTAGCCTTTGCCTGGTACACACATACAAATATACAAAAAGGTCTAATGTTTACATTTTAACATAAGAATGAATTAGAACACGAGAATCGTTTAATGATGTCAGGCAGAGGAGTCAGATAGTTTGGCCTTTTGTGTTTACCTCGTATCTAATAATCCAAATTTTTTGAAATATATTTAATTCGTCAGCAAACTTCAGTTCGGCGTCATTAATACATTTTGGTCGCCCTATAAGAAGTGCATCATCAAATGTTTCATTTCCAGTTGAAGACATTTTGTTCCTTTTAAGTACTGCGGTCAATAGCTTTTCCTACACTAGATGGCGCTTGTATCCTGCGGACCATTTGTGCTGCTTTGATCACGGGTTTAAAATCGTTCAGAAGACGCTTTCCGAAGATCATTTTTGAAGACTTGTTTTTCTTGTTTCTCGCCAACTCCCTCTGGCGGTGATTATAAGATAGAGAATAATATACATACATAAGTTTCGTGTTGCAAAAAAATGACTATCAATTGTTGCCATTAAAAGATTTCAATGCATTTACGAATACTAATTGAAACTACAGAAGCTGCCCGAGCTTCTTCGGGCACCAAATAAAATTAGGAAAGTTAGTAAAATAAAATGAAATTTAATGCAAATTTAATAGAACTTAAGAGCAAAAAATTTACATAAAAGATTGAGTTTTGTTGCAAAGGATACCTTGTCAAGTTAATAAGTCATAGATGAAACATCTCAATTTACTTGCACCGAAAGATTAGCATCTGTGCGTCCAACTTATTTAAATATTTAACATAACAAACGCGTTTACTAATTTAAATTATGACTCAATATTTGAGCTAGATCCGAGTGTCTACTAGAACTAAAGGGTTCAAGTTAGTAAACAAAAGAATTAACACTACGATAACTCAAAAAAGTTTTATTAGAAAATAACACCAATTTGGAATAATTTGCCTAGGAATTTCATTGAAAGGACAGGAGTAAATATGTTTAGGAATATAATCGATTAATATTACTTTAAAATATAACTTTACAGAAATAATAATCGTGAAACTGATTCTTCACTGATGTCCTTTCATACTTTCACCCTTCCTTCACATTTGACCTTCACCCTCTCCCTTCTCTTATGACCCTACGTCGAATAGATTTTAAGATCTTTCTGGTTCATACTTCTGTAAATCAACAATATCAACATTTCCAACATTTTCTTTAGACATCCACATCCTTACTATGTTCCTTTACTTTAATACTTCAAAAAAATATAGTTAAAAAAAGGCCAATCGGAATACTAAGAATAGTCGGGGTGGCAGCTCGATTTCAAGTGGCTACTCGTCCTTGAGATCGGTGGATCCGCGCTTCCCTCCTCCCGGCAATCTATGATCCTAAAATACAGTTCAAACCATGGCTTCTACTCTAATCGGTTCACACCTGAGAACTCTTTTAATTAGGGGGTGGGTGGGGGGGTGCTTCCGGAAGGGTGGTGTGCTATTTGAATTTGACTCCACTTTTTCTCCTTAAGGCATTCAATATATCTCCAGAGATTGGGATGCTAAGTTACAATTTGGTATTCAAATCTCCTGTACCATCCTTCAACCGGGCTATTTGAGGACGTTTCTGTAAAAAACTGATTCATGAGATTCACAGCCCACACTGTGATTCTTGAAGGAAGGTATCTCTATATCACATATTGGTACCATAATATCTACTAAGTTGTGTTGGACACAAATGCCGAAGCAGGTATCATATAAGGAGAAAAGGCAAAGTTAGTATTTCGTTCAAAACGTTGTTTTAGAATTCATTGTTTCGAATAATTATTTGTCACATGCGTTGATTATGGCTTCAAAGAATCCAAGAAAGTGGAGGAAGGCAAACGTTAGTATTATTTACGAAATAAAAAGGGATAAATCTGTATAAACAGCTAAGGCATATCGCTTTTGGATATAGCAGGAAAGATTTGCGAGAGAATTTTGTTGACGTAACTCCTGAAATAAGCTCATCGAACAATTTAATAGTCACGTAGTTTAAACTATTTTAAACACGCCACGTAACTAATTCTTTATCTGGTGAGCTTATGCGGTGAACAGAATTAACCCTGAATTACAGTAAACTGGATAGCACTTGACATTATTTTTCTCTGCTAGTAATTGCTAGAAAAATACAGAAAACAGGAACAGCTCTTCAGTGCAGCCTTCATCAACTTAACCTAAGCATTCAACTTAGTGAATCGTGAACTGATGTATCCGATCCTACCAGTTTTAGCTATCCTCTATAATTAGTTGAACTAATTCATCGATTTCATGAAGACACGCAAGTGAATGTAATTAAAGGCAGTTGGAGTAATTAAGGAATGTGTGCTTACTCCTGTACTTTTTAAAGTATATCTAGTAGCTGGTACAATCAGTGTTTCACAATGTTATTGCACAAGAATACAGTATCATCATAAAATACAGGCTGGATGGTGGATTATTCAATATCTGGAGATTCGGTGCGAGAGCTAAAACTAGGCAAAGAATCATCCACGAACTGCACTATATAGATGATACTGCCGCAATGGCACATTTCCCATGGTCACTCCAAAATCAGGTCTAAGTAAAACAAACATAAAAGCTGGGCTCAAAATAAATGAGACGAAGAAACCATGCGCACAGCCATCCAACAGGACGCCCTGCATGAATCCATGATCTTGGAAAATTTACACCTTGAAACAAGTGAATTTACATACATAAGCAACATCATATCACGAAATAGAACAATCGATCCGGAAATAGAGAACTTATCTCACCTCTTACTCGTACTCGTATGTCTTTGGAAGATTGAAGAACAGAGACTTCTTAAATCGTGACTGTGAGGGAATCCCCACATGGAAGCTCTTGAGCAGAACGGAACTTCCATGCACTGCAGAGGGCCCAGTTAGGCCTAAATTGGTAAGCCTACCCCTCTCCCCTTCCAAAAGCGGTAGCCTCGAATCGAGTCCCCCACGATTTACCTTTATGCGGGCTAGAATAGCTTCTGCAGGAAGAGTCGAGGCCATTCGAGAGTAGAGTTGTTTCCCGCTAACCCCCAACTCCGGGAAGAGCCTCGGATATAAATAGTGCTTGACTCCCATAAAGAGACACAGAGTTGAGAAGTCTCACCCGGACTCCAGAAGATTTCCCATAGTTCCAAGTCAGGTGCTAATAACAAAGCAAAGTGACAGCTGAACTATTTGTGTATTTGGAATTAGCCCCAGCCAGTGAGGTAATTCCAGTTAACGATCACCACCTAGTGATTTTCCGGACTTCTCTCATCAACTCCTGTCGAAGCCCTCCTTCGTTCGCCCCTCGTTTCGGGTGGCCGAAATACTCTTCCCTGGACCGGAAATGACCGCCCCCCCCCCCCCCTGTTTTTGGAGAACCGTCATCACTTCAAGTTCCGAGCGGCCTCACTTCACGTGCAGAAGACATCCGTAAGCCAATCCCTCTCCCCCCTTCAGTAACTCAATTGAGTTAATTCCATCCCCCTGATTTGAATAGTCTCCTCCTGTAATACCTTAAGTTCTAACTTTATAGTCTCATTTATAACTACAATTCCCCCCTTCATTTACTGATGTAATTTTGCCCGTTAATTCTCTGAGGTAATTTTACCCATCAATTCTTTCATTATTTTTGTGTAAATAAAATTATATTTTTGTACAAGCCTCTTTAAATAACCTTGAACTTTGCCATTGTCCATAATTTACCTGACCTCGTTGCACTCTATCGCTAATCAGTCCGTCTAAACTCGTGGTTTTCCGTCCCTTTTGTCTGTTCGCTTTCCAGTTATTGGTCCCTCCCTCATAGATATAATATGGTATTGATATAATGTAATGTCATACCACGACAGTGATCGATTACTCCAAACGAAGATATCCTGCACTCTATTATATGGGTACGAAGCGGATTCTTCACAGGAGGCAGATAAGAAATCTTGAAACATTTCACATTCGATATCTTCAAAGAATCCTCGGGATAACGTGGAGGGACGCATTATCACGTAACAATAATCTTCGGAAAACCAAATGTGATAGTATAGATTTCCACATCACGAGGCGAACATTCAGATGGGTTGGGCAATACGAATGACTGACCATCGACTTCCAAAACAAGTTATATTTTGTGAACTTGCAAAAGACACCCATTCATCTGGGAGTGAAAATAAACGATATAAAGTACCATGTCATGAAAACGTAAGTCTTGAAATATTAATCCTGACCCATTTTAAACACTGAGGATCGTGTATCCTCGATTTTAATTAGCAAACTTGGAGTTGAGGAACAAGAGTCGAAGTAAAGGAGCATTGGAAAGTAGAATGAGACATCAACTTCAGCAAAACATCGATGCCGGAGGCCTGGTAATCTGTGACCGCTGCCAAAAAAACTTCAAAACAACAGAACTTTGTACCCACAAACTCCTGCACGAGAGGTGAGATGGTAGAGGTCATCGTCGAACCGATAGACAACCATATGCTAGGTATATTGTAAATGTTACTTCTGATCTACAAGGCAACAGCGCATAGACTGATGGTGAAGGTGTATTTCTATTGAGTGATGTAAAGTACAAAATTTATGAAACAATTAAGAAACAGTTTAAAAGGGCCCAACAGCATACCAATACTTAGAATGTGCTAGAAATATTAAGGTTTAATTTGTAGCCAGAATCGTAGAGTAAAACTTCCTCCCTCAAGCCAAATATTCTCCTATACGAAACCAATATCATTTCGACGTAATCGAAGTACTAGAGCTAAGTTGTTCTATTGCTTAATATGTCTAATATAGTTTTATTAATCCTCCGCGTATTGGACGTTTGGAAGCTACAGTTTGGCTGCAGCCTATAGCTTTGTGGCATCCGGGTTTTCTTCAGTCAAACACAGGACCACTCAAGAATAACGCCACGCCAAGCGGTCTTCTCCAGAATGATCTAAGTGAGGTGACATGATAGTAGGCTCTGAGGTGTTCGAGGAAAAGTAAGTGAAGATGAGTGGTGTCGTCTGTCAGTTGGTGGTTACAGCAGGAGCAGTCAGGGAGAGTGTTAGGGTCTAGTCTGTTTTTTTTTACTCGTGTAATGAATGAGCGGTGGTGTCCTGATCGTAGGCGGGCCAGAGAGACTCTGTGGTTCGGCGATCCAAGGTGGTTTCCAGAGTGTAGATGTCGGGCGGGAAGAGTTGAAGTAAGGGATGACTTTTTTGTTTTACTTTGGTTGACTAATAGTAGTCAATTTCTTTTCAATTAGCAAAAATCATTTTTTTCATTTGCATGAAATTTGTTTTTGGCCTTCAATTAGCATATTTTTTTCTTTTTAAATTAACATGAAATTTCTTTTTATTTTCGATTAGCAGTAAATTTCTTTTTGCTTTCAATTAGCAAAAAATATCTTTTTCTTCGTTTTCAATTAGCATATTTCTTTTCAATTATATATTTTTTCAAATAAAAAAAAATTGGGAGATTAACATAAAATTTATTTTTGTTTTCAATTAGCATAAACAAATTTCAGTTAGCATAAATTTCTTTTTCTTTTCAATTGGCGTAATTTTTTTTAATTAACATAAAATTTATTTTTGCTTTCAATTAACAAAAATTTCTTCTCTTTTCAATTAGCATAATTTTGTTTTATTTTCAATTAGCATAAAATTTCTTTGGTTTTCACTTAGCATAAAATGTTTTTTATTTAGCATATTTTTAAAATTAGCATATTTTTTTCAATTAACATAAATGTCTTTTTAGTCAATTAGCATAAATTTCTTTTCAATTTCTTTTCAATTAGCATATTTTATTTTCATTTAGCCGAAATTTTTTTTTCATTTAAATTAGCATATTCTTTCCTTTGCTTTTACTTACCTTAATATTTAATTTTGTTCAATTGGCATAAAACAATATTTCAATAGCATAAATTAATTTTTATTTTTAATTATAATAAAATTTCTTTTTGTTTTCACCCCAGGGTGACGAAATTTCTTACTTGATCGCTGTTTGGTGTAAATAAAAACTCCCCCCCTACACACATAAAGCAAGACTGTCCTAGTGCCCTAGGACTCACCATCGATTGTTATGTTGATTTTGATGTTGTTTTCATTATCCGGTCAACGTGGATCCGTCTTGGCCAAGACATGGATCGCGATCCCTACCTATCTACCATCCATTTCATATTACCATATCACCTATCTACCATCCAGTTCATATTAGCAAGAAACGAATACCAATTATTTTCATATTTTTAGTTGATCAAGCGTTAATATTTGAAAGTTACCACAAATAATCTGCTAATTTTAAAGCGTTTTTTAATTCAACGGATATTTTCGTCTTTTTACATGAGAAAGATCATTTTTCTCTATATTTCGCTAAGATAAAGAGTTCATTCCTATTTGAGAGAGCCTATTGTATTCTTATACCCATTGAATACATCTCAATCGTTATTTGAAAGTGCTTTTACTCTATTATTAATCAAAGCATTATACCAACTATGACCAGAAACTTGGAATCTGACCCAAATACTTACAATTAAACTCAAGACAACACCAAGATCCCATTAAGTTATTATGATGGGGCCTATTTACGTGACGGAAATTCAGTCATTTGGATACTGGACAAACTTCTGGATATTGGAGAATAATAATAATAATAATAGGTATTTATAATGCACCCTTCAGGGCTGTTAGCCCTCCCAGAGCGCAAGTTGTGTAGCGAGTGTAGAGAAAGTTTAGAGGGGAGAGAAGGCAATTCTGAAGAGATGAGTCTTCAGGAGACGTTTAAAAGTAGCAAGGGAGGGAGAGGATCGGACTTCGGCAGGAAGAGCATTCCAGAGTCTTGGAGCACAAACCGAGAAGGAACGGTCACTCATCGAGCAGAGGACAGAACGAGGAGTATTTAGGAGGGGAGCGAGGTTAGACCGGAGTACCCGAGGAGTTTGACGACGGGAGAGGGCAGGCGAGAGATAAGGTAGAGCCTCGAGGTTCAGGGCCTTGTAGGTGATGAGAAGAATTTTATAGTGGGTACGGAAGCGAATAGGTAGCAAGTGTAGCTCCTGTAACAGAGGCATCGAAGGAGAGAACCGGGGGCGGCGAAGGGGAAGCCGGGCAGCATAGTTTTGAACTAGTTGTAGCTGGGTAGACCATGTAGCAAGATTCCAATACGATAAATGGACCATAAAAATTACGGATTGGACGCCATTTGATCAAAAATGACCCCAAAAAAGACCAAAAACAAAAATATGGCAAAAATTGGAAACAAATTTCACAGGACCGACAAATTTTTTTTAAAATAAAGGGAATGTATTGTGGTTTTAAAATTAGCTGTATGCCTGATAACCTGTTTATGAACTACCTACGCACTCCCTCCCCCTGGTATGTAGGTGCAGACGCTGAGGTTTTGCGTCTGCTCTCGCTGAGCTCGAACCCGACGCCTCTACGTTAGAAATCCAACGACTTATGCACTAATCTAGCGAGAGCGAATGCGAACAAGTAAAAATTGTAGAAAATAAAGGGAAATAAAAAGGAAAATTTGTTAATTCAGAAAGAAAGGGAAGAATATGTAAGAATGTGTGAAAGTAGAAGCGAAGAAATAACTGTGAAGATGAGGATAAAGCAAAAATGTGGAACAAATTTAAAGAAGAAATAGTTGCCTGAGTGTGGTAGAACGTGAAAGCGAAAGTGAAAATTGAATGGTAGGATAACAATATGAAACGTGCAGTGAAGGGCAAAGAAGAAGTGTACTTTTAAATGTTCAGTAGTGAAGATGAGAATGTCAGGGAGATGTGAGTGAATATATACAAAGAAGCAAAAATAAAAGTGAAGTGATTAACCTGGGTGAGAAAGCATCAAATGAAGCATTTAGACATATGAATGAGGATCCGGATAGTAACAAGAAGTGATTTTGGATGGAATTGAGAAAGATGTGACACCGAAGAGAAGAATAGCACTGTGAACATCAAGGGTTGTATAATGTGGTTGGAAAGATGACGTGAATGCGAATATGATTTGGTTGGCGAATATAAATCATATGTTCTCTCAAGTTATGGAAGATGTAAGGATAAAAAAGGTTGTTAGTATTCTGAAAGCTGGAGTAGATGATATGGTCGCTGAGATGATAAAAGGTAATCGTAATTATGTTATGGAATGAGTATGGTGAATGTTGTAATGAATTTAACAGGAGAAATGTATCTGATGACTGTAAGAATGATGTGATATTAGTCTTGTAACAGGGGGGAGAAAAGGTATATGTTGATAACCCTGTGGTGGTGGCTGAGAGTGACATATAATTGAAAATGTTGATTAAAGTGTTTGGCAGAGTTTGTGTGAGGATGTGTAAGAGTAAATACAGAAATGAGTGAGGTAATGGTATTTTGGTGTATGGATAGGGCAGTGTGTGATATTAAGTCTCTAGGATATGTCATAATAGTGGTACAGATGAAGCAGAATTAGAACACATTAAATGATAGGAAAGTAGGTAGGGCGAATTAAATGGTAGTGAATGCTGTGGGTATGAGTGTGGAATGTTCTAGGAAGCGGTATAAGAGAATTCTGACGCCAAAATTTGTATGAGATTATGTTATGGAAGGAGAATGAAAAATCTGGGAGGAGAGCAGGTGATATGACAGATTGAGTGGAATGGTTGTTGTGAGAATGGTATAGAGTATGAGGAACGACATGGTTGGAGATGTTTATGGTGTGAAAAAGGGTGTGAAGTAGAGTTGTTACTAAGTGGCTACGCTCAGGCATGGTCATTTAAGAATGGTTTAAAAAAGAATTGTAATTCAGTAGGCTCTGATCAGCTATGGTCATTTAAGAAGTGTGTATAAAAGAGTTGTAATTATTTTGGTTCTGATCAGCTATGGTCAGTTAACAAGGGCGTAAGAAATAGTTGTAATGAGTGAGTTGTGATATGGTACGGTCATTTAAGAAGCGGGTAAAAAGGGTTGTAACTGAGTGCGTTGTGATAAGCTATGGTCCTCTAAGAAGGGGGTAAAAAAGAGTCGTAATTCAGTGGGTTTTGATCGGTTATGTATATTTAAGAATGGTGTAAAAAGGAATTGTAACTGAGTGAGTTCTAATCAGCTGTGGTCATTTGAGAAAAGTGTAAAAAATGGTTGTACCTGAGTGAATTCTTATAAGCTATGGTCATTTAAGAAGTGTATTAAAAATGAGTTGTAACTGAGTGTGTTCTGGTCAGGTTTGGTCGTTTAAGAAGGGTCTAAAAAATAGTTTTACCTAGCTGAGTTCTGATCACATATGGTTATTTAAGATGGGTGTAAAAAAGAGTTGTAACTGAGTCAGTTATGATCAGATATGGTCATTTAAGAAGCCTGTAAATAAGAGTTGTATCAGAGTGGGTTCTGATCAGCTATGGTGATTTAAAAAGGGTGTAAAAAAGAGTCATGATTCACCGGGTCTGATCGGTGATGTAGAATTAGGAAGGGTTTAAAAAAGACTTGTAACTGAGTGGGTTCTAATCAGCTCTGGTCATTTATGTATGTTGTAAAAAGTGTTGTAACTAAGTAGGTTCTGATCAGCTTTGGTTATTTAAGAAGGGTGTAAAAAAGAGTTGTACCTGAGTGAGGTCTTATCAGCTATGGTCATTAAGAAGTGTATAAAAGTGTGTTCGGATCAGGTTTGGTCGTTTAAGAAGGGTATAAAAAATTGTTTTACCTAGGTGAGTTCTGATCACCTATGGTCATTTAAGAAGGGTGTAAAAAAGAGTTGTAACTGAGAGGGTTCTGATCAGCTATGGGCTTTTAAAAAGGGTGTATAAAAGAGTCGTAATTAGCTGGGTCCGATCGGTTATGTTTATTTAAGAAGCGTGTAAAAAATAGCTGTACCTAGGTGAGTTCTGATCAGTGTGTGTCATTTAAGAAGGGTGTAAAAAAGAATTGTAATTCAGTGGGTTTTGAACAGCTATACTCATTTAAGAAAGGTGAAAAAAAAGTTGTACCTGAGTGAGTTCTGATCAGCTATGGTCATTTAAGAGGTGTCTAAAAATGACGTGTAACTGAGTGGATTCTGCTCAGCTCTGGTCATTTAAATAGGGTGTAAAAAGTGTTGTAATTTAGTGAGTTTTGGTCAGCTATGGTCATTTAAGAAGAATGTAAAAATGAGGTGTAACTGAGTGGGATAAGATCAGCTATGTTCCTTAAAGAAGGGTGTAAAAAAGAGTTGTAATTCAGTGGGGTTTGATCAGCTATGGTCATTTAAGAAGGGTCTAAAAGATAGTTGTACCTAGGTGAGTTCTGATCAGCTACGATCATTTAACAATGGCGTAAAAAAGAGATGTAAGTGAGTGGGTTCTAATCAGATATGGAAAGTTAAGAAGGGTGTAAAAAAGAGTTAAAATTGAGTGAGTTCTAATCAGTAATGGTCATTTAGGAAGGGTGTAAAATAGAGTTGTAATTCAGTGAGTTCTGATCAGCTATGGTTATTTAAGAAGTGTGTAAAAAATAGTTGTAACTAAGTGGGTTCTGAGCACCTATGGTCATTTAAAAATCGTGTAAAAAAGAGTTGTAAAAGAAGGGTCTAAAAAATAGTTGTACCTAGGTGAGTTCTGATCAGCAATGGTCATTTAATGGGTTCTAATAAGATATGGTAATTTAAGAAAGGTGTAAAAAAGAGGCATAACTGAGTGAGTTCTAATGAGCAATGGTCATTTAAGAAGGGTGTAAAATAGAGTTGTAACTGAGTCAGTTATGTTCAGCTATGATCATTTGAGAAAGGTGTAAAAAAGTGTTGTAAAAGAAGGGTCTAAAAAATAGTTGTACCTAGGTGACTTCTGATCAGCTACGGTCATTTAACATTGGCGTAAAAAAGAATTGTAACTTAGTGGGTTCTAATCAGATATGGTAATTTAAGAAGGGTGTAAAAAAAGAGTTATAACTAACTTAGTTCTGCTCAGCTTTGGGCATTTAAGAAGGGTGTAAAACGAGTTGTAATTCAGTAGGTTCTGATCATCTATGGTTATTTTGCGAAGGGTGTAAAAATGAGTTGTAACTAAGCGTGTTCTGATCAGCTATGATCTTTTAAGAAGTTTGTAAAAAAGATTTATAACTGACTGAGTTCTGACCAGCTATGGACATTTTAGAAGGTTGTAAAAATGAGTTGTAAATGAGTGGGTTCTGATCTGCTCTGGTTTTTTAAGAAGGGTGTAAAAGAGTTTTAAGGAAGTGGGTTCTGATCAATTATCGTCATTTAATAAGTCTCTAAAAATGAGTTGTAACTGACTGGGTTCTGATCAGCTCTGCTCAATAAGTAGGGTGTAAAAGGTGTTGTAACTGAGTCAGTTCTGGTCAGCTATAGTCAATTAAAAGTGTGTAAAAAAGAGGTGTAATTCAGTGACTTGTGGTCAGCTATGGCCATTTAAGAAGTGTGTAAAAAAGAGTTATACCTGAGTGGATTCTGATGAGCTATGAGCATTTAAAAAGGGTATAAAAATAAAATGTAATTCAGTGGGTTCTGATCGGCTATGGTCACTTAAGAAGGGTCTAAATAATAGTTGTACCTGGATGAGTTCTGATTAACTACGGTCATTTACCAATGGCGTAAAAAAGAGGTGTAACTGAGTGGGTTCTCCTCGGCTATGGTTATTTAAGAAGGGTGTACAAAAGAGTTGTAACTGAGTGGGCTCTGTTCAGCTATGGTCATTTAAGAAGGGTGTAAAAAAGAGTTATAATTGAGTGGGTTCTGATCAGCTATGGTCATTTAAAAGGGTGTAAACAATAGTTGTAATTCAGTGAGTGCTGATTAGCTATAGTCATTTAAGAAGTGTGTAAAAAGGAGGTATAACTGAGTGGATTATAATCTGGCATGGTCATTTAATAAGGGTGGATAGAAGAGAATATAAGCGAATGTTAGTGTGTGAGAAAGTTTGGAAGACCAAGCAAAACATGTACAAAATATACTGTGAGACACCAAAAACCCAATCTTTGCCCACCAACAGGAACAAAACCTCTTCTGAAAATCGATGGGAAACCACGAAACATCTCAAAATAAATAACTGCAAAACACACGAGACAATAGTGAAGATGCTAACTATCACAGGTAGCCATAACAGTTCACTGCTAACCACAGTACCCTGCCACAGCTGAATCAATTCCACACTTCCAACATCTAACCTCCCCTGTACTAAATTACTTCTAGATATTAAAAAAAAACAGCCACTAAACACATATACACATAAACGCATACAAATATTCACACGAATAAACACAGGTTTCGGACACCAGTATATTATCTGAGAGCAGTGTGCTTATCGCATGTTAGCGCTGAATTCAATAAAGGCGCTTGCCTTTAACTCTCTCCCTTCTGCTTGGAAATAATTAACTGCCATTCCAAGCACCTGTTTAGGGGCGTGAATACGGATACCAAAATCAATGACTGTCGACGTTACGGCAACAGAACAGAAATTATCCTTCTATGTGCGCCGAAAGGGGCTAAGGGAGGGAGGGGGGGCTCGTTTAGGTCGTTCTACCCGAGAGTCATTGTGTTGTTTAGAGGCGGGGTATAAGCTCATTTGTTGTCTTTTATTTCGGAGAGGGGGCAGAATACTCATGCCCCTGATCCTTGTGTATTGAGTATTTTAAGTCGAAGATGAAGACTTTGAGATTAAGTCTTTGCGATACGTGTTTGGCCGGTGTAGTCGTTATTTCTTAGTTATTCTCATTTACTACTTTTGATCGGTTTGGGGATTTATTGATTTAAAAAAAAAAGAGTGAAAATCAACTAGGGCTTAATCGTTGGAACATTTTGAAAATATGTTTGCAAAAATATGTAGCTGGGTCAAAGTGAAAATATATGGAAGAGACATAGTTCAAGAAGACAATTTTGCCCATTATAAACTGGATATAGTATATATATATATATATATATATATATATATATACATATATATATATATATATATATATATGATAGTGAAGCCATTATATAGGAGCATAGAATTTATTTACTAGACTAGTTTCGGTATGAAGTTTACCATATCCTCTTCAGTCGTATACTGAGAATGGAATGGACACAAAAGTCGCTACACAGCCTCAAAATCCCGACAAAAGAAAACCCCATGTAAAAAAAGGGTCATTAATCAGGAGGTATGGTTCTGAGATCATTAACTATACTGTTTACGATCAGGTTCCGGGAATAGGAGCTACATTTAAATTGACCGTCAAAAAGATTGAAATTGGGAATTTCTCCTTTTAGTATCGATTCTACAATTTTTCTTTTACGGAAATCTTTACAATTGTATATTATTTAGGCCTTTGAATAATCAATTTGGTTGCTGTAATTACTTACTTACTTACCTCGGTGCCGTTCTCGTAACGTTGGCGATCATGGTACACTATCCTTCTCGATCTCTAGTCATTTTCATAACATCCGTGACACTTCTTCCTCCACCCATCCGCTCCAACAGACAGTCCATGTATTTCTTTCTTTGTCTCCCACGTGCTCTTTTTCCTTCACTTTTTCCTGTCAAGCAATCATATTCCATTTTCCCTGCACGTCTCCCATGTCCCACAAACTTTAACTATTTTCTCGTTATTTCATTCACTAGCTCACGTTTCACTCCCTCTCTCCTCAGTACTTCCTGGTTCGATATTCTTTCAGTCCATGGTATTCTCATCATTCTTCTAAAGCACCACATTTCAAAAGCTTCTATTTTCTTGAGTATATTATTCTTCACTGTCTAAGTTTCATACCCATATAGAAATGTAGACCATATGAAACATTTCATCAAACTAATTCTTAGTTTAATCCCAATACCTATATTTGTTAGCAGTTTTTTGATGTTCACAAAAGCCATTTTTGCTGACCCAATCCTTTTATTAATTTCTTGTTCGCACGCTCCGTCCTTTGTGACAAGGCTTCCTAGATATTGAAATTTGTTTACCTGTTTTATTGGGTTCCTATCAATGTTGATTTGTACCCGTAGTTGTACTATTTTCTTTTGATGATGCCCATTACTTCTGTTTTGTTTAGATTATTTTTTAAACCTCTTCTATTGCATGATGTGTTTATTCCTTCCATGAGTCTCTGTAACTTTTCTTCTGAGTCTGCAATTATAGCGGTATCATCTGCATACCTTATATTATTAATATTTTTCCCTCAATTTTGATGCCTTCCAATTCTTCTATGTCTTCAATGCATTTTTGTCCGTACAATGAAAATGGATCCGATGAGAGTATACAACCTTGACCCACCCCCCTCGTGATATTCATCCAATCTGTATTTTCTCCACATATTTCTATGTTAGCAATTTTGTTTCAATATAAATTTGTTATTAACCTTATGTCTTTTTTATCCAGCCCAATATTTTTCAGCATTTTTACCATTTCTGTGTCCCTGACCAATACACAAATCTTTTTGCATTTCTATTGACCTTCTATCACTGTTCTTAACATGAATATTGCATTTGTAGTTCCCTTTCCTTTCCTAAACCCACAATGTTCATCTGGTATGTGTTCGTTGATAGTGTGTTTGATTCTATTTAAAACTACTCTTAAAATTATCTTTAATAGCTGGCTCATTTGTTTACTCTTCTGTGTTTTGAACATTCAGTTGTTCCTGGCTTTTGGGGTATGGTCATGTATCCAGTATTGTATATTCTATTTGTCAATTTTGTTATTTTGTCTATTGCTATGTTGCCTGCTGCTTTGATCATTTCTATGGCCATTTACTCACTCCCTGCGGCTTTTCTGCTCTTCATACTCTTCATAGTACGTACTATTTCTTCTCTCAGTATCTCTAGTCCTTCTAGTTCCCCGTCATACTCTGGTTTCTGCTCTACTTCATCATCATACAGTTCACTGACATACTCCAGCCATCTTGCAAGCACATCCTTAGACTCCATCAGAATATTCCCGCCTTTCTCCTTGACTGTAGAACTTCTTGTCATTCTTCACTTCCCAGATATCTCTCTCACCCTCTCATACATTTGTCTTGTGTTCACTTTTTCCATTTGTTCTGCTTCTTCACATATTTACTGGATCCATTGTTCCTTTCTTTCTTTGCATTTTCTCTGTATCTAACCTGTTGTAAATTGCTTGATTTCCTTTTATCCATCAACACTAAAATTTATTCCGTCATCCACTTTTGTCTTCCTCTTCTCTGTACATTTGGGAAGATTTCTTTGCCATTCTCAACCATGGTATCTTGTATACTTTTCCATTCCTTTTCTATCACAGTTTACACATCTTCATTTGCTTGTTCTTCCGCATTTTATTTGAAATCAATTTTGTACTTACACTGCATATCTTTCTTTTACATCACTATTTTGTAACGTCTGTAGATCTTTCTTAGGTTGAGTTCTTTTCTTCTTTACACTATTTAATCTTATCTTAAGTTCTGCGATCACTGGGACATGATTGCACCCCAGGCCGCCATCAGTTCCAGGATATGTTTTACATTTTGCTATTGCGTTTCTGAAGCGTTTTTTAACAGTTATATAGTCTATTTGATTCTTAATTCAACCCCTTCCCCTAGGCTTTTACATGTCCATAATCTTCAAGGATGTTGAAAGAATGAATTTGAATGAATTTGAAAGAATCAATGACTGTCGACGTTACGGCAACAGAACAGAAATTATCCTTCTATGTGCGCCGAAAGGGGCTAAGGGAGGGAGGGGGGGCTCGTTTAGGTCGTTCTACCCGAGAGTCATTGTGTTGTTTAGAGGCGGGGTATAAGCTCATTTGTTGTCTTTTATTTCGGAGAGGGGGCAGAATACTCATGCCCCTGATCCTTGTGTATTGAGTATTTTAAGTCGAAGATGAAGACTTTGAGATTAAGTCTTTGCGATACGTGTTTGGCCGGTGTAGTCGTTATTTCTTAGTTATTCTCATTTACTACTTTTGATCGGTTTGGGGATTTATTGATTTAAAAAAAAAAGAGTGAAAATCAACTAGGGCTTAATCGTTGGAACATTTTGAAAATATGTTTGCAAAAATATGTAGCTGGGTCAAAGTGAAAATATATGGAAGAGACATAGTTCAAGAAGACAATTTTGCCCATTATAAACTGGATATAGTATATATATATATATATATATATATATATATATACATATATATATATATATATATATATATGATAGTGAAGCCATTATATAGGAGCATAGAATTTATTTACTAGACTAGTTTCGGTATGAAGTTTACCATATCCTCTTCAGTCGTATACTGAGAATGGAATGGACACAAAAGTCGCTACACAGCCTCAAAATCCCGACAAAAGAAAACCCCATGTAAAAAAAGGGTCATTAATCAGGAGGTATGGTTCTGAGATCATTAACTATACTGTTTACGATCAGGTTCCGGGAATAGGAGCTACATTTAAATTGACCGTCAAAAAGATTGAAATTGGGAATTTCTCCTTTTAGTATCGATTCTACAATTTTTCTTTTACGGAAATCTTTACAATTGTATATTATTTAGGCCTTTGAATAATCAATTTGGTTGCTGTAATTACTTACTTACTTACCTCGGTGCCGTTCTCGTAACGTTGGCGATCATGGTACACTATCCTTCTCGATCTCTAGTCATTTTCATAACATCCGTGACACTTCTTCCTCCACCCATCCGCTCCAACAGACAGTCCATGTATTTCTTTCTTTGTCTCCCACGTGCTCTTTTTCCTTCACTTTTTCCTGTCAAGCAATCATATTCCATTTTCCCTGCACGTCTCCCATGTCCCACAAACTTTAACTATTTTCTCGTTATTTCATTCACTAGCTCACGTTTCACTCCCTCTCTCCTCAGTACTTCCTGGTTCGATATTCTTTCAGTCCATGGTATTCTCATCATTCTTCTAAAGCACCACATTTCAAAAGCTTCTATTTTCTTGAGTATATTATTCTTCACTGTCTAAGTTTCATACCCATATAGAAATGTAGACCATATGAAACATTTCATCAAACTAATTCTTAGTTTAATCCCAATACCTATATTTGTTAGCAGTTTTTTGATGTTCACAAAAGCCATTTTTGCTGACCCAATCCTTTTATTAATTTCTTGTTCGCACGCTCCGTCCTTTGTGACAAGGCTTCCTAGATATTGAAATTTGTTTACCTGTTTTATTGGGTTCCTATCAATGTTGATTTGTACCCGTAGTTGTACTATTTTCTTTTGATGATGCCCATTACTTCTGTTTTGTTTAGATTATTTTTTAAACCTCTTCTATTGCATGATGTGTTTATTCCTTCCATGAGTCTCTGTAACTTTTCTTCTGAGTCTGCAATTATAGCGGTATCATCTGCATACCTTATATTATTAATATTTTTCCCTCAATTTTGATGCCTTCCAATTCTTCTATGTCTTCAATGCATTTTTGTCCGTACAATGAAAATGGATCCGATGAGAGTATACAACCTTGACCCACCCCCCTCGTGATATTCATCCAATCTGTATTTTCTCCACATATTTCTATGTTAGCAATTTTGTTTCAATATAAATTTGTTATTAACCTTATGTCTTTTTTATCCAGCCCAATATTTTTCAGCATTTTTACCATTTCTGTGTCCCTGACCAATACACAAATCTTTTTGCATTTCTATTGACCTTCTATCACTGTTCTTAACATGAATATTGCATTTGTAGTTCCCTTTCCTTTCCTAAACCCACAATGTTCATCTGGTATGTGTTCGTTGATAGTGTGTTTGATTCTATTTAAAACTACTCTTAAAATTATCTTTAATAGCTGGCTCATTTGTTTACTCTTCTGTGTTTTGAACATTCAGTTGTTCCTGGCTTTTGGGGTATGGTCATGTATCCAGTATTGTATATTCTATTTGTCAATTTTGTTATTTTGTCTATTGCTATGTTGCCTGCTGCTTTGACCATTTCTATGGCCATTTACTCACTCCCTGCGGCTTTTCTGCTCTTCATACTCTTCATAGTACGTACTATTTCTTCTCTCAGTATCTCTAGTCCTTCTAGTTCCCCGTCATACTCTGGTTTCTGCTCTACTTCATCATCATACAGTTCACTGACATACTCCAGCCATCTTGCAAGCACATCCTTAGACTCCATCAGAATATTCCCGCCTTTCTCCTTGACTGTAGAACTTCTTGTCATTCTTCACTTCCCAGATATCTCTCTCACCCTCTCATACATTTGTCTTGTGTTCACTTTTTCCATTTGTTCTGCTTCTTCACATATTTACTGGATCCATTGTTCCTTTCTTTCTTTGCATTTTCTCTGTATCTAACCTGTTGTAAATTGCTTGATTTCCTTTTATCCATCAACACTAAAATTTATTCCGTCATCCACTTTTGTCTTCCTCTTCTCTGTACATTTGGGAAGATTTCTTTGCCATTCTCAACCATGGTATCTTGTATACTTTTCCATTCCTTTTCTATCACAGTTTACACATCTTCATTTGCTTGTTCTTCCGCATTTTATTTGAAATCAATTTTGTACTTACACTGCATATCTTTCTTTTACATCACTATTTTGTAACGTCTGTAGATCTTTCTTAGGTTGAGTTCTTTTCTTCTTTACACTATTTAATCTTATCTTAAGTTCTGCGATCACTGGGACATGATTGCACCCCAGGCCGCCATCAGTTCCAGGATATGTTTTACATTTTGCTATTGCGTTTCTGAAGCGTTTTTTAACAGTTATATAGTCTATTTGATTCTTAATTCAACCCCTTCCCCTAGGCTTTTACATGTCCATAATCTTCAAGGATGTTGAAAGAATGAATTTGCAATTATCTGTTTTTTCTGCACTACACCACTCAATTCATTTGTTCCCTCTTTCATTTCTGTTTCCAAGACCAAAGTTACCCACTACATCCCTGTAACTTCCTCTCCAAATTTTTTGCGTTTAAATTCCCAATAACCAATGTTAGATCATGCTCTTTGCACATCTTTGCTTCAGTTAGTGAGGCAGTACTGGATGTAGTACTGCTTCTCCTGATATCACCTTTATGTTCATCTATTCGTTTCTTTAATGTTCTCCCAGTATCTCCTATATAGAACGAGGGACAGTTAGTGGATTCACACGGGATTACATATACACCTGCCTCATTCGCCTCGTCCATGGGCTTAGTCAAAGGGAGAGATTTGGGAATGCAATAACGGGTATTTAAACGTGGCTCGATCGGGAGAAATAACTCTGTTTACTCCTTTGAGGAAGGGAGAAAATGGGAAGGATAGAGAATTCCTGCTACTCAGTTCGTTTTTATCCTTGGGTTGGTAGTATGTAGATTTTTTTTAGCCTGAATTAGACCTGGACCTGAAATAGTCAGTTGTCTTATTTTGCGATACATTAACCGCACTAATTTTCTTGGATTTTTTTTTTCATCTTTAAAATGTATTTAGCAAAGATAACGCTGAAGTGTTTAACAATTTTTCAGTTTTCTACGACGGTAAACTAGATTAACATAAAAGGGGTCTTTTGAAATGTATCTTTTTAGGTTCATTAGAAGGACTCCATGAGTATTGTCTACCAGATTGAGGACTAATGTGTCCTTCTGGACCTGAAGTAGAGTCAAATATTGTCTTATCTAAATATATATATATATATATATATATATATATATATATATATATATATATATATATATATATATATATAAGGGGGTTCCATTAAGACGGGTCGAAGTTAGCAGTGAATAAAACAGTGTTATTGGTGAAAATTTATTGATTTCACTATTGGATCATGTTATTTGAGCCATGGCAATTATGTGGGAAAAATAATATCGCCTAAATGTCCGCCAAGGCTTTGGCGGCACACCACCACTCGATGGTCAAAATTTTGATGACGTTTTTGCATAGTTGCTCCTCGATCGCACCAATATGCCTTATTATCTCATCATTTAGCTGTTGAATTGTTGTTGGCTTTTTGGCATAGACTTTAAGAACATAAGAACATAAGAAAAGAACGAGACTACAAAAGACCATTCATGGCCTACACTTGACCCCAAAGGAAGAAATCTAAAGGCGTCAAGTCACACGATCGTGGTGGCTAATTGACCTCGCTGTTTCGAGAGATGATGCGACCTGGAAACTTCTCATTCAATAAAGCCATTGTTGCATTAGCTCTGTGGCATGTGACGCCGTCCTGTTGAAACCACAAATCTTCAACATCCATAGAATTCAATTCCGGCCATAAAAAGTTGGTTATCATGGCACGGCATCGCTCGCCTGTCACCGTAACAGAATCCCCGACATCATGTTCGAAAAAATACGGCCCAATGATTCCGCTAGCAAAAAATGCACACCAAACAATGACCTTTTGTGGATGAGGTGGCTTTTCAACAATCCTCCTGGGATCTTCATCAGCCTAGATGATTTTTTGCGAAAAATCATCATCGACTTGTATTTGCTCGTGCACCCAATTGACGAATGTACGGCGCTTCAAATGGTCAGCAGTCTTCAGTTCCTGTGTCAATTGAATTTTGTAAGCGTGTAGAGACAAATCTTTTGTCAAAGTTCGATGTAACGTTGTTGTGGAGAGGTTCAATTCCTGCGCGCGATGATGAATAGAGGTGTCTGGATCTTCGGCCACATTCTCGCGCACTGCAGCAATGTTTTCAGCTGAACGGCGTAAACGAGCCCGCAATGACGTTTTCATATCTACCACCGACCCTGGTTGACTGAATTTACGAACAATTTTTCCAATTTCACTCTCGGTTGGTCGATTATGTTGACCAAAAAAATCGCGAAGTGCCCGAAATGCGTTTCTTTTTGAACGTCCATTTTCGTAATAGGCTTCGATAACTTTAACAGGTTGTTCGATTGTTAATCTTTCCATAGTTAAAATTGCCAAAGACTGAAGTTGTTAAATCTGAAAGAAAAAGAAAAAAAATCATTAGACGCTTAAACTTAACTTACATTTAAAATCGGTCCAATTTATTGGAACACCCGTTTTATATATATATATATATATATATATATATATATATATATATATATATATATATACAAATTACAAATTAGGTTAAAGTGGTGAAATTGTGTGGTAGGTATATAAAGGTGTGAATAAGTTTTCTAGTTTGCCCTGGTGTTAGGGCATCACTAGCATTCTTCTTGTTTTATTTAAAAGATTTATATTCCTCCGTCAAAAAGTAGCTGGCTGTCATTGACAGCCAGTTTCCTCCGTCATAATTATATAAGTTTCTTCATAGGTATTTTCGCCTTCGAAGCATTCAAGCCTTTCAAGGTGACTTTCATGCTGAATGTTTCTCAATTTTGGTTGTTTTGAAGTATTCTTAATGTGGGCATTTAGCCTCTTTTCTCAGTTTTTAATATTGTTGACTTTTAGTTTACTTGGGTATTGGGAGTTGGGCACTTCGCCTCTTTTTATTCTTGACTTTTGGGTTTTTGTTAGGTTTGGGCACTTCGCCTCTTTTATATTTAAATTTAGTTTTAATTTTATTTAATTTTTGCTATATTTATTTATATTTAGGGGGGGGGGGCTTTTAACGTGGGCACTACGCCTCTTTTTTTCAATATTTTACTTAAAATTTGTCAACTTGGTTGTTTAACTTCAATCTTTATAGTCTTGGTATATTGGATTCTCATAATTTAGAGAAGTGGACTAATACTACGTAAATATGGGTAGTACCACTTCTCTCGCGCAGGTTCTACTGCTTGGGAACAAGGCAGTTCTACCTATAGCGCGTCTTCGGTTCGCACGTATGTTTAGGTTTAGGTTTAAATTCGGGAGTATTGTCTGATCAATCCTGTCCCATGCCTTTCTCCCTAGCCTTTGGATCTCCGTATTGATCGGTTTTAGACCGACTCTCTGGTGGAGAGTCGTTTGCCGAGTACGGTCGATCCTTCGCGTGCCTGTGATCAGCAGCGTGGCTTTATTCTGCACTCTCTGCATCATTCTGAGAGAGGTACAGCTTGCCATCTGCGTGATCACGGCCGGGTACACCAGGACTGGGCGTACCAGGGCCATATACAGCTTCTTGATGTTAGGCACGCTGAGGCCTCTGAAGCGGTAAAGTTTCTTCAGCTCTCGTTTGGCTAGGGAGACTCTGGTATTTATGTGGGTCTTATAACCAGATTTGAAGAGTCGTAAGCCCAGGACATTACCCTCGTTGGAGTACGGATATAGTTCATTGTTGACGACGACGTCATCAGTTTTTCGGCGGTTCATTGGGATGATCGTGAACTTCTGGCGGTTGGTCTTTATTTTCCACTTCTTTTCATATCTATTGATATTATCTATTTCGACAGCTGTCGCCCTCGCCTGGCTTCCAGAGTTCCTGAATGGACTCAGGACGATTTGGGTGATGTCGTCTGCATACTGCAGATACATCGAATCGTACCTCACTGGAGCAGGCAGGTCTATCGTGTACACGAGGTACAGCAGAGGGCTGAGACAGCTGCCTTGTGGAACTCCCGCTTCTAGTTCGAATTCGGGTCCTTTGCAGCCCTCGATTGAGATTCGGGCTCTCCTATCGGAGATGTAATTGCAAAGGATCCTTTCCAGGAGTGGGTTAAGCTGGAGGTTGAGGATCTTGTATTGTAATCCTCTCAGCCAAACCTTATCGAAGGCCTTCTTAACATCACGCAGCACCACGTCTACGTACCGCCTCTCAGCTTTACTGCAAGCGAGTTTCTCCGCAAGAAGGGCGAGGGCTGTTTCCGTTCCTCGACCCTTGCGGAACCCGTGCTGCTGAGGGTTGTGGGCTCCCAGCTCGGCAAGTTGTTGTTGAAGCCTGTCAGCTAGGAGTCTCTCGTAGACTTTTGCAATGAACTCCAGCAGGGCGATTGGCCTGTAGTTTACCAGTTGATCAGGGGGCTTGCCTCCCTTGGGTATGAAGATCATCTTCGCGATCTTGAGACCTTCCGGGAAGTAGCCCGTGTTCAGGGAAGCGTTGAAGATATTAACGATTCCCTGAATGATCTGCTGTGGGGCGTTAACCAAGTTGTTTCTGGTAATACCCGTCCAGCCTGGTGCCTTTTGTCGAAAGGCTTTTACAGTGGCCTTGACGTCCTCTGATGTTATGGGACGTCCGTGACCCGCCATCTCCCTGCCTTCGTTGACTTGCTGTAGTGGGTGTGTGCGATGCGTTTCCTGATTAAGTTGTTCAATCAGTTGGCCTTCGAATTCCTGGTCGAACTCAACGTTTTCCTCGGGTGTAATCCTGAAAACGTTTTTCCAGAAGTTCCTGAACATATCCTCGAGAACCGCCGGGTTCTCAATGTAGTCTCCGTTCTCCTTTATCCGAGTCTTGGGTCTTGGTGTAAGTCCCTTTAAGTTCCTGACTTGGCGCCAGAACTTGGCCGGGCTAAGTTCGCTGTCGACTTTGGCTATCAAGTTGTTCCATATTTCCCCCTGTTGGAGGTTGATAGCCTCTCTAAGCTCTGAGCTTAGGCGTCGGAGCAGCAAGCTCCTTTCCCGGCTGGGACCCTCCCGTCGTACTTCTTTGAACACTTCCCTGTGAACGCGAGCGATATCTCTCATCTCCTCTGTCCATCTGGGCTGAGGAGGTGTTTTATACCCTGTAACGGGTATGCTCTCGCGGTCCGCGTTTAGTATGGACGTTGTTATCCTCTCCAACTCCCTGTCGATCTCCTCTAACGATGCCGTGCTGAGGTCAGCTGGCGCATAGTCACTGAGTCGTTGCTTGTAACGATCCCAGTTGGCCATGGCGTAGTTTTTCCGGAGAGGGGCTGGGAGCTGGATTGGTGCGAGAGATATCGTAGTGAGAATCGCAATGTGATCACTAGGGACTGCTGGGCCTGGCTCACTATGGTAGTTGAAAGGAAAGCCTTCACTTGTTAAGATTATGTCAGGCTTAGTTGCTGACCGGGAAGTGATATAGGTCGGAAAATCCGGCCCTATCCTTTGAATGTTTTTCCTTCCCATAATCAATTCCAAGTTTCGGCCTCTATCGTTGGTGCTACCATAGCCTGCCGCACGGCATCTGGCATTGAGGTCTCCCCCTAAGAATGCCATTCTGCGGTGCCCGAACAGTGTGTAGAAGTTGCATAACGGGAGATATGCTCGTCGAGGGGGTTGATATGCTGCAGCTATCACGAGGTCTCCGACCAGGGTGTGTACCTCGATTGCCACGAAGGACTCATCGAGTTCTGGTAGTTGTTTGAAGGAGATGTTCCTCTTGACAGCTATTGCAGCACCATCAAACCTTTCCTGGGAATGGTTCTTCATGATCACTCTGTAGCCCGGTATTTTAATGCGACCAGCTGTAGTGTCGATACCGTGCTCCATGATGAGAATGATGTCGGGGTCGTGCACACGGAATATGTTACCATATGCCGTGGCTTTCTCCTCCCATCCATTCACGTTGAGTGTCAGAATCCTCATTCTGTTGCTTACTCTCTCCATCTATTTGCCGCTTAGTGTTTCTGGGTAACGTTCTTTTTCCTCCCGTTTCTCTTCTTTCTAAACTCAGCGTTGGAGATTTGCTCGCATGTGCTGTGATGCAGGATCACATTTTGCGCGAGCAGGGCCTCCTCCACAATCTCGGGATCTACTTCTGAGTCATATTCCCATTTGTAGATCTTAGATCTTATGCCCTGGAATATGCTCCTGGCTTCCATCTCCTCCGGGAAGGGGAATTGCTCACAGGCGTATATCCTAAGGTTGATATAGTTCGCCCTTATTTTCTTTACTCTCTTCTTTTGATCTTTCTTATTCTGGGGTTTGGGCGTATCAGTGTCTGAGGAATCTGAGGATTCCGAAGAACTGCTATTATCTGGGTTGTCGATTTCAGCCGATACTTGTTTGCCATGGGTGGGAGCAGGAGTTGTTGCCTCGATTGCTACTTTCCGTGCTTTATTATTAGGTTTCTTGGTTGTGTTTGTTAGAGTCGTAGTTGCAGAATTCTGTTCCTTCTGTTCCTTCGGGGCCATCTGCAGGTGCAGCACGTCCCCCGAGGGTGGGTTGTCCGGGAACCACATTTGATCCATACCGTTCTTAGCCAACATTTGGTTCAGGACTTTTGCAAATGTGCCCGGGCGTGCCAAGTTCATGACATGTGCATGGAGGATGCATGTCATTATTTTGGTGGAACCCTCGTTTTCTATCTTCAGATATGTCTTCTTGGCGTCCACCTCGGAGATGGCCGCCTTAGCCGCCTGGGCGTAGGACGTGTTCGCTCTACGCGTCTCCTCATTCTTCTTGGCTTCCTGCTTTCTTCTCATAATTTCTTTCTTGGCGGGGCATGACATGGCCATAGTCCTATGACCTTGCCCACAGCTTATACACTTTACCGTGTTGCTGTCGCAGTTGCGCCAATTGTGGCCCTTCTGACTGCACTTGGAACAGGATTCTTGGGGCTCCTTACAGTCTTTGGTGGGGTGAGATTCCATCTGGAAGCATTTGAAACAGAATTGTACTGGGGTGTATTCCCCCTTTTCTACCTGTTCGCCGCTGATCTTCGCATTGAACATAAGCAGACCCTGTTCTTTGGCCTTATGTGCCATGGAGGTCTCCACGAAGACCACCTTGAACACATGCGTGTACTCACCGCCGTCCCTCCTATTTAGAAACTTAATTACTTCGGCTACCTTGGCCCAGGCTTGCCGAAGCTCAATCTCCTCTCGGATCTCCTCTGCGGTATGCTGCCCAATCCATGGGTCGATTCGACGACACACCACGCTCCTATGGGCCAGAATTTGGGGGGGTACTGCTGGTTGCAGTCCAATGGTTCGCAGCGCTTCTACAGCCTTTTCTTTGGTTATCTCCTCGATATCCTTCTCCCTCTCGCAAATGGCGATATAACCTGAGGGGATATCCAGGAGCCTAACCATGGCTATGCCCAGTGCTCCATACACGGCCTCAAAAGTGGATTCTCTGCTGGGTTTGGGTTGTCCGTCGACAACCCGCAGAGGAATCCTGGTCGTGTGGTCCTGGGCCATCTCTTCACAAGAGTGGCCCTTCAGTCCAGTTGATAGTTTGTCTCCGTTCGCTCTTGATATGGGTGATTGGTGTGTCTTCAAATTGGTGCTCCTTCTCTCTTCTTGGGTTGTTAATTGGGGTAGTTGGTGACTCCCGCTACTTCATCACTAAGCTTACGTGAACTGAACTGCCAAATGGGGAAGGGGTGAATGATGGAAGGTGGACCCGGGCGAGGCCCCTCAGATGGGTGATGAGTGGCGGACTTGATGATGGGTGGTGATAGAATCAACTACCACCCCCGGGGGTGCCGCCCCATCTGGGGTTTGGATATCGATGCTGTTTCCAACTTACACAGGGACGGTTGTATGTCCCCCTGTGGTCCTGGCCGGAAGTTACCCTTAGAGATTAGAGCGAACTCTTCCCCAAAGCTTTCAGCATCGCCTCGTAACCGGGCGGTCTCTTCCGTAGAGTTCCACAGTGGGCTAATCCTCAAACCTGCTTTCCTTTACGTCCCCAATTATGTCTATCAAAGTGGACCGACATAGTTGTGGCGAGACTAGATGAGTGGCAGATCAGTTCATTTCAGCTTCGCGACTCCGTAGTGGGAGGGGGGGGGGGGGTTAGCACGACATCAAGTCTTCTGTGTGCCTATATTAAATTCGTAAAAGAATTCTCCCCGTAAGGCTGATGAGGCAAAAAAGTTTGGCGTTTTGAGCCTCCCTTTCCTTTGGCTTTTCCTCCTTTTCCAAAAATGAGAGAGAGAGAGAGAGAAAGAGAGAGAGAGAATAAATAGTTAGTAGAATATATAAAATTATAAACTCAATGAAATTTGTCTAAACAAATAGTGAATAATAAATGTGAATGATGCTTCAATTTAGTATAAGTTTGCTGATGTTTCACCCTTTTCAGAAGTCCGCTAGTTTCACAAGTCCGCGACTTGATAGCAAAATTTTGCTCGGTTTTTATGGGACTGTCTTAAATCGTGGCTGAGAGTTTTAAAATCGGTCGGATCAAAGGAACCGAGATCAGACTCCAAAAGACCATTACTATAGTGCGATTTATTGAGACTCGAGACAATTCTCTCGCAGTAGAGCTCCACACTGACGATTTTGTGGGGGTGTTTCTGAGCGGGGAATATTCCAGTGCTGAGAATTGATGACGGTCCCGAGGTAGTTTACCTCTGAGGGCGGAATTTACACTTGCTGAGTGGTAAATCTCTTTATCTCTACAGCTTATGGCAGCCACTGCAAGGTGGACTTGACTTAAGCCTCCATCCGTCAACAAACGATACTGAATGTATTTGAGTTTATCCCAACTCTTGAGGGGTGTTTCATGCCGGGGTGGTAGATTTCAAGGAGAACTAATTTAAGATTTGAAATCTTTGGATGCGTTAATAATGTTATAATAGCAAATTTATTCTAATTGAAAATCTGAATAAAACAAATCAAGTGGCAAAGGGTAGAAGCTACCTCGCCCCCTCTCCATTAAATTTGAAATAAAATTTGTAATGATTTGGGGAGCAAAATAGGGAAAATTTTTATTGTTCTCCCCCAAATTATTTATATATTTCAGGGTTGTCAGCGCTCTTCGTTTGACACTGCCATAATCTTAAATACCTCATGGAACAAGAAAAAGCATTGTATTTATCACAGTATTTTATTAAAAATATAAACTTGCGGCAAAACCAGATAAATTAATTAGATATCGGTTAAAACTCCCCTTGAATTGAGAGATTACCTTTGCACAACATCAAGTGAGCTGGTGAACAGATCAATGCGAATTAGAAAGACCACAAATTTCACTGAATAATGATGAATGGCAAGTTACCAGGAAAGGCGGGAACGAACCTACAAAAATAATAAACGCTGATAGCTGAACGTGATGAGTTAAGGAGGACACTAGTAACTAGTTCAATTCGTAAATCATTGTCTAAGTTCCTTTTATATGAATAAAAATCTTCTAATCTTTCTAAACGTGTTATTTGCAGCTTTCCTGTACAACAGTCTCAAGAGGTCTTCGACTAAGCAGATGTTAGAAATTTGATTGTAGCTGGAGTTCTATCATTTGTAGCTTATGGGTGAATCGTTCACATTTACATGTAATTGTAGGAAAGTGTTTTGTGTGTTATTTAATGAACGTTTATGATTAATTAGGCATTTTTCGAAGCGCCTTCTTATTTGCATTTGGGTGAGTCGAAGGTTGGGATGTATGTGATGAGATGTTGACATATTCCACGATTATTAAGTCAAAGCTTTATTGTTTAAATTGAGAATTATAAATCCTTATAAAGTTAAGTTGTGATAGGAGAATTTGGGAGGCGTCTGTACCGTCTCTCGTGAGAAAAGAATCAGAAAGGAGTGAAGCAATGAGAGATGGCACCTGGCACTCTGCTTAGCAGTCTGCCTTTGGAAACATAAAACAGAGGAGGGAATTCGACATATATGAGCAAATTATATAACTGTCTATATGAATATAAACAGGTTACAGAACCGTTCGCATGGATAAAAATGGGTTTCAGAATCTTATGAATGCAGGTAAATAGATTTCAAACAATCACGGCATCTAGGAATTATCCCAGAGCTGTGTTGATAACAATTTCAAAAGATTAAGTAATCCCTAAATAGAAAAGTTCTTTACATAGTATATATCTTTGTTTTTACCAGACTTGACTTTCTTTATCTAAATGTGGCGACTCTTCATCTCGTTGTTGTTCTTACTATTTTTGCTTCCTTTGATTTCTATTAATTTTTTGCATAATTTCTATTTCGTTCTTTCCTTACCAATTGTGAGGCTCCGTTATTGCTAGCCAGGTCCTTAATTGGTCAGTTCCTGCACCTTCATATGACCAATGTGAGTTTGAGCCTTTTTTGGCTCTAGTCAGCTGCATTTTTGCTTAAATTTAAAGTATTACTCGAGGCAAAACGTTTATCGTTGAAAATGTTCGTTGTTTCATCCATTTCCGTTCATTTTTGTGATAATAAAGAACTAACCTCTTGGTACAAATGTAACAAAAATAGCCATAATCCTGATATATTTATGGCCGCTTGATTGCGGTGTCCGTCATGCGTTTGACGGCACGTCATTATAATATCTCCGGCGAGACCAAGAGGCAATTCAAAGGGCATAGAGTAGACCGTTCATTTTCTCCTGGTTTTTAGTTTTTAGTCAAGAGAAGTATGCCCATTTGCTTACATTTATTTATGGCCTGACTATTCCACCCTCTGAAGTGTAAGTCAAATTGTTTAGGGAGTTCCAACGAATTTTATAGAATGAGCTTTTAGTGATTTTTTTTATATTAAGTTCGGGTGATTTTTTAAAAAATTATTTCCACTCTATGTGATTTTTATTCACAATATCTTTAGTCTAAGTGATTTGGGGGTGGCGTGATTTTTAGTCCAAGTGATTTTTAAGTCAAAATGATTTTTTTAGTCCAAGTTAATTTTTTTAGTCTGTTTTTTATTGCAAGGGAGATTTTAGTCCAAGTGACTTTTTTTAGTACAAATCATTTTTAGCAAACGTGATTTTAGCTAAAATTATTTCTTAGTGCACGATTTTCTTACGAAGATTTTGTAGGGAAATTGATTCTTTAGTCAAAATCAATTTTAGTCCATTAATGGTATTGTAACCTTTTTACTAATGTCACTTAAATAATAAAACATTAATAATTATTTAAGGCCATAAAGATTGTGTGATGAGCTGGGTCTAGTACTGACCTACCATTGGCGATGGTTTGATCATGAGATTACTTCTAAAGGACATTTGTCCAGACATTCTCTTGATGATGGTATACTCAATTTAGTAGATGATGGTACAGTAGTAGATAAAAGCGGGTGAAATTTAAAGTGGGGAGGGGTATTTTGCCCTAGTAGGAGAGCATCACATTATATTCTTTATTTTGATTTTTCCTTTTTGTCTTATTTGTTGTATGTCGAGTTTTTCTATGTTTGTTTCTTTTTACGTAGTTAGCGTGTTCTTCTTATTGTTAGTGTCTCAATTCTTGTATACTTATTTTGGGGGTTCAATTCTTGAGCATTCAAGCTTTTAATAGCTGTTGTTTTAATGTTATGTTATTTGGTCTCTCGGTTTTTGGTTTCGGTTGAACTGTGTTAGTTTTTTGTGTTCCTGTTAAGTGTATATTGATAAAATGTTTTCCTGTGAGCAGAACATAGTACTTGGGAACTGGCTACGACGTGAGACTTTCTCTCGCAGTCGTGCAGGTATGTTAAGTCTGCCACCAGTTCCCTGTAATTCCGGAATGTCACCGTTCGTAAGAGTTAACCAGACCCTTTTCCCCAATTTAAGGTCCAATGCTTCGGTATTTACCAGAATGGAATGGAGGTTTGGACCAGTGAATTTATTCATCATTATAATTTCTCATTATTGCCACTGTAAATCATAGAACACGTTTGTAACAATCATAGCAAACGTTTGTAGCAATCATAGTACACGTTTGTAGCAACCATAGAACACGTTTGCTGTATCATATCACACATTTGTAGCAATCATAACACACATTTGTAGCAATCAAATAACGTGTTTGTAGCAATCATAATGCGTGTTTGTAGGAATCATAACACACATTTGTAGCAATCATAACACACGTTTGTAGCAATCGCAATACGTGCTTGTAGCAATCAGAACACAAGTTTGTAGTAATCATTGCACATAATTGGTGGTAATCAGCACACATAAATGGTGGTAATCATATCGCACGTTTGTAACAATCATGACATACTTTGTGGTAATCATATCAGACGTTTGTATCAATCATGACACACAGTTTGTGGTAATCTAATCACACATTTGTAGCAATCGTAACACATAATATATGGTAATCATAACACAAGTTTCTAGCAACCATAACACGTAATTTGTGGTAACCATAATATACGTTTGTATCAATAATTACACATTTTGTGGTAATCATAACACATAAAGTGTGGTGATCACATGACACGTTTGTAGCAATCATAATACATAATTTGTGGTAATCATAACATACGTTTGTATCAAGCATAATATATATTGTGGTAATCATAGTAC
Organism: Ceratothoa steindachneri; assembly: GCA_963969495.1. Taxonomy (NCBI): domain Eukaryota; kingdom Metazoa; phylum Arthropoda; class Malacostraca; order Isopoda; family Cymothoidae; genus Ceratothoa; species Ceratothoa steindachneri. The sequence goes on from OZ018338.1 coordinate 24,959,137, forward strand.
ACATTTGTAGCAATCATAACACTAATTTGTTTTAATAATAGCACATGTTTGTAAACAATCATATCACATAGTTAGTGGTAATTATAATACGTTTGATCAGTTATAACACATAATTTGTGGTAATTATAATACACGTTTGAAGCAATAATAACACATAATTTGTGGTCATCATGTCACACGTTTGTAGCAATCGTAACACATATTTTGAGGTATTCATATCAGATGTATGTAGCAAGCATGATATATTTCGTGGTGATGATAACACATAATTTGTGGTAATCAATCACACGTTTGTAGCAATCAGTATTATTTTGTGGTAATCATAAAACACCCTTGTAGCAATCACAATGCATAATTTGTGGTAATCATATCGCAGGTTTATACCAATAATGAAGCATGTGTGATAATCACAACACAAGTATTTGTAGCACTCACACTATATAATTCGTTGTCATCAGATCACACTTTCTAGCAATCATTACACATTTTGTGGTAATCACATCACACGTTTGTAGTACCACATCTGTGATAATTCTAACATATATTTGTAGCAATCACAACACATAATTTGCGGTAATCATATCACACCTTTGTAGCAATCACGATATATTTGATGGGAATCATAGCATGCATTTGTAGCAATCATACTACATAATTTGTGGTAATTCTAGCAAACGTTCTTTGGCAATCATAATACATAATTTGTGGTAACATTAACACACGTTTGTAGCCATCATGATATATTTTGTGGTAATCATAAGATACTTTTGTAACAGTCATGAGACACATTTTGTGGTCATCACATCACACGTTTGTAGGAAGCATGACACATTTTGTAGTAATCATAACATACGTTTGTAACAATCATAACACATAATTTGTGGTAATCATAGCACACGTTTGTAGCAATTATAGCACTCGTTTCTTGTTGTTTTTCTTTTTATTTTAACAACACCCATCTCACGACTGCACTAAGGACATAAATCGCCACAATTAAAATTTAAGGCTAGTACCAGTATACTTTAAATTTAAAAAATAAAAAAAACAGACAAAATAAAAAGCAAACAACAAAAAACGCAAAAAATAAGAAACAGAACAAAGATAAGAAGAAGAAAAAGGAGTCCCGTCTTTCGCCGGCGCAAGATCATGCGACCAATGCCAAAGAGAGTCATATAAAATCGTTGATGCCAGCCTCATCCAAAAAGTCAAATAGTCCACAAGTCTGTGTGAACGAACTCGTCCCGAGTACACGACAAGCGTTAGCGACCCTACTCGTCCCGGTACCGGGACAGGTAACGTGCGCGAAGATCACCCAGATTGTTCGGGACATTCAACAAGAATGTGCCGAACAGTCTGGGGGGACAACGCAGTCGTTGCAGTAAAGGGTAAGGGAGCGCTCTATCACATGGCGGTGCGTCCCGCGAGTGTGTCCTATTCGGAGACGACACAAAGCGACCTGAAGCCGTCGCAGGATTAGGGGATAGGTCCATGGGAAGCGTCGCGGCGCAATGGCACGCAATTTTAAGTTCTCCCCGGCCGTCTCCCATCTTCTTTGCCAAGCAGCCTGGATTGCTGCCATTTAGTCGGCGTGAGGAAGAGCGAAACGGTGGAAACACGTTAGTTGCAATTAGAGCTGACGCTTGTATCTTTCATAACACACGTTTGTAACAATCATAGAACACGTTTGTAGCAATCCTAGCACGCCTTTATAGCAACCATATCACACGTTTGTAGCAATCATAACATACACTTTAGCAATTAACCTTTTTTTTGTCTTTGGTGGAAATTAATGAGTATATTTTGATTGTTCGAACCCACACCAAATTTTAAAAGGTTTTACAAGCCAACCCCTGAAGGGAAAGGGGGACTAAACAAATTTCCTTGTTTTAAGTAATTAAAACTAGAGCAACTTTTAGACATTGGGTACTCTGGGAGGGAACAAAATACTATATAAAGAGCAAAATCGGGATAGCTAAGGGAAAAATTGCAAAGTACACATGATTTGTTTACACAATGAAAACCATAGATTATTTTGTTTCTAATAAATCTAATCATAGATCATTTTTGTTTACAATAAATCAAAATATAAATTATTTAGTTTACAATAAAGTAAAAGGTAAATTATATTTTTCTAATAAATCCAAGCAGGAATCTTTTTGTTTACAAGAAATTATAGTATAGCTATTTTTTTTACATCAAATCTAAGCAGTGAGATCTTATTTAAAAATAAAGTAAACAAGGTCTGCTGACGAAAAAGTCGCCTGCTTTCACTTGTTCTGATTTATGACCTTACGACCTCCCAAACTTTCAATAATTTAAAGACTAACCTTAGGAGGACCCTAGAAGTTATATCATTCGAAGAGGAATGTAAAACAACATAAGGGTTTCAAATTCCGTTAGAATCAGCCGAATAATTATGACGTCATTGTCAAAACAAAATAACACATGGGCTAACCTTTGGAGGACCATGGAAGTCATACCATTCGAAAGAGAATGTAAAACAAAATAAAAGTTTCGAATTTCATTAGAATCGGCTGATTAGTTACAATGTTATTACAAAAACAAAAGAAAAGCAAAACGGAAATCGACTGACTGACCGACCGACCGACCAACATAGTGAGATGTAGAGTCGCCCGCGACTAGACTCGCACGCGACTAAAAATATAAGATTTTTTTAATGCTAAATTTAAGCATTGATGACGTTATTTAGAATAAAAAAGTATAGATGATTTGTTTACAAAAAAATCGAAGCATATTTCATTTTGTTTACAATAAATCAAGGCATATATGATTTTATTTGCAATAAATCAAATCAAATATTAATTTGTTCACAATAAATCAAAGCAACGATCATTGTACTTACCATAAACAAAATCATAATATTTGCAAACTTAAAAATAAAAAATTTTATTTACAATAAATCAAACTATTTTATTTACACATTTCTATACGCCTCAGCACATTACTTGGTAAGTTCGAAAACTGAAAAACGTGACCATCCCATACATTCCATATATGGAAAAGGACACCATATATACATATGTTCCAAATATGCGCCAGCGATACGCGATACTATATATTGTTTGGGGTATTTCCTTTAACAAACATTCCAGTATTTATTTGTTTATGGTACCCCTCCGTAAAGATGGCATATAGCGGTTCGAACAACAAACAAAACAATTAAACCTCTGCCTGAATCCAGTCTGTTTTCTAGCTTTGAGAATGGCCGAGTGGGTAAAGCTACTCGTTCGTTGCATCTGAATAACGCGCTGAGTCTATGGTTTAAACCTCGACACTACGCCAATGATGTATTGTTGTTTTTTCATCAATCTCCCTCTTCCACTTTAGTATTGATAGTGGTTATCAAAGAAATAAGAAGGGTTTATATAGTATATGTTGTGACGAAAAGCTCTTCCTTCCCTGCGATACAACATACCGATGGCTGAATCCAACCCAGCATACTTCATTTCAACACGAATTGGCCTGTCGATCTCGGTTACGAGCCTAGTTAACGAAACCGTGACTGGATTTAATGATCCAACCGTGGAAGCCTATTTGAAGAATGATCCGTTGATAGGCCTACCATCATGATTTGTTACCTAACCCCACATTAGTGGAGGATGGTAATTAAGCGCATTTGTTGTTTTGATAGCAAGACATGAAATCCCCTTTGTGGTTCTCAAGCTTCGAAAGCGTCCTGCAAGAGTTTTAAATCCCTTAATAGACTTTGATATCGTTATTATTATTACTATTTTATTAGTGTAGAAAAATTGTATCAACTTTGATTTTATTAGACTTTTTTAGGTTTCATTTCCAATTCACGGAAAATCCTTTTCGCATAGAATTCAATTTATTGATGATTATATTTTAGTGGACGAGGCATGCTGCTTTTATTGTATAATGCATTTTATTCTGACGTTTCATCAATGGCTATTATTATTTTCATTATTATATTACTCTAAATTTAACTACGATAATTTATGCGGCCACAAGAATTATCGAAGTTAAATTTAGAATAATATAATAATTAAGCTATATACTATATTAAATATTATTATTTAATTTTTTTTATTATTATTATCTTTCCCAGGTCAACCATACACACACACATGGACGCATACTCACCCCCATTCAGATGATGTCTTTATACTTGCGAGCACACACATACTCTCTCTCTCTCTCTCTCTCTCTCTCTCTCTCTCTCTCTCTCTCTCTTCTCTCTCTCTCTCTCTCTCTCTCTCTCTCTCTCTCTCTCTCTATATATATATATATATATATATATATATATATATATATATATATATATGTGTGTGTGTGTGTGTGTGTGTGTAGAAAGTAGAGGGAGAGGTGACGCCCCCTTGTCGAGAGAAGAGAGCTTGCGTGTACCTTTGACTTTTCGAGCTATGTCGGCGGGGGTACCTCTTCTGGGTACCCCTGGTAGGGCTCCATTTGTCGATTTGGTTGAAAACGAGTTTCCAGACTAAGTGCGTCCTTCCTTTTTCTACTCTATCCTTCTCCTTTTTCACCTTTATCCTATCTCTTCCACTTATTATACAAAAAAACCCTACTCCTACTATGTCACTTTTACCCATTTTTCCCTCTATCTACATAGAAGGACCTGGCAGTTACCTCATGCGTCAGAAGAGAGGTTTTGAAAACTCTATAAACAACGCCACTCGACGCTCACTGGTTGCGAGAGACTAGGACTAGAGGTGTCCTAGGCGTTTAGGCACGATGAATGGGATGAGGGTAGTGCCCCGTTAACCCCTTCCCTGGCGCGTAATTATTGACCATTCCCAGTGACCTTTGACGGGTGCCTCTGGTAGCATCGGTCGAGGTGACGGCCCTTTGTTCCCAGGTTGGTTGCCAGGCCAATAAAAGGCCTTGGGTCGAGTCTCTTGGTGTGGCGGGATATCTATTGAACGTTACACCGAGATCCTGGCCGCCCTGAAGGGAACTAGTCGCTTCCGAAAGGGAAGACTCTGTCTTCTGCAGCCAAATGTGCGAGGGTCGGCCTGATCGGTGTTTCTCTAGCTGCCCGCCTTCGCACCAGTGTGAGGGTAAGCTGCCTCCCAGGACGTGGGAACCACCAGATAAGAGTAGAGGCTGAGAAATCTCAGATTTCTGAGAGTTCAGTCGTTGCCCTGATGGTAAGTGGCAACGACCTCTACCTCAGAGGAGGTAGGGTAGGCCCTACAGGCGAGATCCTTCAGACACTCATGGGGGTTGTGGATGACTGTGGGTTGAAAACCCGGAGACGTGTCGTGGTCGGGATGTTCCCGAGAAGAGATCTAAGCCCGATCACTCACTCGAGGAACGTCGCATTGAACCGAAGACTAACAGATTTATGTACGACGGAAGGGGTGTTTTTGTCGACCCCTACTGCATCTTTTATGGTAGGAACAATCTCTATCAAAGGGATGGGGTGCACCTTTCCTTTAAAGGAAAGGGTGTACTCTCAAACCTGATACAAGATGTCGTTGAGCAGACTCAAAGGACGGTCCAGCCCAGAGTGAGGGCGAACGTGCGCCAGTACGCCAAAGTCACCCCTAGAACGACCTTCGCGGAGGTCGCTCGAAAGGGTGCCACCACACCACCAAAAGAGAACAGAGAGACAAGTGAGATGGGAAACGGAAGAGCGTAGGGAGTCCTACATTTGGGGACTCCCTGAAAGTTCTTCTGTTTAATGCGAGGTCAATGAGAAACAATTTCTTGAACTTCGTGGCCTCGTAGCGACGGAAGAACCTGAAATGGTGGCCATGACAGAGTCGAGGGTAAAAACCTCAAGCCGAGATTTTGAAGGTGAATTCACGATTCCAGGTTACCAACTCTTTCAAAAAGATAGGCCAGACAGAGAGGGTGGCGGTGTGATGTTGTATATTTAAGGATGGTCTCAAATCAACGAACTGCAACATTGTATCCAACCACGAGCTACTAGGTGTTGACCTAGACATAGGTCCTGCCAAATACAGGACCCTGCTGTTTTACAGACCCCCTACCCAACTCGTTGAAAAGGACAGGGATTTGTACTGGCTGCTGGGTGAACATGTACAAGGCAGAGTGTGTATCGAAATGTGTGATTTCAACACCCAAGTTGACTGGGAAACCAGAGAAACCTCTGGCGAGAACGCACTACTCCTGGAGTTCGCGAACAACGAGGTCCTGACTCAATGGGTGAGAGAGCCGACGAGAGGCAATAATACCCTCGACTTGGTTTTCACCTCTGAGTATGACATCGTTGAGGATCTCTCTGTAGGCGAAGAGCTCGGTGGCATTGATCACCGATTAGTTAGATTTATAGTCAAGGTCCTCAAGGTAGAGTCTGCGAATAGTGAATCGAGGAAACTTGATTTAAGAAGAGCAGACTTTGCAGGTCTTCGTGCTGGACTGACTGACGTAAGGCTAGAAGTGTGCAAGGGTGTTGAAGATTCGTGGAATAGATTCAAAACTACGGTCATGATTCTTCAATCATGATTCATCCCTTTGAAAAGCCCCCGTCGGTCTTCTGTTCAACCAAAGTGGTTTAATCGAGAAATTGGTCAACTGCTGAGGGATAAGAGAATGGTGTACTGGCAGTCAAAGATTTTGGGAGACTTTTACGAGTACCGTAGGCTAGCTAGGAGAGCGAAGTCCAGCATAAGGGTGGCAAAGCGTGCCGAAGAGCTCTGAGTGGAGAGATTTTGCAAGGAAAATCCCAAGGAGTTCTTTGGATATGTAAACAGCCGTAAGCCAATCTATCGCGCGATTGGCCCTTTAATGAATGAGGATAGGGCATTAAAGCACTCAGATGCAGAAAATGCTAACCTCCTCAACGACTACTTCTCTTCACTGTTCACTGAAGAGAGTAGTCCCAGCCCCCAGCCCACAGATTCCTACTAGAGTGAAAAGCTGGAGGAAATGGACTTTACTCAAGGAGAAATAGAAAAAAAGATCACTGATCTAAAGACGAATAAGTCTCTTGGCCCAGACGGTTTCTACCTAAAGTGTTGAAAGAAGTGCGCGATGAAGTGTCACGACATTTGAGCACAATCTTCAACATGTCAATCCGGACCGGATGCGTTCCTAGAGACTAGCGTGAAGCGAAGGTAACTCCTATCCTCAAAAGGAGAGACCCTAGGCAGCCGTCGAACTACCGACCTATTAGCTTAACCTCAATAGTCGGTAAAATCATGGAAAGCATCTTGGTGGACAAAATGTCGTCATATTTAGAGTCCAACTTGCGATTGAGGAGTTCACAGCACGGGTTCCGAAGGCAACGCTCATGCCTAACGAATCTTGTGGAATTCTTCCACTTCGTTTTTAGTGAGCAAGACGCGGATAAGGCGGTGGGTGTTATCTACTTAGACATTCAGAACGCCTCGTATAAGGTACCACACCGCCGCCTTCTCCTGAAAGTGCGTGCACTAGGAATAGACGGAAACGTAGCAGGTTGGATAGAGAACTGGCTAAGCGGCAGACGGCAACGGGTAGTGTTGAATGGACAGGCTTCTGAGTGGGTGCCCGTTGCTAGCGGTGTTCCTCAAGGTTCTGTCCTGGGACCACTATTGTTTATTATCTATGTTAACGACATGGATGGTGACATGGTTGCGAAAATTTCTAAATTTGCCGATGATACCAAGCTTCGTATGAACGTCGCAAAGGAAGGAAATACTGCCCGCCTTCGAGATGATCTTCGGAAGATTGAGGAGTGGTCGGACACGTGGCAAATGCCTTTTAACGTAAACAAATGCAAAGTGATGCATATCGGCTACCGAAACCCCCAATCACAGTATATCCTTAAAGGCACTGCTATTGAATTCACCGACACTGAGAAGGACTTGGTGTAACTATCACTAAGTGACCTCAAATTCTCGAAGCAGTGTATCGAGGCGGAGAAGAAAGCCCAAAGAATGGTAGGCTATATATAGCGATAGTTTAGATATCGGAACAAGGAGATTATACTCTGTTTGTACAACTCACTTGTCCGGCTGCACTTAGAGTATGCCGTACAATTTTGGCAGTCCTTCGTTTCGAAAAGACATTATGAGGTTGGAACATGTGCAAGCCAGGGCAACTAAACTAATTCCCTCTATCAGACAAAAGAGTTATGAAGATAGGCTACGGGAATTAGATTTGTTCTCGTTGGAGACCCGGAGGCTGCGTGGTCAGCTTATCGAAGTGTTTAAAATGCTTTCAGGCTTTGACAATGTAGACTACAGGGATATTTCCCATCTTAGCGAGAACAAAACCAGAAACCACGGCTACAAACTTGAGCTGAAGCGTTACCACCGTGATCTGTGTGGGAAATTTTTCACATACAACATATGTGGTACATGGAACGCACTTGCAATGGAAGTTGTCAACAACACTTCTGTTAAGCAGTTCAAGTCGCGTCTAGACAAAGTCTTGAAAAGTAGCTGTTTGGGCACATACTATTGTGCGAGTGTTCTTCGAGGGCGTCAATTGACACTTTCGAGGACTGCGCCTGCTCCTTCCTTGTATCTTTCTCTCTCTCTCTCTCTCTCTTCTCTCTCTCTCTCTCTCTCTCTCTCTCTCTCTCTCTCTCTCTCTCTCTCTCTCTCTCTCTCTCTCTCTCTTTCGAATCCGTTAACTTAGAAAAAGACCTGACGATTTTAATCTCAGAGGACCTTAAAGTATCAAAACAATGCGCAGAAGCTTGCAAAAAAGCAAACCGAATGCTAGGATTTATTGCTCGGAATTTTACTTTCAAATCGAAAGATATAATCATGCCACTATACAAAGCACTCGTCCACCCACACCTCGAATAGGGCTACTAAACTAGTTCCTGGAATTTGAAACAAACCGTACGAAGATAGACTCGCTCATTAAACCTACTATCCCTTAAAAGTAGACGATTACGTGGACAATTGATCGAGGTATTCAAAATCTTAAAAGGATTTACTGATATTGATGACAGACTATTGTCGAGATGGACGAAAGGGCCAACACACGCCAAAATGGTTTAAAATTAGTGAACAAGTGATTTAACTCTACTATAGTTCGAAATTATTTCACGTTTAAAATCACGCAAACGTGGAACGGCCTGCCCAACCGTGTAGTAGAAAGCACGTCAGTTAATATGTTCAAAAACTGACTTGATGAGTACTTCAATAGTGTAAATATAACGTAGTAGGAGCATAGAAGAAAACGTCATACGAAATAAGGAGTTGGGAATAAAATGAAATGAGCAATAAAAAGATGCCAGCGACGCCTCACTGCATGGAGTGAAGTGAATTCCCTTTTTCTTTTTCTGTCTGTCCTATACCTATATTATTTTCATCACTAGCAGTTCGCCTGCGGGACAAGAGCGTACTGTCCTATCAACTCCTTACCCCCCTGGTTCAAAGAAGCGTTTTCGTGTATTTGAGGGATAGCTGAATCTGCATGTCAAGAATACACATGTAGATAAGTGTGTACAGTAGAATAGAAATATTTATAAAAAAAATCATGTAATAAAATATATATAAAGGGTACACATGTAGATAAATGTGTACCGTAGAGTTGAAATAGTTAAAAAAAGCATGTAAAAAAGAAGCATGATACATTAACGTTGGAAAGTGCTAGTTAAAATCTTCGGTAAGCGGACTGGCCTTGAGCGGATCTTAGGGTCTTTGCTGGTCCTTGTTTCTGTAGTTCTGTAGTTCTCTCTCTCTCTCTCTCTCTCTCTCTCTCTCTCTCTCTCTCTCTCTCTCTGCAATAGGGGTTGTAAGGTGTGTAGCGTAGTTAACATTTCCAGCTTTGCGTGCCCTCTCGGCCCCAAATTCCGCAGGGAAATCTGCTATATCCTCCACACATTTTCACTCACTCCAACCTCACCACTTTCTTTACACCTCTATCCTTACAAACACTTTTTTCAGGTTATGTCCTCGTTAGTTTTCGTTTAAAATTCAATTATATAATCAATTAATCCCTCTGAATCGATTCTGACTTCATGGTTATGTGGTTTTAGACCTGATTTCGAACCCGGGACGAAAATGAACCATGAACTGTGGGTTTGATCCTTTTAACCTTTAAAAGGCCTATGGTGGTGTATGGAAACACACTTTCAAGCCACTTTGACTCTTAATATGTATTGATTTAAGGGTTATTATATATATATATTATATATATATATATATATATATATATATATATATATATATATATATATATATATATATATATAGTCCATTTCGGGTATCAAAGGGTCAAAGGACCGGAATAATCACCTATAAAAAAGGTAAACCAACAGATCCTTCAGATTTGGCTATAGCTTAAGATTGAATTCGAGGGGGGGGGGCAAACATCCCCTTTTAGAGAAAAATCATTATGACCTTGATGGTTTTCTCTTCTTAGCTTTGTCTTAATACAAAATATGAATTTTGTATCCTAATAAAATGCCACCCAAAATACCGGCTAACCCCCACCCCTCCCCGGCACCAATTTTCAATAGGCTTCATTTTTTAAGATTCGAATTAAGAAATGAAGCCTATTGAAAGTTGGTGCTCGTTTCCTTTGGGTCACCCTATATGAGGTGGGTGATTTAGTTTAGGTGGAGATTTTATGGCACCCAGAAAGGCTGTCATTCGACTCTGATTTTATGAGCTATTCTACCCCGCCCCTCCCTCATGGGTAATATACAGTTGCCATAATTAGTCATGTCACAGATTACGCTGAATTTCGTTCAGACTGAAAATTTAATATATTATTTGATGAGATATGGAGTCTTTATAAATAAACTAGATAAGATATTTACCTAAAAATAAATTAAATTTAGTAATATCTTTTATGTTATTGTTGTATTTCAACCAGTACTGGCGAAATATTTTGAAACAGTTTTGTTTTAAGACAGGGTTGCCAAATTTCTCTCCATTACTCTTTTGTTTCCCCAAAATTAATTAACTTTATATATTTACTTCAGCGTAAGCATCGATATCACAAAAAATATTCGCATTAAATATTTTATATTATATTTATTCCTATAATTATTTTTTTATAACCTAACTTGTTATAAAAAAATATTACTTGGCAAAACAGCAAAGCAAAGCTTACACTAGTCGTCCGTAACTATTCGAGGGTTTATGAAACATATATTAATTATATTATAGACAACTCACCTTTGTCCTAAACATTTTGAAAAATGTCACATTACAAATTTGGGCAAATGTTCCTAAATTCATAGCTCTAAGTTTTCTTTCTTCCCGTATGTGTTAACAGTCCCGATCATTAAGTGTTTGGTGAGTACTACCGCGCTTTAAGATGTACACATCTCACGTCGCATATTCTACATATAACGCAACATATTCTACATATAACGCAATGCATTCTAAATATTGCGCAACATATTCTACATATAACGCAATATATTCTACACATAACGCAACATATACTACACATAACGCAACATATTCTACACATAACGCAATATATTCTACACATAAGGCAACATATTCTACATATAACGCAATATATTCTACACTTAACGCAACATATTCTACATATAACACAACAAATTCTACATATAAGTCAATATATTCTATATATATTGCGCAACATATTCTACATATAACGCAACAAATTCTACATATAAGTCAATATATTCTATATATATTGCGCAACATATTCTACATATAACGCAACATATTTTTACATATAACGCAACATATTATACACATAACGCAACATATTCTACAGATAAAGCAACATATTCTACATATAACGCGACATATTCTACATATACCGCAACATATTCTACACATAACTCAACATATTCTACATATAACGCAACATATTCTACACATAACGCAACATATTCTACATATGACGCAATATATTCTACACATAACGCAACATATTCTACATATAATGCAATATATTCTACACATAACGCAACATATACTACACATAACGCAACATATTCTACACATAACGCAATATATTCTACACATAAGGCAACATATTCTACATATAACGCAATATATTCTACACTTAACGCAACATATTCTACACATAACGCAACATATTATACACATAACCAAACATATTCTACACATAAAGCTTCATATAACGCAACATATTCTACATATGAGGCAATATATAATCAACATATTCTACATGTAACGCAACATATTCTACATATAACGCAACATATTTCTACATATAACGCAATATATAATGCAAAATATTCTACATGGAACACGACATATCCTGCATATAACGCAATAAATTCTACATTTAACGCAATATATTCTATATATATATAACGCAACGAAGAGCATAATTGGGATTCCTCGAATTCAAAGCATACCTGCTAGAAATGACAATAAATGAAATCATATAGGATTGATTTTTTATATTAAATATAGTCATATATATATATATATATATATATATATATATATATATATATATATATATATATAATACTGGTAATTGATTTGTTCCTTGGGAATCTGATATGTAGTAGGAATATGAAGACCCAGGTGATTACACTAATCATTTATTGGCCAGACGTTTCGTACCTTCACTAGGACCATCTTCAGCGACTATGTCGACTAATGAGAAGGGGAAGGACCATTAATTGATAACAATTAAAAGAATGCATTAAATAATGGCTAAAAAAGCGGAAGAAGGCAAGTTAAAATAATAAAACTGACGATTATTAAAATTAAAGTAAAAACACTAATAACAATATATAATTTTAATAATTGTCAATTTTATTATTTTAACTTGCCTTCTTCCGCTTTTTTAGCCATTATTTAATGCATTCTTTTAATTGTTATCAATTAATGGTCCTTCCCCTTCTCATTAGTCGACATAGTCGCTGAAGATGGTCCTAGTGAAGGTACGAAACGTCCGGCCAATAAATGATTAGTGTAATCACCTGGGTCTTCATATTCCTGCTCTCTCTCTCTCTCTATATATATATATATATATATATATATATATATATATATATATATATATATATATATATATATATATATATATATATACTACAAATCGAAGCAGTTTAAAATTAATCAATGTATATACCTATGATTTATGATTTTATTTACCATTAATCAAAATACAATTTAATTTGCAATAATTATAAGCATAGAAGATTTTATTTTCAAAATATCTAAATATAGATAAACATTTTTTTACAAAAATTAAAGCAAAATTGCTTTGTTTAGTATAGCTGATTTTATTTCTAAAAGATCAAAACATACATGACTTAATTAGCACTAAATCGAAGCAAAGCTAATTTTATTTATAATTTGAAAAATAAATAATTATTTGGTTCACAATTAAAAAATCCGAAGTATTAAAAATTTCATTCCCACATTCAGGATTTATGGTTTATGTGGTTCTCAGATACAAATCTAGGGTGGGGTTCTCAATCAGGATTTATTGTTTATGTAGTTCTCAGATAGAAATCTAGGGTGGGGTTCTCAATCAGGATTTATTGTTTATGTGGTTCTCAGATACAAATCTAGGGTGGGGTTCTCAATCAGGATTTATGGTTTATGTGGTTCTCAGATACAAATCTAAGGTGGGGTTCTCAATCAGGATTTATTGTTTATGTAGTTCTCAGATAGAAATCTAGGGTGGGGTTCTCAATCAGGATTTATGGTTTATGTAGTTCTCAGATAGAAATCTAGGGTGGGGTTCTCAATCAGGATTTATTGTTTATGTAGTTCTCAGATAGAAATCTAGGGTGGGGTTCTCAATCAGGATTTATTGTTTATGTGGTTCTCAGATACAAATCTAGGGTGGGGTTCTCAATCAGGATTTATGGTTTATGTGGTTCTCAGATACAAATCTAAGGTGGGGTTCTCAATCAGGATTTATTGTTTATGTAGTTCTCAGATAGAAATCTAGGGTGGGGTTCTCAATCAGGATTTATTGTTTATGTGGTTCTCAGATACAAATCTAGGGTGGGGTTCTCAATCAGGATTTATGGTTTATGTGGTGCTCAGATACAAATCTAGGGTGGGGTTCTCAATCAGGATTTATTGTTTATGTAGTTCTCAGATAGAAATCTAGGGTGGGGTTCTCAATCAGGATTTATTGTTTATGTGGTTCTCAGATACAAATCTAGGGTGGGGTTCTCAATCAGGATTTATGGTTTATGTGGTTCTCAGATACAAATCTAGGGTGGGGTTCTCAATCAGGATTTATAGTTTATGTGGTTATCAGATAGAAATCTAGGGTGGGGTTCTCAATCAGGATTTATGGTTTATGTGGTTCTCAGATAGAAATCTAGGGTGGGGTTCTCAATCAGGATATATGGTTAATGTGGTTCTGAGAGAGATGCAGCCAGTAAGACCCGTTGGTCAAATCTCTCTTGCATCCTATATTCCTGTCCCTTTATTGTCCCCTCGCTCCCACTTGAGCCCCACATCTTCCCTACTGGTCATGTCATTTTCATCGTTATGTTACTTATTTCGATACACCCCTATTCCTGCAGGTGATAAATGCTCAATCCCGACCCCCAATATCTAGGGTTTTCAATCCTTGTCAAAACAGGTTTTAATTCTCTTATTCCCTTATCACTCTTGTTCGTTTTTCTCCAGCCTTATTTTGTTTTCTACTTCTGTCATTTTCTTCTTTCGTCGTCTCGAAACCAAAACCATAAAGCCGGCTGGTGAACGATCACCATCCGTAGTGTCGCCTTCGTTAAACTCCCTCCGCCTTTCTATAAGACCTGGGCGTTGCCAATGACCAGCGTGTCCAAAAGAATGAAATTACCCTAATGATGCGCTTGGTTACACAGGGCCGCAATTATCTTAGCTGCCTTCTTAAATGGCCTTCGCGGGAGAGGCCAATAATTAGAAGCCTACTTTAATACGAGATATTTAATCATTTCAAGGCTGGATTAGATGCGTGTTGGGGGTCACTTGGGAAGGGGTTGATAGAGAAGCGACAACATAGCCATTTTGTGGTTCTCTCCATGCAATCACTAATAAACAACACACAAACAAGGAATGTAGATGTTATTGACAATGATTTATATATGGTTGCTTACCAAGTTCTTTATGATAAATAACATGTATTAAAAAAGCACAATTAATCTTTGTGGTAGAAACTCCTGGTATGCAGTGCACAGACTCCGGATAGACGCAATATGAAGCCAATGAACTTTTCCATACATACTATAGATTACAGTCATGGCCAAAGGTTTTGAGACTTTTTTTATTTTCCTTCATTCGTTTTTAAACTTTACGTGATAGGAATAATTATTTTATTATTTAAATTACTGCAGGTTTATTAAAAACTCAGCATTTCAAGAATAATAATAATAAATGAATTCCTTCACTGAATCCAAAATCACGCTCTGGTCGTCTTCCGGGAGAAGATGAGTTTCAGTCCTTGTAGGGGCTTTGCTATTCGATCAAAAGGGTAAAATGATATCAAACTTGGGTTAATTGAATTATTTTGTGTAATTATAATCTATTTATTAATCTAATAATCGCCTGAAATGCAAAGAGATATTTGCTAAGGTTATTGCATCAATGATCAATCATGACTTTAAAGGGACTGCCTAGACTCTTGTGAAGAAGGTTTCTGGACGACCAAGAGCTGTAACTAAAGGCCAAGATCGCCTCTTTGTAAGTTTCTAGGTCAAGAATCGGGATTCCACCAGTGGCAAGCTTCCTCAAGATTAAGAAAAAAGTAGGTGTGAACATTTAGGGCGCAAAGTGAGGCAGATACTTTTTAACAAAGATCTCAGGTCAGTAAGGACTGCTAAGAAGCCACATATCACCAAGAACAACTCTACAGATAGACTTCACTTTTGTATGAAATATTAATAGTGGACTGTTGAAGAATGGGGACAAAGTAATATTCTCTGATGAAGCTCTCTTTCGCTTATTTGGAGCTTCTGGAACATCCCTTCCGCTTATTTGGAACTTCTGGAACATCCCTCCCGCTTATTTGGAACTTCTGGAACATCACTTCCGCTTATATGGAACTTCTGGAACATCCTTCTCGCTTATTCGGAACTTCTAGAACATCACTTTTGCTTAGATGGAATTTTTGCAACATCACTTCCGCTTATTTGGAACTTCTGGAACATCCCTTCCGCTCATTTGGAACTTCTATAACATCCCTTCCACTTATTTGGAACTTCTGGAACATTCCTTACGCTTACTTGAAACTTCTGAAACATCCCTTCCACTCATTTGGAACTTCTAAAACATTCCTTATGCTTATTTGGAACTTCCAGAACATCCCTTCCGCTTATTTGGAAATTCTGGAGCATCCCTTCCGCTTTTTGTAACTCTGGAAATTCTATTCCGCTTATTTGGAACTTCTGGAACATCACTTCCGCTTATTTGGAACTTCTAGAACATCACTTCCGCTTATATGGAACTTGTGGAACATTCCTTCCACTTATTTGTAACTTCTGGAACATTCCTTCCGCTTATTTGGAACTTCTGGAATATTCCTTCGTCTCATTCAGAACTTCTGGAACATCCCTTCCACTTATTTGAAACTTCTGGAATATCCCTTCCGCTTATTTGGAACTTCTGGAACATCTCTTTCACTCATTTGGAACTTCTGGAACATCCATTCCGCTTATATGGAACTTCTGGAACACCCCTCGTTAGCAGGAGAAAAGGGAAGGATTTTTCGAGTCTTGTGTCGTTGTTACGGTGAAGCATCCGGATACTCAACATATCTGGGACTGCTTCTCATCTTAGGGAATTGGAACACTAACAATTTTGCCAGGACCATTGCCATGAACCTAAAATTGTACCAAAACGAGCTTCATCAGCATCTTTTCTTAATAGTTCATACCAAATAAGGAGATGATAACTGTATTTTCAACATGATGGCACAATTGTTATAAAGCAAAAACAAAAAAAAGTTCTTGGCTGAAAATAACATTGAGCTTTTGGGACTTTGGTCCGGGAATGAGCTAGATTCGAACTCAAAAGAGAATTTGTGGGCGATACTCAAACTAGCGGTTGATAAACAGGTGCTATCCAATCCTGGTTAGCAGTTGCGGATGTCTATTTAACAAAGAGCGATAGAAGGTCTATTAAATTTCTTATTTAAAAAAATATAGTAGTCGCAAAACCTTTGGATGTTACTGTACGCATAGCGTTAAATGAATCGACAGAATTTCCGTTGCCATAGAAACCACAGCCTACGCATAGTGTTAAATGAATCAAAAAATGTTCGTAGCCATAGATACCACTGCCTACGCATAGGCGTAAAATAAATCAGCTGAATTTCCGATGCCATATATACCATCATAGCCTGCGTATAGCGTTAAATATATCAATCGAATTTCCCTTGCCATAGAAACCACAGCCTACGCATAGTGTTAAATGAATCAAACGAATTTTTGTTGCCATAGATACCACTGCCTACGCATAGGGGTAAAATAAAGCAGCTGAATTTCCGATGCCATATATACCATCATAGCCTGCGTATAGCGTTAAATATATCAATCGAATTTCCCTTGCCATAGAAACCACAGCCTACGCATAGTGTTAAATGAATCAAACGAATTTTCGTTGCCATAGATACCACTGCCTACGCATAGGCGTAAAATAAAGCAGCTGAATTTCCGATGCCATATATACCATCATAGCCTGCGCATAGCGTTAAATATATCAATCGAATTTCCCTTGCCATAGAAACCACAGCCTACGCATAGAGTTAAATAAATCAACCGAATTTTCATTGCCAAAATAGACAGACTACAACCTACTCATACCGTTAAATGATTTAACTGTGTTTTCCTTGCCATAAATACCTCATAAATAATAATTAAAATAATATCTGCGTTAATCTAGCGGATAATTTATCTATACAATCCTGTATATTTAATAATTATTCAATAAATACTTATGCAGGTTTGTAATCTCTGTCATACATTAAATTCCTCTTTCTTTTTTTCTCTCTCTTATCTATCATCATTGAGGTTCAAATGCATAGATTTTGCATGTGGCGTCCACGTTAATTACACGGTTCTTAAAATGAGGCCCTTAAATCCATTGACAGACCCAAACATTTAATAAAAAAAGGTAAAAGAAAAAAAGTATATCCCAAAATATCCTTTCAAATAAAAAAAATTGCAATTTCCTTTACACTTGAATTTTGACGTGTAATTGCTACGTATCTGAACTCTGTTCGGTTCAAGTTTAAAATATGCCCGATAGGGTACTCGCCTGACAGACAAATGGTAACTATCGTATCTGCCTGAAAAGTGATTGTAGATACGTTATTTTGACAGAATAATTTGAAGATAAACGAGCTTGTTATTGCGAGGTCTCCCAAGGCGCTTTCTTTGGTTCTGAAACAAAAGAGGTGATTGTATGCACGCATTTAAGCCTTTTTTACACAATAAAACTGCAGGGTATCTGAAGTAGAATTTAGGTGAGGAAAAGGGATTCTTGTCTTTACTTGTTGGGTAGAGATAAGGCAAAATATGCTACAAATATTTTGACTTATTTAGGTGCCCATGAACTCTCTCCCTCCCTATTGATGTGAAGATAAAATATATAGTCTTAATATTACCTCCATGAATGTCCAAATAGACGGCGAGGTTAAGTGATTTTGTGTCTCGTATGGCCGAAAATCTATAATTTACGTCTGCCCACATATGTGGTTGTGGTATATGTGATCACTGGTGTAGCTATATGTCTGTTTGTGTACAAAATATCTCAAAGGATTATTAAAGGATGTTGAAGTTTGTGGACACGGGGGATTTAGGGGATTTAGGCTAAAGAAGAGTTGATTAGATTTTGGAGCGGATAAAAATCCGGATGTAGATTTTGGATGACATATCCAATATATTTTTACATATGTAAAAAAAGGTATTGGCAGATTTTGATAAGATTTTGTATAGAAGTTGACCTTGGTCCGAAATCTTAGATCTTAAGGTGAATCCTGATACGAGGGCGGCATATGAATTACATATTCACTTTCTGATTATGTACAAATATTAAAAAT
This sequence comes from Ceratothoa steindachneri, assembly GCA_963969495.1. Taxonomy (NCBI): domain Eukaryota; kingdom Metazoa; phylum Arthropoda; class Malacostraca; order Isopoda; family Cymothoidae; genus Ceratothoa; species Ceratothoa steindachneri. The sequence continues at coordinate 24,978,070 of OZ018338.1, forward strand.
ATTAGTTCCGGACTTTAATGAAATTGAACAAAAAAGTTGATTTTGAGCCCCACAAATTTTTGAGTGGATCTTGTTTCGGATACAAATCCGGATCCCTATTATAGGACACTTATTCGCTTTTTGTTTGTATACAAGATGTCTCAAAAGATTAACGAATTTCTATGAAATTTTGTGGAGAAGTGAGTCTATAGACCAAGGAAGCATTAATCCGATTTGGGAAGAATCCAGATCTGAATTTGGATTCAGGAACACTTATTTACTTCCTTAATCATTGCGAAGGAAGACATTTCCTGACATTGGTAAAATATGCGTTCTCTGAATGTTTTCGAGTTTTAGTTTATTATCACAGAGTTTGATGATTTAAATTCGTTGTTTACTTTCCCTTCCTGAGATGGACATCGGTAGAATTAAGCTTAGAACATTAGAAAATATAAAAGTATTCGGGGCTTGTAAAGATCAAGAGCCCCATAGAACCTTATGACAACTTATCTTCACTAGCTGCTCTTTAGGTTTGCTTCTCTTTACAACCTGAGTTGAAATAATTTCGTTAAAATTTCGTTAAAATCGTCCGAATAGATATTATATTGCCAAATAATTCGCCGGCTAACCTTACGAGGACCTTGGCAATTATATCATTCGATAGAGAATGTAAAACAACATAAGGGTTTCAAATTTTGTTAGAATCGTCCAAATAGTTATGATGTTATTGCCAAATAATTCGCCGGCTAACCTTGGAAAGACCTTGACAATTATATCATTCGACAGAGAATATAAAACAACATAAGGTTTCAAATCTCCTTAGAATCGGCCAAATGGTTACGATGTTATTGTCAAAAAACTTATTGAAAAGTAAAATTATTACCATCCGCCCGGCGACCTACGGAACGACATAGTAACTTATAGAGTCGCGTCCGCGCGACAAAAAAGCAACTCAAAAATGGAGGGGATGCAGCAAAGATCCAAATATTTAAATAAAAAGAACAAAAGAGCTTGAAACGAATAAGGATTAATGAGTGAAATAATTCAAAACAATGCAAGGGACGTAAACACTATTATGAAATTTAGAATTTGTGCAATTAAAAGTTCCAAATTAAAAGTTGGTTTTAAATGACTCTAAGCAATTACCGTACATGAAATTTATTAAAATGGAAATATTAAATAAGTTGTTTTATTTTGTTTTAAATTCGAGAACATTAATCTCCAGTTTCATAATAAATTTCTGATAGGTTGAAATTGAATGAAAAGTAATTTAATATTTTATAACAAAAAATATTCGCATGTATTAAAAAACAAATATTAAATTATAAATGGTTTCAGTTTTTCTCCTCCTCTATTATACTCTTATATATTTGTTATATACATATATATATATATATATATATATATATATATATATATATATATATATATATATATATATATTGGCGGGTCGGAGCTCGTTAAATAAGTTTAAAAATACACAACCGATGACAAACCACGTAATATTAAAACTACACTAACATTAAATAAAAATGTAAAATGGATTTATTTATAGAAATATTCTCTCTTTTGTTTTTTCTTGTGAGCAAATTTACAAATTATTTTTGTATTTTATTCAGAATTTGTAATATATAATCAGAGTAGACTGAAACGACGCTAAAAGCATTTAGTCTCATTGTATTTCTTAAAAGTGTTTTGAAGCGTTTCAGAGTGCAAAAAGAACGCTCATAATCGGCTTTAGACACAAGCGTGACTAAAACAATTTTCATTAAATTCGATACTTCTAAAAAAGTGTCATAAGTTTAGTTTCATTTAAGAATCGCAATAAATCGCAAACACTACGATTGCGACTGAAACTTTTGGTGGAATAAATGACTTTTAATTCAACTGACATTTTTTTTTCCTTTATTCAGCATAGGATATCTCGTTCAATGATATTGCAGTGTTCAATTTATTCTTCAAGATGAAGAATTAACTCCTTAGCATCTACAACAGCTCTTTTTCCTTCATATCTTTTAGCTCTTTTCCCTTCATATCTCTTGGCTCTTTTTCCTTCTTGTGTTTGGCTTTGATTGTAATCTTCATCTGATGTGAAGATGAGCTCACCGACGTCATTTTGTAATTGACTCATAGATGATTCTACGTCTTTTATTGCTTTTACAGCAGTAACACCATTAGATTTATTTTGCTTTCGAAGCATTTTATAGAATATCAGAATGTTTAAGCGCAGCATAAAAAAATGACAACCAAAAATTAAATCTTCAAGTGCTCTTTTGAATCCAATAGATTCGCATGTGCCTTTCTCATCCTGAATTCTTGTGTAAAATTCTTTTAGGACAATTCTATTTTTCTCTTTAGCGTTATCAACAACCTGAGAATAGAAATTCCAATGTGTTTGAGGTAAATTATGAATTCTAGCATTACAAGCTTCGCAAAGTAGGTTGTTTATCCTCAGAGACGTATTAAAGAAGACATTAATCCCATATAAATTTGAAAAAAAAGCTTAATACTTTTATTTGAAGAACCAGATAATACCTTCGCCCCCCCCCCCCTTCCTACGGGGGTAGCTTGCGCTTTGCTACTAAGATTAAAATTTGAAATCTAAAAAAAAGCAGCCATGGTTAAATTTTTATAAATTTTCTGAACTTTGCCAATTATAATAATTTTAAAAAGGAACTCTAAACTAAATTTCCCCCATTTCAAAATATCACGGTGCTAAAATATAGTTATAGTTATAGAAATTTCTGAACTTCACTATTTGTAATTCTTTGGGTTTAAAAAAATTCACGAAATTTCGATACTTATATTTATTTCTGAACTTCACCATTTTTTTTTTAATATTATAAAAGAATTATTAGAAATAACTTTGATAAAAAAACATAAGTCATACCAAACTAAGATGAAATTATTATTCAAATACTAAAAAAAATCCCCTTCTTAAATTATAGAGTTAGTGATGATGATGATTAGTGATGATGATGATGATGATGATAATGATATACTTTTTTAATTCGATTCAACTAACTGTGCGTAGAAATGAATGAAATGAACGTGCAGATAAAATGTCTTCATTTGTATATTCACACTATTATGAAATCCTTCCATGACGCCCGCTCTGTCGTAAGCTTATTCAAGTTTGTTTGTGAGTTTGTAATTTTTAATGGTTCCACCCAACATTTTAGAGAGACCACTGGCTGTTCTATCTCCAATTTGAACGAAAAACACAAACTTTTTAACAGGATGACAATCCTTTACATAATGCAATACGATTACAAACTGTGAACATTATGATATACATCGGTTGTTTCGTCTGCCTTCACAGAAACAAAATTTATTTCTGAAATTTCTTTTTTATTTTATGTGTGAAAACCTAATATTAAGTCTAAAGGGCATTCCAATTTTTTTTAGATCTAGTTTTTGAAAATTTAATATTTTTGAGACATTAAGTACTGTCAAGAGTAACTGTATAAGAAATCATAATCTCAAAATATGCCCTTATTAACTGATTTTTCACTTTCACCGTGTCCTCGTATATGTAATTAGTGGGAAACACAATTAATAATTCTTGATAAAGAGTGACTATTCTTATTAATTAATTCATTATGCTTTCGAATGCGAAGTTGATAACCAGCATCAATTTCAGATAAAACCTTTGTTTTCCCAGCATATTAAATTAAACAGCATTATTTATGTGAGTTGTGTTACATTCATGCTGTTGAATTCTTTCTGATAAATGTTTTTAAGTCCTTACAGACAGTACCACAAACTTTTTCCTTTAAAATAAAAGGCAGTAAAACAGAATATTTGGGGGGTTACCCTTGAGCGTAAGTCACAGCTTCTTGTGAAACCAACAATTTAAAAAGATGATAAACTTATTTTACAACGGTTGAAAATTTGCAAAATAGTTTTTCAAATTTAATTCATCACCATTTAGACAAAAAAAAAATCCACTCATTCGCCATGAAACTTGTAAGCAAAGGTTAACAGAAAATTCAACCTCGCTCTCTCGCGGCTTCCATTACTCGGCTCAAAATTTGACAGATTAGCGTGAAAGAAAACGTAGCAGACAACGACAACTCGTTATTGTCGCGATTCCATTGCATTTTGTGAATGGTCTAAGGGCCAACTCAATGTGGGCCCAAACGGATGTTGAAAAGAATCTAGGATATTTCAAGCTCGGTAA